>VXBI01001239.1:0-34649 GCA_013397375.1 Toxostoma redivivum
TGAAGGGGGACACAGATTTTAATCACAGATTAATCACAATAGTTATTCTTACAGCAAATTTCCATCTGTGCTTATGCCTAGTTCTCATTTTATGTCATTGTTATTATCACTCTCTTCAGCTAGGGAAGGAGGAGCCCTGTGTTTTGATTCAGACTTCCAATGAGAGGAGAACAGGAAAGAGCTGAGAAGAGCAGAAGATACCCATATGGGTGAGATCCATGCCCAGAGAGACAGCGGTGTAAATTAAATGGCTATAGCTTGTCCTTCAAGGAAACTGGGTCTAGGAGGACTCCCAGAATACTATTGCAAGGAGCAACTCTAGCCACTGATTTAGAATATAAAAAGTCATGTTACAGAGGTAGATAAAACCTAGTGGAAGAGAAGGAGGTGAGCCAAAGGACACAATCTCTTTTAGAAACAAAGAAATGTAGGTAAAAGTGCATTATATAACCTGCATTAATGATATAATGAGACATGAGGTAAAATAAAGAATAACACAGACAAAGCAGATTTTTGTTTGAGTCACAATCATTTCATTAAAAAGCCACCATCAAAGCATTTTTTTTTGTCCTAGGAGAAAATGTTACAGACTCCTTGAGGGAGTGGAAGTGAAAGCATCAGATTTGAGGTAGAAGCAAGGCACCTGAATTAATTATTCTGTAATGATGACTTGCAAACAAGGCAAAAAAAGACAAATATGACACAACATATCAACAAAATGGTGTGCTGGTCCTCAAAGAGTCCTCCAGTACCTTTAGAACTATAGAGATATAAGAAAAATGATGCAAGAAAATTTTAACCTGTAATTTACATAGACACAGAAAACAAGATATCCTGGTGAAAAAAATCAGCAGGAGAGAGATATACTATAGTCTTCAGTTTTTCTCTATGCTTCACATACATTTTCCTACTGGGACCTCATCTGCAAGACAGATGTTTTCATTTCCACATGTTCAAAATACCTGACTCACAATAGAAATGCTGCAGATTGAGCAGACGCAGTGTACTTTTCCTGGACTGGCAGAGGATTAAAGACTTGAGCTTAGCAGAACTTGGCCTGCTAAGCTAAACTATAAGAATGATGAGGGTGGATAAGACTCCTATCTAATAATATGCAGGGTGGGGGAAGAAAGAATAAATTAAGAGACACTGGAACTTTTTCAACTCAGAGGCAGTACTGGCACAAGAAAAAATTATTATAAAGCAGTCATGAATACATTTAGACTTGAAATGAGAAAAGATTTCAAACCATCACAGGAGTGAAGCAGCTTTACAATGGGAAAAAGTAGTGTTAAAGATAGAGCTTAAGAGCTATTGTTTAATGAATGGAATTGAACAAGATAATGATAAGAAGAGAATAAAAGTATGAATGATTCCTTCTAGTTCACTTTTTGCTATAAAAATACCTTTGATTTTTTATAGAGTGCTAGATAAAAACTGAATAAATGCATTTTCTTTAATTATCACCTGTAAGTTATTTTCTAAATTGCATTAATATGAACACTAAAGAACACTAATTATCTCCTAATTAAAATGCAAATGTAATGCTAATAGTCACCTTTCATTTGCCACATCTCACAATTGGAAGATCTGAAACCAATCTAATATAATGGGAGTCTAGGAAAGAGCCAACAGTTTTACTTGCTTAGTATTTGCTGGATAGTAACATAGGGTTCCAGGAAGAGATAAATTATATTGCTTGATGAAGAAGGGATAGAATTTAATTTCAAGACATGTGCCTTATTGTAGAGATCACTGTCCCTGGATAAGTGATAAATAAGAATTAACGTGCTCTTTTCTTTTACCCTTCTCCATCTCTCCCTTAATGAACCCAACATGGGATACCAGAATGACTCTCATTGCAACAAAATTGCTCTAGTGGTCTGATGTCCTGTATTATCAGGATAAAACCAGACAGGGATTGGCCTGAGGTACTTTGTGCATAACTCTACTGACACAGCTATCAGATTCAGCATCTACACACACACAAACATGTTAACTCATTTCTAGATGCCCTTCCTCATCTCTTGCTCCATCACTGGATTCCAAGTATGAAACACCTGTAGTAGGAAAGCACTTATAGGGAAAATCTCCTCTTGATAGGCCCAAGTTGTTTTCATGGAATCTTCGCTTCACACAAGAGGGATCAGAGGGTAATGCAGAGAGGAAACATTCACATCTGGGCATAACATGCAAAATTCTGAGTGCCACTGCAAATCAGTATATTCTCTGCCCTCTAAAAAAAAAGGCTTTTTAACTCTTCTACAACAGTAGAGTCCTACTGTTGTAGTCCTAAGAACTATATTGGAACTACTAATGGAACATTGTTGTTTTCGGAAGAAATCAAATACTTAAATAACGCTGAAATCAAGTCAATATCTCTGTCTTTAGAAACCCAATTGTCTTATCTTGTTCTGCACAGTTAAGCAATTCTTTGTTCTATAGCACATTACACAATTATATGGTTATAATTCCAACAGTCAAATTATTTCAAATTATATTGAGAATATATTTATGCTGCTTTTTGCAAAAAGCTGGTAACTGTACAAAATGAGGTTTTGAATAAGCTCCTTGAAATCCTAGGAGGCATATTAAAGTGTTAAAGGTAGAGCTTAAAAAAATAACATAACAAGAAAAACAATCACTTCATCCATAATGTCTGTATTACTTTCACAGTGCTTAGTATAAGTGCTTCAACAACTTTGTTATTACCTTCTCAGTGTAATATAATCTCAATGTTCACTAGACCATTCTTGTAACATTTCAGTGGAACCACTAATACAACAATTCTATCTATAATTAATAAATAAAACTGAGTCTCAAGCAAATGTAAAATTCTGGAATTAAGAAAATTAGGAAAAAATTAATGAGGACTTTCACCCTTTAGAAAGAAGTATGACACTAATGATCTCTAGGAAACTAAAAGACTCCTATACAAAATGATATATAAGAACAGGGAAATTCAAAACCTGGTTGCTAAATGTGAAAGGTATGAAGAAAAGACTTCAAAAGAGAAGCATTGCAAGACCCAGAGCAATTGATTTAAACAAATCAATGGCTAGCATTCTCCTTTTCAGTTCTTCCTTCCTGCAGCAGAAAGTGACTGAAGGAAAGCCTGAAAGCAAGAATTCCTGAAAGATCAATAAATAGATGTTGGAGGAAAGTGTCAGTGAACCTAGGACAGTAGACAACATTACATAGTTGATGAATGAGGAAGGGGTTTAAGAAACTGTTAGCTCTAATGGGATCTGGAGTAGATCCTCAGACTCCAAATCACTAGTCAATTTTCCCTTGAGGGTAGTGGGGAGTAGGGAAGTCAGGGTCACTTCAGGCAAATGGTTAGAACAAAGAGTGAGTACTGCTGCAGCCACCCTGGGTAGTGCTTTGGGGCAGAGGTTCCACAGAGATGGTTGCTGTAGCTGGGACACGGACCTAGGATAAGTTATACTGGGACTCAGAGGTTAACAAGATTGCATCAGGCCATGTTAAGCTCCCTCTTCTGGAGACCAGGCAGTTCAATGCTACAGCTTTATTCTCACTGCCAGGGCCTTCACTGCTGCTACTATAAAAAAAAAAAAAAAGAAAAAAAAAAAGGTGCTAATGGGATGAGCTTATCTGATCTGTGGGGAGCACCCAATCGATTTTGTCTGTATGCTACAACTTTAATGCCTGTTTCCTCCTCTTTGGTTAATGTCTTCTCAAATAGTACCATTGGCTCGCTCCTTGAAGTGCTCTACTCTTTTCTTCACTCAGATTTTACCCTCCTGTTCTGCTCCAGATTCTTAAAAAAGAAGTCATTGCATTTGGCTTAATTTTTAATTTGCCTCTTGCATCCACTCCTCCAGAGAAATGTTTTGAGCGAGCTGCCCACTGTCTGATTCCCGTACCATACAAAGGGTCACACACAGAACTGTGTCATCTGGCCCACCCTCCCTGCTCAAGCAGAGGCATGTGGCACAGGACTGTGTCCAGGTGATTCTTGAATAACTCCAGTGAGGGATACTCCACAGTCTCTCTGGGCAGCCTGTACCAGTGCTCAGGTCCCCACATGGGAAGGGAGTTCTTCACCATGCTCATGAGGAGCTCCCTGTGCTTCGGTGTCTGCCACTGCAGGATCTCCACTTTGATTTGTACACAAATACTTGTGTATCTCTCCGATAGAGCGGAAAAAATCAAGTGACTACTTTGAAGTTGATTTGATAAACTGCCAAAAGAGTTTTCCAGGACATCCACATGAACACTTCTGTATGCTGATAGTTGAAATGACTTTCTTTCTCTTGTTAATAACCTTTTATACAGTGCGAGACCAGTAACAGAGGTTCCTTTTTACTGAAGAGACAATGTAATTCCAGTTAAACCTGAATCACAACCATGACAGAAACCTACTGTCCTGAAGTAACACTTTCCAGAAATACAACTGAAAACTGCATACTGCAGAGGGATAAAGAAACAAAATTAGATAGCAATTTACTGGGTTTTGCTAAGCCACTTTACTGAAGGGAAAAAAAAGACAATTCACACAAATGAAACCTTGGCAGTTCTCCTTGGACCAATAAATTTCTTCATGAGACAAAATACAAATGAAGAAATGCATCAGAATTTTCTGAAAGAAGTAGACAAGATATTTTCATTTGGCCTTCCTTCTAAATGAAATCTATTAGTAATATCATACTGATGTTTTAAAATTAAGCCTTGCCTTGAGGGAAGAACCACAACCTAAAAATTGTTTCACAACTCTTCAAGCATTAAAACCACACAGGCTTTCTAATGAGCAGCTTCTTAGGAAATGAATTCCATTTCTGCGCTAACTCCAAAGTTTTCTTCTTCTACCAGTGCATTCCTCTATACTTTGCTTCTATGTCTGTACTCCAATTTTCTGAAGTATTGCCCTCAAATGCCCCATCTTCATGACACATTTACCATCACACAAGAATATTATCTTGAAAAACAGAAAATGTTTCACAAAGCAAGAATTGATTTTAACAAGGGTTAAAAACAGTAGACCACAATTAAACAAAAAATTTCACTAATAAGTCAAATCAGACCCAAAGCCAATAAACCTCCTAGAAAGATGAATGAACAGGCTTTGAAATATGTTTTGTTTTAAGTCAACAATAATTTAGTTGCCTTTATGCTTAATCTATGCACTTTTATGGGGGTATCTCTTCTACAATCCCTTTTGCATCTGCAGGAAAAAAATCTTCTGCAATACTTGTTGCATATTTAAAAAATATTGTCTTTCTACATAGGAAAACATATTCTCAATATAAATAATAAATAATATAGCAGAATAAAGATATGGACACATTTTCAGTGACTCTTTCAGCAAAGCATCCAGTCGAAATTCCGTCTCCCAGACTGATGAGTAGCTAACTGAATGTAAAATTTTGGGCATAACATTCTCAGTCTACCCTGATGCAAGGCTTATTTTATTAATTTTATTAAAAAGAGGCAGAGACCATGAGCTTCCTATTCAGGATTTCTATCTTCTATCTAACAAACACAGCCTTTTACTATTAGATAAAGAGACCAAACTGGAAGGAGCAGAAGTCTAGCCTGTTCCCAATATGATTATTCTAATTGTTAGACTGCAGATTAGACTGGCTTTTAATTGTTTGTATCTTGATTCTTAAAATTTTCAGTGTTGGTTGGAAACCAACACAATGCTAATATGGGTTTCAACATGCAGGAAGATAATTCCCCCTACCTCAGTACTCTGCAGCCTCTGCCCACAGGACTCACTCAGAAGTAGAAGCAAATTCTCTACATCTGTGCTGCTTGTGCCTTAGGACAAACTGCTGGGTATAATCAGAATTTGGATAAAGTACAGGTGTTTCAAGTTCCTAGGGAAAAAGGGATACCTCCAGATCCACACAGTATAACACTATTTATTCTAGCTTTGACATTTTAGGACTTATTCTGAGGTAGTGGAAATACCTACTTTAAAAAACCTGTAATATTCCTTTTATATTTTGAATTATGACTAAATGTTCCTAGAGAAACAGCACAGACATATAGGGTGGGGCCAATCCAGTCCGCTCCAAAAGTCTAGGCATGATGCATGAGAAATGGAGAAATAAGCAAATGGGAAGGGAAGAAGGAGGAAAGAAAGAGAATAGAATACAACTAGAAAGACCATATTGAGAGATATTAAGAGAAATATCTCCCATATGTGAAAAAGATTCATATTACTGTAGAGGAAAGCACCACAGAGCGAAGATAATCATCTCTGCAGAGCATCTCTGCTTCAATGAGAAATCAGATCAGCAGAAAGCCTTGTTAATGGAAGCAAGGAGGATGGAGTGAAAAAAGGTTCCCACTCCTCCCCCAAGTACAAATGCTACTTACTAATAATTTTAATGAAGAGGAATGCTTTAAAAGAATTGTAGATGATGCTTTATTTAACTGGGAATAATTTTGATGTTGACAACATGACCTTTATGGAGAAGCCCTAGCACTAATATTGAAAGTACTCTCCCACCTTGATACAGTGACAGGATATCCTTGTGCATGTCAGTTGTTTTTCCACAACTGATACCTTAGAATTACAGATCTGCATTATGACAGTGACTTTTGTCATCCAGTGAACACTTCATATTGAGCTTCTCACTAAAAATAATGTAATGAAATGGTGACAAGTGAGAGGATTCAAACTCAGCACTTCCTCACAAGAATTTCAGTTGAATCTCTTTTGTCACAGCAGTGTGATTTATGTCTTTCAGTTTTCCATCTTTTCCTTTCTTTCATTCCTGTATCTTGCATTTAACTATGATTATATGTATCTTGGAAGATAAAATTGGAGAAAAGAGTACAGTGGCTGTATTGTTTGTTCCTTCATCCCTGTTTCTTTGCATGTTTGCAGGTGCCTGGAGCTTTGTCTTTCGAAAATGCTACACAACAGAGCTCTGCAAACATTTCCTGATTTATGCTATAAGACATTAATTATAGTATTTATTTAAATTAAACCATTTGTATGCACAAAGGGTACTTTCAAACAAATTTTGTTCACAAAATCGCTCCTACTATTTATTACTACATGAATATTAATTGTTTTAATTAAATTGAAGTAATTTCAATGTCACAAGCCATAAGGAATAACAGACAATGCATTCATCAGAAAATTTGGGAGGGAGTGGGTGGGGAGCATCAAAACTTTATAGCCAGTGGGAAAGACACATATTCAATATGTTAAGCTCTATGTGTACCCATCAGATAAGTGAAAATCTCATCTCTTCAACAGACCACATGAGTTTAGGTTCAACTTGATAAATATACACTCAGGATTTTATACTATTGTATTTATATTTTAATGATTTAAAATAAATAAATCAGGATTTCCAAACAAGCAGTGTTAAGGAGCACTCAAACCCAGAAAAAAATGTTCCCATTCTAAGCAGGCCATAGCTCTCTGACGACAAAATGCCTGAAGCAGGACAAGCAGGCAGCTCCTGACTGGGCTCAAAGCTCCCTGAAATTCCTTGGGAGCAATATTTTAAGCCTTGACATTTCAAACAGACAAATGTTTCCCTTCTCAGCCCATCCTTTTCTCCTTTTCCCTAGTGCTCTCATACCTTCTTTTTAAATACTCATTACTTGGATGCCGTGGTCACACAGGATCGATTTCAAAGCTTTGCTTCCATGCACAGAGCTGAGCAGCCACAGGAGCAGGGCTTTGAAGGAGCAGAAGAGACAAGCAGCTGAGTTCACAGAGCTTGAAACACTGAGCTGCAAAAAAGGACAAGCGAAGGGGAAACTTGAGTCTGACATCAGAACCAGTGCTACTGACAGTCATTATACATTATATGACACTCCTGCTTTTCTTTAGGGATATGATACAGAATCTAGGGTCTTCGTCCAGTCCTTGGTCCAGCTGCACATAAAGTTTGCACAAAGCTTCTCTTTAGAGAGGGGGTAGTGACCAGACATCCCCTGTGAACCGTAGAATACTTAGCCAGACACAGGTATCTTAAGCTTTGCTGCAAATCCCATGTGGGATTTTTTTCAACAGGCTTCAGAAACAAGTCACTGATAGACCACTTGTTTCTTAACCCATGTGACAGCATTGTTCAGTTCACTGAAATCAGTCTATGAAGTGAAATCATTCCAGTCCCCTTCATTCCAGCATCAATTTGGCATTCATGTATTTCAGTATTTTAAAATACTATTCAATAACAAGTTCCTCAGCAATCATGATCACACAGACACTCTGTAGTTCTTATAATAACTCCTTGTGCAGAAGTAAAGCAATTTTATTAATCTTTTAATCTGATTTTCAGGGGTACCAGGATGGTTGGGAACTGGAGCACTTGCCCTGTGAGGAAGAGGGCTTGTTCAGCCTGGAGAAAAGACAGCTCCAGGTGGATCTGATAGCTTTCCTGTGGTACCTATGAGATGATTACCAGCAAGATGGAAACAAATCCTTCACTGTGGTGCATGATGAAAGAATTACAATGGTGGTCACAAAACAGGAGCTTCTGACTTGAAATATAGAAAAAAAAATTTCAATTCGGAAAACTAAGCATGGGAATAAGTGGCCCAGGGCTGTGGAAAAAGCCAGCTCTGAACTCAGTGCTGACCTCACTTGACCCAGGAAGTTTGTCCAGGAGACCGCCAGCATAATTTTCAGCCCAAATGAGTTTGTGGCTCTCTGTGGGTCTTGTGACTAGAGTCATGCCAAAAGAGCAAAGCCTCAGGAGGCTAATGCAAACCTCAGTCTAGCTCTGAAAAAGCCCTGGAGTCTCAAGAGTGAATTTACAACTTTTCACAGCACTGTGAAATGAGTAAGATAAACTCAAGCCGTTTCTGTTCTGTATTCTCTATGTGCTGTTCTAGATAAGAACTTAAAAAGATAAAGCCCTATCTATCCTCTAGTCAGTAACCATCTTATAGCAATATTTATTATTTCAGTTTTACTGTGAGTCCTTGCTAAGACTCTTAGTTTCGCAAACATAGATTTAGTCTTCTAGCTCAGTCTTACCTCTGTGAAATACAAAATAATTACTCCCTAACATATACAAATCTTTGAGGTGTTATCATTCTGTGCATATGTGATCCAGTTTGAACAGAGCCGCAAATTAATTTTATTCATATTTAGAATAACCTATGGTCCATAAATATTTAGAGATTTATCTTCAGACAGACATGTAGAATAGTCCTCCAGTGAACCTAACTTTCATCTTAAGGTCTATACTATGCCATATTGGGATTTCAAGGCGACTGAACATTTCATGTTATTAACATCTCATGTGATGCACTGCAAAGACTGTATAAGGATTTTCTCATTAGTAACTTTTGACTAAAACGTAGCCACAACTTCTGTTCACATTTATTAGGAGTTTTGTTATTGGTAAGATTTATGTTTTCATTTCTACACATAATGACACTTCAGTGTGAGAAACCAAATCCTAAGAGGTGATAAAGATATAACCACATAAGAAGTTAATTCCACTTCGTGATGCATAGAATATAAACGTATTTTGGAACAGAGTGGTTCTGGAGATTTTATATGAGTTCTGCCATGTCGAACCAGTATGGCACTGGTTATCCTGTGAAATGCAGTAGTCTGCCTTCCTTGTTCAGGACAGCTGAATTCAAAAGGGAAGAAATGAAGAAAAGAACTACCAGAGCAAACAAGGAGCTCAGCTTTCAACATGAAGGTTGAGAGAAGACATGAATTTTCTCTCTAAATACATTAGAGGCTGACAGCAGGAGAGAAGGCCTATTAAATCTAAGGAACAACACTAACACAAGAACAAATGGGTATGTGGTATGACTCAGTTTAGGCTGGAAGTTAGGAATATTTACAGGAATGGCCTTTCAGTATGAGTAATCAACAGACAACCAACTTGCATAGCATTAGGATAAAGCTTCATTAACTGTATGACACAATTTCTTATGATGGCATGTATCCAGGAATTCCCTTCCGTCTTATGAAATGTGCTAATAAGGTACATCTACTCAGATAAGGTTCCTCCTCCATGATTTCTATCTAAGGATAAATTTAGGATGGGGAGACATTCTCTTCCATGTGACTAAGCAGAGCAATCTTGCATCTTAGATCAGGAGAGACATTACATAATTTGTTCATGCCTCCTTTCCTCAGAACAGAATATCCTTTTGCTTTAAAATCCCGGCTCCCCAGAAGATTATAGGAATTTTGTAACTGATAAAAGATGCAATGTTAATAAAAGAGAACATATTGCATTCCATATATTATATGAATAATGCTCTGGCTACTCAACATTACAAAACAGCAAACAGTGGGAGAGTCAAGCTGCTGAAATTTCAGGGTAACCGTTACAGATAAAAACCCCCAAAAGCATCGTTGCTCCTTGTTATTCCTTGCTTACTTCTTACCAGTCTTTGGAGAATAAAAAACCCCAAATCAACACCAATAGCTATGTAGTAATCAGCAGTACTTGGAGTAAAAGGAACTAAAGGGAACATTGCCTAGGTACCTATAATTCTGAGATAATACACATGAAATTTAAAAAAAAATACTCCTGACACAAAATAACATGCCACTTAAAGGAAGAACTGAATTTCCTATTACAAAATAAATATCTGGCTAAACCCCCAGACTTCTCATAAAAGCATATTACAAACTAGCATGAAATCAGATTAATAAAAATTTCACAGTGAAATAAAGGACAAACAAATCCTTTAAGAAAAGAACATCGCACACACAAATTAGGCTTAAAGGCCATGAAAAGCAGGACAAATTAAAAAAATAGATATGTACAGATTGTGTAGTAGCCAGCAACAGTATATTGTGTCTACTCTGGCTACAGCTGCAGTATAAAATCCCTTTGCTCTCTCAAAATAATCTTCTCAAATTATGGATTTGCAACCCTAAGATTTCCTGTTGCCATGACAGCATGAAACTGTTGTTGCCCATCATTATGGATCATGTGTTTTAGAAATTTGATTATATTGCTGTAGTACTTAGGTTGCTTGGAAAACACCCTGCTGCTTTTCAATATATTTCATTTTTAGGAAGACGGGGTTTATTAATTCTTTCAAAAGGCACTCTTATAAAGGGTGACATATCAGGAATATAGTGTTCTGCTCCAAACAAAATAAGTCTTTCTATGAGCACAAATATTTTATGGGATATTTAAGTAACATAAACCATAGTGCTATGAAATTCCGTAAATCTATACCAGAGATCGGACTCTCTTAATCTGGAAGGTTGGTTCTGTGAATAGTAGGAATGTACATTTTCAGCTCAAATAACCCTTTCTAGTTCTACATTCTACAGGACTAATTACTAAGTGCACCATATTTGTTATACAACGCTTATTTAAGGTGGCAGTTATGCTTGGAAAAGGATGGGCTGATAGTTGTATCAGGGTATCCCCTGCTGGGAAAGTTTTTGGTTTAGATAATTTTTGTGGAGATTGTTGTTCTTCTTAACTTTTATGTATGGCAAAGGGCAAGGAGATGTGAGCCTTATTGAATTCCTTGATGGCTGCAGAGATTCAGTCCTCTAAGCTCCAGGTACAGTAAATCAGAAGGGACAACTCTGGCAAGTGGAGAGACAGACCAAACTCTTCTGCTCACATTATTGGAGCAACTTTACACTTCTGATTGATCTCTTATATATTTATCTATAATAAAAGCATAGAGGCTTTGGATCATACTAACAAACACATCTTCTGCTTTGTTGAGGATTACCATTAGCAGTACTTGCACACACACTGAAGCACAGGAAATGTCACTGCAAGGTTTCCAAGATCAGGAAGCCATTGGAGCACTGCTGGGAGCAAAACAGCCACATAGCTCTGTTATGGGCAAGTCTCCTGCTGTCTCTGACCAAAAAAAAAAATAATACTTTATTTTACCTCCATCCCATACAGCAAATCAAATGACACTACCATTTTGAGAGGTACCACAACAATATAATCTATATCTCATAAACAAATTTTTGTGATTTGCCATTTGCCAAACAGGAAAATGAATATGAAATTCTCCATTAGGGTACCATCAGTGGGATAATTAACTTGGGCAAATACATCATGATCTAGTGACAGAGCATCAACTAACAGGATTAACTGGCTGATTTTATTCCCTTTGGTCTTACTTCTGATTTCTACATGTGATGATTGTAAATACTTCAGTGTTTTCTTAAGTAGAGAGAAAAGGATATATTTGTGTACACATAAGACTCAATCTCTCTATCATACAAGGGATAAACAAACTCTTTCTCAAGCAACAAAGATGTTGTAGTACTGAAGAGGAGTAGTGGGGAAGAAAATGCAAGAAACATTTCTTTCACAATTTTTTTCTATCATTAAACATGGCATAAATTAAAAAGGCAATAAACCTGATAATGTGTTTGGAAAAACCAAGAAATTATCTCTAAAATCAAGGGGAATTGCTGAATTAACATGAAGAAGTGAGCAGTATATTCATATACTATATAGCACCAGCTGCCTCTGTAAAAGATTATAAAATAGATCTATGATGTGTGAAAAGCAAATTTAAGCCATCCAGAGAAAGCAACCGAAGGTATACCAGTAAATCAAAGTATTCAGGAAAATGTAGATAATCAGTTGCTTACACATTAATAAAACTTTTATAATGCTTCCTTGGACTATTTTGGCCTCCAATAATTATCACTAGTCCCAGCAATTACCAAGCCTGTCTTGGATGATGCTTCCTTCATGGAACACTCCCACAGGCAGCAGGTTCACAGCAATTTTCCCAGGTCTGTGCCTCCCAGCCCACAAATGTTCCTGGGCACATTTAATTGACCTGTATATGGAGTCTACAGTATCTGAGACATACAGGGTAAGACAGGGATGATAAATAACGATGTGAGAGCAAACTCGAAGCTAGCCTCAAAAGCATGTTCTGGCTTACATCAAGTGTTAGGTCCTACTAATAACTGACAGAATTTGGATGATTTAAAGATTATTATTTTTCTAAATATCTCTGCAAATGTTTTTGTCTTTTATTATTTGTACATTTTACACTTCATTATATCTGCTCAATTTAGAGGGTCCTTTATGCTGCATACTGTATGATTGCATCCTGCCTTTCTGTGAACCCACTCAGTGATGCAAAAACAATCAAATGATAAAAAAGAAACCAAGCAGTTGTAAAAGTGGATTCTTTCAATTATTTTAAGCAGTATTAGCAACATTAGACTGTTCCACTGGTTCAGTTTCACCTTACAACTGTTGCCAGGAGCTGTATCCCCACTGGCATGCAGGCAAAAAGACTTCTTATGCAGATCTGGTATGTTCAGCCATCACAATTCAAATGTCAGCAACCATCCTGTCAGTCAGTAGAAGCCACATCTCAAAGCCAGATGTAATGCCAACCTGGGTATTCTGATCTTCCTACTCACTTTCTTGAGAATTGGTGTGTATCTTCAAGTTTACAAGTGTGCAAATATGCTTAAAAGTGAGAAGGGTCTTTTGGGGAGAATGGGTATTGGTAATTGATTTTTATGCCTTGTTTAACTGAATTCTACTTTATTTAAGCAAGTTCCTTCTCTTTTCTTAACACAGAGATGCTAGAAAACTCATTCATTTCCGCTTGTCTGAAGCAGAGTTGCAAAAATTTATGGAAGGAGGTAAGGAGCCTCTGCAGGTGTGGGAAGAACACAAGGCTTGGTCACAAATGATTAGGACAAACTATAAATGCTGTTAACCATAGAATGGATCAACAGTCATTTAGACAGAGGGAAAATGAGTCAACGCTACTGATGATGTTTTTCCAGACTTTCCTGTGGACTGGTATCAGAAGCTAATCTCTAGAAAACTCATTCATTTCCTGGTGGTTCACCAAAAAGCATCCCAGAAAACTTCTTATATAGTACTTAATATTCTAAATATTCTTATATAGTGCTTAATATTCAAACCAGCAAATCACTGTTTTGCCTGATCTGAGTCTGAACTGAACATTTAAGGTTAGACAGCAAGGTACTGACATAGATGTGTATGTGACTGCCTGAGAAATGTAGCCCCCTTCCTAAGAAGCTGACTCTAAACACTACCTGTACCTCCTACCATTCATCAAATAACCAATTTGTTCAAAAACAACATATTCCTCTTCCTCAGTCCCCTATTTCACTTCAGGATGATAACTCAACTGAAATCTTGTGGTCCAGTTTTGCATACTGTAGTATCATTAGATTTTCTTTGCTTTAACAAGTCTCTCTGTGTTATGCTTAAATCAAATACATTTCTTAGCTTTCCCAGAACTCTTAATAGAGTATACAATAAACAGGATGGGACTTGATGACAGAAAAAGCTATTCAGAGGGCACGCTCAGAGCAAACTCATGCAGCACAACATCTAGTTCATCCAAAAAGAATTATATCACAGAGGGCATCTCAGCATGCTTATCCTTTCATGGAGTATTAGTAATTTGTTTTTTCTTACTTCACTACTCTACCAGCTCTTTGCAAGTGTGCAGGGAGAAGCCACATTTCTATTATGTGGTTTATATAATAAGAAATGTTTAAAAAAAAAAGGAAAAGGAAAAGAAGTATGACAACACAAATCTGCCTAACCCAAGAGATGGAACTGTCAGGAAAATGCCTCTATAAGCCACCTTGGGCTTATGAAGATGAAGAAGGTCCATGAACAAGAATACTTCACCCCCACCTCCCAAAGAATCAAGCCTTAGGTAGCACCCCAGAGTGCTTGTCAATCAGAACAGCTAAACCAAGGCAGAAGAAAAGGTCACAATTTGGCCTACAATTTGGCCTACAAATTTAACAGCCTTGGTTACACAAAACCAAATAAAATAGTCTCATTCACTCAATCAGGAGGTTCTGTACATTTTCCAATGAAATTCAAACTACTGAAGGTTTGTCTCTTCAAATTCATCAATCACTCTATACAATGTAGGAATTAAGGTTTTTCAGTTTTTTAGTGTAGTCATATGATTCTGCTTTTCTTCCTGTCTAGAATCTTATACATTTATCCATGTAATGAACCTCCCAATATGATTCCTATTTAGTACAATATATACACGGATCTGGAAACCATCATCACAACAATTTCTTTTCCTAGGTACCAACCATGTCACTAGTGTCTGCCTGCTAGCAAACAAGGATGCAAATCTTGCAGTCTGTCGTGGAGTCTGGATGTTCCATGCAGAATTTTAAAGGAATGTTTTCCCACCCCAGAACTGATGTCAGTCTTACACCTAAGGAAATAGGTCAGCAAGAACTGCATTGCCTATGGTACTTTTTATCCTTCTGCTGCAGTGAAGCAGAAGCTGGTTTTGAAAGACTACAAAGGAGGAAGAAAATTGCCATCAAATAGATCTATATTTAAAAGTGAACATTTCAGACCTTGGCACAGCACAGACAAGAAGCTGATTCTCAGCCAACCTCTCTAAGTCCCAGGCTTCCCCTTACTCTGGGAAGTTTGGTATTGGTGTAAGTACAGACTAACCTGGTAAATCAAAGTCATATGCAGAGAAATTTAAAGTTGTCAAGATGTTCAAACAATTGGCCTGTTTCCTAGGGAATAACAGCAGTCTGGTGCATACTGATACTATTTTGTATTACTGTGCTCTGGACTTTTCCCCTCATCCATTTGTTATATATATTATATATATATATTTTTTTTTTGGGCGGGGGGAGGTTCTTTGGCTTGAATAGAACTGGTGTAAATTCAGGAGTGAGCTGCCAGGCAGAAAAGTTGTTAGTTTCAGAAGTATATGACAGTAAGACATGAGGTAAAGTGTTCTTAAAAAGGTTTCAGGCATGAAAGAGGTGGATAAGGGCTAATTCTGCTGTAGCAGTGTCTTGAGCAGAAGGAGAAGATGGAAGAAATGTTGTTGAGACTAGTGGGGGCAGAGAGAGAAAGCCAACAACAAACAGATTTCTGCTTCCCGACTGGTTGAGCAACCTGCCTGTAAGGTGTTAAACAAAGGGCATGAAATTATGGCACTGAGAGGAACACACTCCAAGGGTTTATAAAGTTGATAAAGCTTCTGGAGCACAAGCCTAGACAGGTGCTGTCTGTTCAAATTCCACACTACTGCATAAATTGCAGAGGTATAAAGTCAAGGTTGAGAAAGTAAGTGTAAAATCCAAATGGTCCTAGTCTCAAGATCCAGAATAAATATATTTTATACTTTGGAATACTTTTGCCTGCTTTGGGCATTAAGTAATTAATTCTTGTCACTATTTGTGTTGAATTAAGTGACAGGGCCCTTCCCTCATTTGCATCACCGGCAGGGCCAGAGATGGATGGAGTTTATGAAGACAGATATCTCTTTGCTTGACTATAAAATTTACAGGCTCTTACTCCTAACTATACCCCAGAAAAGCATGACAGAATGACCTATAAAACAAACAAGCAAATGAACAAGCAAACAAGCTATAGAACAAGTTACAGACATTCTTGTAAAGGCTAGGGAGCTAAAAGAACCAAAAATCAAACTACCTCAACAACAAACAAAGCCCTGAAAAGGGAAAGAGGTTTTCCCATAGATACAACCTTCAGCTGCCTGTACAGGAAAACCCTGTGGAGGGCTTCTGCAGCTCTGGTTTCACCTGAATGTAAAAAAAAGGAGCAAGCTTATTTCTCAGCTCTTATGTGAGTTAAACTATCAACTGGACTTCAAAACTCACAGAACAGACTACAAATAAGAAGAATTCTATGTCTGAATAATTCAGGTAGTTCTCAGATTCAGTGTGTCCTGTGAGCATTTTCTCACTTTTCACTAGGCTATTGAAGAGTCCATCTGGATAGAGAGCGATGAGGTGCTGAGCAATACTCCTCAGACCCCATTTCTACATGGGGTATGGAAACAGTGATTTCTTGGAAAGACAGCACTTCTGTCTCTTCATTTGTCACATCTAGTAGAACAAAGCTTCTGTTGATTTATAGCAACCAAGTCACTGCTTTTTCAGAGCATGACATTTACTATTATCTCTTTGCAAAGCATGACAATCTCAGGGCAACGGAAAGACAACTTGGCTATCGATTAAAACAAACTGGATTCATTAAAAGTACTGCTGACATTTCCACTGATCTGTGGTATTCTTTTCCTTCACATTAAACAATGTAGTCATTTAAAGCTCTTAAGGTCACTGTTCTCTAAATGTGCTGTGCTTAAGGTACATGCCATTTCACCACTCCTTGGCCTAAAGAAAAAAAAAAGTAGAAAAAAAAATAAAGGGAAGAAGAAGCAAATAGGGGCTGGCTGCATTGCTCACATTGCATTGCTTGCACCGCTTCCCCTCCTCCCTCAGAGCTTCCCTCAGAGGAGAAAAAGATTTACTTGTTTAACATACGCAGGTACTTCACAATCACACTCTCCCATTAAGTACAAAATAGCAAGAATTCATACTTGTTTATTCATCCCTGATGTCACCTTATAATTTTCATTACAGAAGAGCATCCAGCAAAGCTTAGCCAGTACCCACAACACTGCCAACAAAATCTTAAGGCAGAGCTCCTATGAGTCCACCTCCTCAACCCCATCAGCAGCTTAATCTTCCATCAGTTCAGCTTCCTAACTGTAGCCCATGACTGTACCCTGCTCCTTGCTGAAAGTAAGATTTTTATGATTTAACAGTACAGTTCCTACAGTTTTGCTACACAGCATGAAACTATTTAATTCACTGTTTGTTTTACAATTAAAGGAGGAGAACATATTTCTAGAGAATTTCCCATATCCAGCAGTGTTACTGCCTCAGGAAAAGCAAGTAAAAGTCCACATGTGGCAACTTGACCCATTTAGATTACTCACACTCTAAAATGCCAAGCCTATATCAATTGTTTGACTTCACTTCTGATGGAGTGATGGTATTCTCTCCTCAGAGGAAGACAAATACCTCCATTAGGCAGAGGTCCTGGAGAGTGAGAGAAGCCAGTTTCCCACCAAGAAAGCTGCCTTAAAGCTCACCAACTTTCTCCTGCAAAGGGGTGAAAGGCAGGTATATGCTTGTAGCTACCTAATGAAAACATATTTTCTGGATGCTTTTCACTCTGGAAAAGTCAATAATTAAGGATTCAGTTGTCTGTAGAAGAATTGTGTCATGTTATAAGTCCAAAACTTTTTCTCAACTCTCTCTCCCTTGTCTTTTTTTTTTTTTCCAAGGTTTTCTTTTATATAGGCTTTAATTTTTGTATCACTGAGACAACACTGGTTTAATCTCAACACATATCCCTGCTTTTGTGCTAGAATTTGTCCCTGAGCCTTCATTTGACTTTTTGAGGACAACTGGGTACTCTAAATCCTTCTTGAAGGTCAGGAAAAAGTTATTAAAATCCCTTGATTTTTCATTTGTCTGTATATTGACTAAATCTCCTGAACATGAGACAAAATGCTCTTAAAATGGCTGTAACTAGGTGAGAATGAAGTATGTCCTGTCCTGATCATTCTCCAAACAAGAGGCCAGGTTCTAATTTCCTTTTAAGCTTTTGCTAAATGATAAAGCTTGAAAGACCAGGGGCATTCCTTTTATACATGATGGGCTGATAAAAGTCTAAAATGAGGAAGAAAAGAGAAAATCTAACTGAGGTGGAATTTTTTCTATGACACCAAATTATGTTTGTCTTCTGATAAGTGTACATGATCCTAATTTACTTGTTGGTCAAAACCTCATGTGCCCAAAATTTATTTTGGAAGCAGAACCAGTCATTAGATTTTAACATCCAAACATGATACATTTCTGAGTATTTGTATGGCTTATCTCATAAACATGTGGTGAATTGGTACAGTGAAAACTCCTGTGAGCAACTCCAGAATTTAGAAAACCTAAGTGGAAAGGGGGCTGCTGCATGTACAGTTTAGCAGACACATGGGTGTACCTTCCCACACAGAAAGTGCACTTTGAAACAGCCATCCAGGGGTTGATACCTGAGAAGCACAATGACACTGAAGTAGCTCAGCACTTATGAAGGGATGATTTATTGTTATCATTATAACTGGAACTTTTGAGAGGATCAGTTTTTGTTGTTATTGTTATTAAAATCATCCATTAACTATTCCATTTCTAGATCCTGGATAATGAATTCTGCCCTAACATCACTTATCAGTGATTTTCTGCTATAACCCAGTCTTGCAGCCAAATAATATGACATGTTAATGACCATGGTTACCATTCAAGCGTGAATTCAAAGCATTTATGTCAACACAGAGTTGATAATACTGATGCTGCACACTTGAATGATCTGGAAAGTAAATAAATGCATAGTATCTATATGAGTGAATTACTTCTGAGATAGAGAATTGATCTTCCTAGTGATAGCATAGTGTTAAAATGTTTCTAAAAATCACAAGAACTGCATACAATAGATTCAGGGGGTGGAAAGAAAGATTGGGTCTGGTAGGCCTGGGAAAGAGAACTAGGCCCTGGGAACGAACACTGAGCTTTGTTTCTTTCTAGATCATGTGAAGCTACACCTGTGTAACCATCATATGATAAATGATATAATTGTTAAATGTAACGATTGTTTGGTAATTGAATATGATTATTGTAATAAGAATCATGAGAAACAATGTAATTGTAACAAGAATCATGAGAAAGAATACTTGGGGGGGGCCTAATGAAAAATTACAAGAATACATGCTTGGATAAGATCAAGGTATACAATAGAACAATATGGGTTTAATAATTAATACATAGTTATATAACAAAAAGGGTATAAAAACATGTTCATCTCGGATCCATGTCGGAGCCAGATTTGGGTCTGCACCCCTGATTTCCAGAGCTTTTCAATAAAACACCTGCATATAATCATTCTGTGATTGTGTGTTTTCAATGCTATCACTAGGGGCATTTTAGACTGCAAGAATACAAGAAATACAAATGCAGTCCAGCTGCATTGCATATTGAAATTGAGAATGAAATCAGAATGACTTTGGAAATCTGAGAGTATTCAGAGCTATTCTTAATCCAGGGGAACTGCAAGACTTTTCTTAGCATACTTCACAAAATCTGTTCCCACCCAGACTTCTCTTCCTGTTTTGCACATGAATTAGAACCTGCTGCTGTAAGGCACTAGAGCTAGAATAAAAGTGAGGTTAAGGTATACCACAATTCCCAGAAATAAGTCAAGGTTTTTGAAAAATGTATCCAGTCTAAGGAAACCCAAGATTTGGTGATTTGATTTTAGGACTCTAGGGGTTTTCATCTTATATTTATCTCTTTCCTATGGTATGATATTGCAATACACATTCATTTTGCAAGAATTTGCTGATATTTCTGGAAATATTCTCAGAGATTGAAGACTGAAGATACTGGAGAAAAAAAGCTGCTGAGTGAAAATACAAAGGGACTATTGGCCTATCGCTAGGAAGAAAAAATGTCACACTTTTAAATGCTTAAACATATACCTGTATTTCTAGAAGTGAAAAATTTGCATATCTTGAAACAGGACAATTAATTTCAGTTCAAAAGTATGTATAACCTTAAATTACTAAAAATATCTAAGAATGAAACAAACCTTTTGTAGAGATCAGGAAAGGAATCAGTTTTGTTTCTGAAGCTTTTTCAACTTGGAAATATGTGATTTCTGGATTCTGCAGCATCAGATAAAATAAATATTGATCTATAGACAAAGTGAAAACCCAATAAAAATTTGGTTTTGCAGCAACTCCAGTTATGAAGATATCTGTCTGGGTGATTCAGTTATGTACAAAGAGCATCCTTCCTTCACTTTCTTGCTGCCATACATCTCCTGCTGTGTCAAAACCTAAAATTAAGATGCTTGCTCTTCAGCAAGAAATCTGCCTGTCCTTTGAAGCACTAATATCAGTAGATATTATACCCCAGTAAATAAAAGCTCCATAAAGAACTGCCTGCTACCAAAAATTCTGTTGAGAGGCACAGGCATTTACACACAATCCTGCTAAAAACCTCTAATGATAGAAAGTAAAAAAAGGTTCTGCAGAGCCATATTTTACATATAAAAGAACTAATTTTTTTCCAGTACATTTTCCCCTGAAACATAGTTAAGTTTTGAATGTATTAGTATAAGAAGGTAGTCTGTATGCAAACTGGGCTGGGGTAACTTTGTAAGGAAGGCCAGTTTGAAGATGTCACAGACTACAGCACAAGTTTGGACAGATCATGTTGATTATGACTGCTAGCTGACATGCAAAATTATGGAGCTGCAGTTCAGTTAGTTCACTCCTGCTTCTTTGCTGCCCTAAAACTATTTTGACCTTAGTATTCTTGTATATGAGGTACCACATTTCCTTTGTGACCTTCTGCCTCACCAAGTAAATAATAGCAAATATGTTTTGCAATGCTAATTCTTATACTTGCTTGTTATTTCTTTCAGAACATTGCTGGACTAGATACTAACCTCTTAAGCCCTGTACCTCAATAATTTTGCTCTCAGAAATATGCAGAATATAAGTCTGTGAGGTTAATGATGAGGAAAATGGGTAGCAGGAAAGTTGACTATGTGAATTATGTTGGTTATTGAAATAAATAATGGAAATAACAGGCAGCATCAGTGAAAATGAGATGAGATTCGGGATATTGTTAAACTGAGGTTAATTATGTACAGTCTAATTCTTCCATGTCTTCAAGATTTAAGGAATTAAACAATCCAGCAAATGTAGAGTCCTAGCCATCTCTTCATTATTATAGTGTATTTAAAGGTGTACTTCTTGCATTCACTAAAAACATGCAGCACCATATATCTCACAGCAGAAGGACCAACTATACTACAGTGACAAACCAGTCATGGAAGGTGCCTTTGAGGTATGATGGCTTTGGACTGGCTGCTTTCAATCCATTGGTGCCTGTCAGAAGGGAAAAGGATCAACTTGTGCACCATAATGGTGGGAGGACCCTGCTCTGCAGGTCATTATCCAAGCAATTGGCTGTGGCTTCCTTGATGCTGAGAAAGAGGTTGATATTTTAAGTCACACTTGTACAGGCAGAACAATCCTATCTATTGCAAAGCTTTAATTAATACAAGGTCTGTGATAAAGCATTAAAACAAAAAGGAGAAAAAGCCAAGTGGGTAATACAAACACAATTAGTATGCAGTGCTCTGAAATTTAAATTCTGTTCAGCCTAGCTGTACTGGAAAAGCAAATAGCAGAGGTGCTATCATTGCTACTGATTGGCTTAATACACCTAGGAATTATGCAGATAGAAATTTAGAGTCTGTTTTTCATGCCTATCTAGACCTTTTCATGTCCTCCCTGTTCTTTTGTTTCTCTCAGTTGCTGTTTCTTATCTCTACAGTTTAGATCTTCTGCTTCGGGGACTCTCTTTTATGGCATCCCCATCTAGTACATGGAGCTCTGACCTAATTAAGGTTGTAAGAGCTAATGCAGTGGAAATAAGCAATGAGAAATTGTTTTTCATCAGTATCAAATAATAAAATTATGCTATGCATAAGAAAATTCCCCTTATTTCAACACCTTCCAGCATAACTTTTACTAATAAGCAAAATTAATGCCACTGAACAGAGACAAGGAAAAAACCCCTAAAACACAAACTAACAGACTGGGGAATAAAGGAGAAAACAAAAGCTGAAAACACTGAAGAGGTTGCTCTCACTACAACAAATGATTTATAGCTCCTTAATGCCAGTCTCAGGTATGTTGGGATCCATTTACAGTGAACTCTGAAGATCCAGGGAGACCTCATAGACCTAATTGTCAGATTGTTTGACTTTGTGAAGCTCAGTGGTGGCCAATGGAATGGCCAACTTACATACCACAAGGATCTGTCTCTCTCATGACTATTACCTGTTAGGAGGCAGACCCAATTAAAACTTAATACAACTATCATCCATTTAATCTCTCCAAGGACTTATAAGAATGCTTCTACAAATGTGTAACAAGGAACATAAGACTTTTTTTCTTTTATTTACTTTTTTGTCTGCTGTTCTAAGGGGAAAATGCTGCATTCCATTTTGTTCTAAGTACGTGGCTCTAGTAAGGGTGAAAAAACCTTAAGTAAAAAAATATCAATTATAATACTATTAGATACTCAGGATATTATAAAAGACTGCTTTAAAAGGAGAGATGATCTTGTGGAAGATGTTCCCAGAATTTGTGCCATGAATACGCAAAACCCATGATTCATGTGTAATGGACATTCCAGTGAGTTCTGTGACCTTGCAAGTGAAATTCCAAACAGATTTTGCTACCTAAAGATCTTCCAGAGAAGCTGTTATAGTAAAAGAGAAACATCTATCCCTGAGTGACTTGCTTAAACAGTCTCTGGTCTGAAAACCCCCTGCCTGCAGCAGTCTCTTTCGCCTCCCTGCTGAACAGACTTGGCTTCTCCATGGTTCAGCCTGGGCTCTGCCAATTTCCCAGGCAGTTGCTTCCATCTGCAGAAGCAGGAAGCTACTATAGTTCCCTTTGACAGAAAAATAGGATACAAAAACCAGAGTCAGAAAAGGAAGAAAAAATGCCAGTGTCTCATACAGGAGCACTGCCAGTAATGCAAAGGACATTGCCAAGGACAGTCCTCAACCCAGATTTTCCTGTGTGCAATATCAACTCCTTAAAGCTCTTCAGCATGGGATGAGCTGTGAGCTCATGCAGTTGTGCATTAGAACCTAGAGGGTCCTTGTCTGTGAGAGGCCGAGAGAAAAAGATTGTCAGGAGAAACCTAATGAAGGAAGAGCAAGGGAGAGGAAAAAATCAAGAACAGACAAAAGGAAAAGGTCATCAGAGAATGCAGAGAGAAAAGATACAGGCACCATGAAGTCAGAGACAAAAAGGACAATATTAAGGAGTCACTAGCAAGTCAAACAATAGCACAAAATAAATGTCAATAGTATATAGACTGAGCAGTTAAGCTGGTGAGGTCTGACCCCTGATGAGGTCCAGCACATATTCCCCCATGGAGCTTCTCTGTCTCCCTGTTCCAAGTGACATTCACCTACCCTGGCTTAGATATTTCACCTTCAAGCACCAGTGTTAGTCATCTCAAGATCTCTTTGTAGTCAAGGAAGAAAAATAGATGCCTCAAAAGAGCAATTCATTTGACCTACATTAGATGTCTTTGTTTGGATGAGATGAATCGCTCTCTAGAAAAACTATTTCTATAAAGGAAGGCAGTGGTAGATTAATGTTAGATATCAGAACTTTAATGACCTCTCCTTGGAAGAAAGTTTCTTTGGTTGGTTTTCTACATTAGGATGAAGAAAATGACTTTCATTTCCAGAAAAATATACTCAAAGATGAAGGTGAGATCTTTTGCCTACCAAATCCCTAACTCTTTAGTTGAGAAACCAGGTTGAGAAGCCACTGATTGTGATCTACCATATGCATTTTATAAAAAATATGCTCAGATGACCTTACATGACCAGATAAGGGAAGATTACACTGATATGCATTATATGAAGACTCGGGATTCGACCTTGAATCAAGAGGACAAAAATGTCAGGTATACTTTGACCAGCTGAATCCATGCTGTGGTCCCAGTGCTTTGCTGCAGTGAAGGAAATGCTTCCCTAATGCACTTTCAGGGATGGATCAGGAGCCTAATTAGATCTGACACCCTCAGCACCTTGTCAGGGTGCCGAGCTACTCTGCCAAACTTTGTCATAACTGCAAGAAAGTGACAAATCTACCTCACCCTGTGGTCTTCTAAATTGTTCTGCTGGGCAAACTAAGCACTGCTTGTATTTAAACAAGCTTGTTGGGAAATTGGTAGAGATTTACTTTGGTATTTGGGCAGCTGATTGAAGTAGTCTTACAGGAGATACTGGACTCCCTCTCTCCACTGTGGTGTGGAGTTATTAGGAGGCTGTTTCAAAAAGCTGCAACTTGTTTTGTACTTTAATTTTAATTTGGCAAGAACACCATATGGATTGTCCACCTCCATACTACATGCGTCCTATAAAACCACTCAGAGAGTCTGGGGAAAAAGGTAGACTGTACTCCTCCATCACAACTATAAGTAGCAGCAGACCAGTGAGAAGAAGAAATGCTTTAGTTCCTTACTTGCATAGTCTAGAAGAAAACTATTTCACTGCATCTTCCATTCTCTGCATTCTCAATAGAGAAATTCCATCTTAATAGCAAAGTTAAATTAATGAGCTCTTCACTTCCAGAAGAAAATAAATACATCTCTAGTGCAACTGCTTGTGCTAGATATACTTCTCATCTGCAAAACTGATTTCTAAGTCTCAAAAGTATGCACAGCAGAAAAGACAGAATGCTAGAAGTTTCTTATTATTTTGCCTGCAACTCTTATAAAAAGGACAATCTCTCTGGCCTAATAAGCAACAGACAATCTCCAGAAGCTGTTTAGCAGTATTATTCGGCTGGAACACAGCAATTATATAACAAAGTAGCTGCCAACACAGAAGAAAAGAAAACCTTCTTGAAAACTTGTTTGCTCTGGTAGTAAGGAGCTTCTATCTTAATGTTATCTATCTTCTTTCTTTGAAGACTTCCAGCTAAATTTTTTTTTTACCTTTATGCAAATTAAGACTTTCTTTACTACCTTCTGCACACATATTTATATCCACTGGAAATGGAAGATATCTGCAGCCTTGCAGTGCTGACAATGGCAATTACAGTCTTAGCCACATAGCATATTTAGCCCACAACACACTCCAGAGTCTGGGACTGAAGCTCCAAGCCTCCAGGTCTGTAATGACTGCTGAGCTTCAACATCTAAACATTACACAGGCCATGTGGGACTTGGATATGAGCAGTAGTTTTACACATGTCTGGGAAAAGCAGGGGTGGCACAAACAGTGGCCTCAGCATCCTGCTCTGGCTGGCACATGCCAGCCTTGCCTCCCACCACAGAAGTATTGAAAAAACCCTGACTTCAGTGTGTAAATACCACTCAGAAACAGCAAAGCAAGCTCTGATTCCACAAATCCCCACTGTTTTTTTTTCTCTTTATTCTAGTATACAGAGCCTGTTTTGATCAGCTGCATTTTCTTTAGGTAAAGACTGAAATGCAGAGGTATTAGGGCATAGGAAATAAAAAATACATTTGACTGTACCATGCATTCCACCAGCTCCTCACATGAAGTTTAAGTTAGTTTTAGGCAGTCTGCCTTATTCAATCTCTTTTTTCTTCCCTAACAAGAAAATAATTTTATAAAGTAAAATTTTTCCCATCACCTGAGAAACACTATTATTTAAAATTGCAGAAGTAAATTCTCCTTCAACTAAGCATTAGAAGACTGCTTTTTTTAGACAAACTCTAGGTTAGAATCTGTCAGAAATATTGCAGTCTGCCTGCAAAAAACAGGTATTTTGTAAAAACTTTTAATATGGAGCTTCATCATGCACAGACTATGGTTGCCAATACTCAACATCCTGCAAGCTGTCTTCTGACCTGCAGCACAGTGAAGCATTGCAGACTGGGACTTGTAGTCTACAAATGGCACAAAATGAGAGTAATTGTTATTGGATGTATCTTTCAAGATTAATATTGCCACCATTTTTTTCCAGAGGCAGTACTCAACCTTCTTGCATTCCAAATTTTACAGTAGACAATAATCTCTCAGCTATAAACTTGTCTGAATCTTTTCCTGTTTAGTGAAGCTGCTCAGAAGTTTCTAATATGTATTTTTCTAATTGGAGACAAGCCTAGTGGAAAAGACTGTCTTTGATGTGCAGATTGTTGGCTGATAAGCCTATTCTTTAATACAGCAACATTCTGCCCTCTGTCCGGAAAGATTATCAACAGTTTGATTTGAAACTAATGTTAAAAATATCCCAAATCCTAGTTACTTAGTTTTTATTGGAACCTGACTCTGCATTCTATAATTCAAGCTAAAATTAATTCCTGTGTTGTGTATGATCCCTTTTCTTCAGATAAGAGCTTAAGTCATAAGCTTCAAATGGAAAAGTTTGAAGAGACTCCTTCATAAACCTTGATTTCAATGAAACAAGGCATTACTCACTACATGAAAAACATCCAGGGTGCTGAGCTTAGTTTTATAAGAAGTCTAGAAGAGAGGAAGTTCAGCACCAGCCTACTCTGGAAAACAAGTAATTTTTTTTTCTGTTTGTTAAATGATGAACAGCTGTCATTAGTAGCTGTTCCTCATCTAAGACTAGATAATTATAAAGGTTCCATATGAGACAGCCATTGCTTGAACTTGGCTACTTTTATAAGAAAGCAAATATAGCTGTGAAACACATGATTTCTAGATGCTGTTTTTCAGCTGTGTCTGTTATCATACATGCAATTTTCATGCCCAACTGCCTTCATTTGTGCAAAAGCCAAGGTAGCCTCAAAAGCAGTGTTCCCTCCTGTCACAGAGAGAATCTTCAGTCTATCTTTTCTTTCCCCTTCCTGAAAAGCTCATGAATAAAATGATTTAATTACCAGAAGAGCAAAACTTAAGGGCTATAAAACATAATGAACCACTCCCCATGCACAGCCAGACCTAATCCCTGCTAGAGTTTTCTATTTGGGGGTCTTGGAAAAATTATTCCCCAGCTACTTGCAAAGACTTGACGTTTGGAGTCTAGATGATTTAATAGTGACCCTTATAACTGTCTAAAAGCAAGAAAATTCCTTCCTGCTCAAGGAGTATTACTGAGTCTTTGCCAGCTCAATATGCCTCTCTGAGTCATGGCAAAACATCAAGTAGCCTTACCTCATTATTCCAAGAACCTTCCCAATGGGTCTTCTTATTTGATTGCTTTAGAAAATCTCTTTCCTCTTTTCTGACCTGAAGGCCTTTCTTGTTGCTCAGTTCAGAGAAGGACCATGGCCTCATTGAGAGAGGATCCTTGCCACCACTTTTCTAAGGATGCTTTTCTAAGACACTGGCTAGGAATGGTCCCCTCTTAAGGGAGGCAGCCTCTGACAGTACAGAAACCAGACATCAGCTGGGTCAGCACCAAGCCCTGCCAATCCCAGCTGAGGATTGCCTCTACAGGAACCTGGATTCTGGGAAGGGTCCCCCATGCCAGCAGCTCTCATTGCCCACTTTGAGCTTCACCTGGTCCTTGTTTCACAAATCAGAAGGTCAGCCTGCCTTCTTCAAACTAGCTGTGAGCCAAAGCCTGGTCACAAGCTCCAAAATTTTATCTGTGGCTAAAACCAGGTCCACAGAGGACAAGAGCTAACCAGTGACTGATGGTACCACCATCTGGAGCTTGGCTGTGAAGTGCTTCTCAGGGCTGATAGCTTCCCAGTGTTTGTGGGAACATTCCTGACAACCTATGGACTCAGGCTGGAGCTTTGTGGCTCATTCTACAGGCAAAGGCTCCCAGAAACATCAGCCAGCAGTTTTGTTCTGTCAAACACTTCAATATCAGCCATGAATCCATAAATGGGGACTGAGTGGAACCAGACTTGATAGCTGCCTTTTTGCTAAATCCTTGAAAAAATACACTGCTTTCACAAATTTCTCAAAAAAGACCATATCCTTCAAAAAATAAAAATGTTCTTAATTTTCAGATTTTATCTCCTTTAATTGGGAAAAACCTAGTTGTCATTTCATGGAGATCTCACAGTACTCATTCTTCTTTTGAGGCATTTTTCACCCATTTAAAAAGCAGGAATGTTTTCAGTTTTTGTAAGAGAGATTGAACAGATGGGTGGGCAGACGGTGAGTATAAAATAGTGCTGCAGGAAACAGCCAGGGAAGCAGCTTGCTCCCATCCATCCCTGCTTGTTTGTTAGAGAGAAGATGCTATTTGAGGTGTGGACTATAACGGGACAGTGCCTCAAAAGCATAAGGCCTAAACTCGTTGTGGTAGCTTTGCTCAGTAGCACCCACTGACTTCAGTGGGAACAGGGCCACCCTCTATGAACAGCACTATTTAAGTGCTGCCTGATGTAAAAAGGGTATTTTGTGCAAGTGTTCTGCCTTCCATGCCACCTGGCGTGCTGTAGGAGTCTGAACAGGAAAAAAAAAGCTTTTTACATAATGGAGAGCAGCATACATATTTTCAGGATGCTGAAAGCTGCAGGACAGAAAGAGAAGGGCAGACCCTCTTAGAAAGGCAGTGAATTGGTACTAAACACAAGCGAATACATTTGGCTACTCTTTTCCAGTGCTGCTGCAGACTTGGTGTCTGCCAACAGACCTCTCATTCTGTCACAAGCCTTCAGTGAACATCATCCTCTCAGGCACCAGCTTCATTTCTCCTTTTCCTTACAGTCATGCTGTCAGGCATGTTTTTGGTGGGACTAGGTTCTCCCCTGAAAATTGATTGCAGCTTCAGTGAAGGCCTGTCCTTTACCACCTTCTTTGTCCATCCCAATTTCTTCACCAGTGTCCCTGCTTCTTTCTGACTTCCATTCTTCTGGTTCTCCTCTGTTTTCTCTTTCAACTTTGCCTCCTGTATGACCTCTACGTGGCCAAGGGGCTTCTCCATAATCAGTTTTTCCTGATCACTGTCCTCATTGCTGTTTTTCTAAATTCTTATTTCTGAAGATAAGAAGATGCTTGTACCACAAAAAATTGGGCTAAAATATTACCTTGAACAGCTATGAATATATATATATATATATTTATGTAATGAAGGAAAAGGCTTAGAAATTATCCTAAAGAGTGTCTTCTTTCAAGAGCAGAAGTCCTTTAAATACAATTTATAGGAAAGACATATGAATAATTGAAGTACAAGCTGGTTTAGAATACTAATATAGGACACTGGCTTTAATAGCAACACCTCTGTACTTCAAAGGGAGTTGTGGCAGGAATCAGGTTGTGTGGAGTGCTATGAGCCAAAACTCAACAACCTTCCCTCCCTCAATTAATTTATATTGAATGTCAAAATTTTTACAGAGTTGTCTGATTAATTCTGGACGAAGCATGTGTATTTTCTTCAAGCTCATCTTAGTCCAGATGCTGTTCGGCAATTTTAGACTTTACTCCACAAAGACTGTTTGTAATTTTACAGCCAGGCTCTTTATCTCTGAAAAGCTGCATATAATAAAGATTATTAAAATTTTATGAGTGGTGGATCTTCAGAGCTAGTAAGCCTGGGCAGTCCTGTTCCACATCAGTGCTATCATGCTTTTGCAATATGAAGAAGTACAACAGGGAGTTTAAATCCTGGCCCCTATTTACTAAGCTCACCTTAGTCTTCCTGTAGTTCTACTGATTTGAATATTTAACTATATTGCATTCTTTTGTGAGTACTTTTACAGTGTTTTTTTCCTTGTCTTCAAGGACTTATTCTTGTCCCGTCAACAATATACTTATTAAGAAGTCTTTCCTCTTTCATCTGATTATTAATTTCAAGTTGCAGTATAATAATAAAATTATGCAAATTAGAAACTATGTAAGAGCATTTATGAGAACACAGAAATAGCTGATAATTTCTATCTAGCTCTTTATATCAAGAAAATGCTTTCCATATTTACCATTACTTGTTACTGCTGTAGACAGGGAGACTGAAAAGGTAGCAGTTATGTTTGCTCTTCATCTCATTTGGAAACCACTTCAAAATATTTTGGCATGTAATCACTTGTCAAGGTTATGGTATTTCACACAGAGCTTGAAAATTTGCTCACATTACAATTCAGTGACATTATCTAATTCAGTATTTTTTCCTCTACAAATGGCCACTGGCTAATTTTAGATATTGCATCTGATGAATTAAAGAACAGAACAACAAAAAGAGTAGATTCTTCATCAAACCCAGTAGGTCTTTAGTTTATATGTAAACCCATACTGATATATTTTATTTTTCCAAATATTTACTTTGAAAATATGTTTAGCATCTAGATTCTCCAGGGAATTCAGAAATCATAAACCACAGTGGTTATTTCTGATAATGGATGAGCTGGGGTTTTCTCTACCACAAGCCAGGAGAAACATCCTGTGTATAAAATGCAAAATGATGGCTGTTCCAGAAGAGTGAAAAAGTAGACCAAGAAGTAGAGATGAGTAATTTAGGATAATATAAAATTTCAAAGGAGAAAGAGCTAGCCACTGAGGAATGGGAGAGATATTTATGACTCGTAGTCAGCGGAAATTAGAAGTTGAGGACTAGGACAGGGAGGTAGAGAAGAATGGCTTCATTCTTGCCAGCATAGAGGAATATAGAAGAGTTTCATGTCAGATCATTAGACACAACAGCTGCAGCTGATACTGTAGGTGGAAGTTGGCCAAGAAGGAAGAAAAGCTACTGTGAAGAAAGAGGAAAGGAAGACATAGGCATACAATACTCAACTGTAGGAAAACTAAGTAAATCTATAAAAAAGATGCCATCTATCCAAAAAAGTCACACAGACTTGCCCAAAACAGTCCTGCCTGTTTTGAACTTAGCTATGATAGAAGGTTTATGGGATTATTTTTTGTTATTTACCCTTTTTCATAAATTTCAGGTAAAAAAAATCAATCAAGGTTCAAGAAAGAATAGTTTGTCAGTGTTGGGTTAATACAAAGATTTCAAATAAAAGTTTAATTTAATTTCTTCTTCAAGAATATAATGTTTAAAACAAGTCTGCAGATCAGAATGGAGTTTGGTGTGATGCCTTCTCCCCCAAAATGGAATTGAGAGAACATCCTGTAAAGGACGAGACAGCAGATGGTGTGCTATCTCCCTGAGGCAGAGACACAAGGTGTCACTCTGTAAGTACAGCTACTGGCAGGTCTGCAGTGAGGTATTTCAGTATCAGAACTGGTTTTCAGAACTGATACCAGAAAAAAAAAAAAAATAGAAGAAGAAGGAAGAAAAGANATCCTGTAAAGGACGAGACAGCAGATGGTGTGCTATCTCCCTGAGGCAGAGACACAAGGTGTCACTCTGTAAGTACAGCTACTGGCAGGTCTGCAGTGAGGTATTTCAGTATCAGAACTGGTTTTCAGAACTGATACCAGAAAAAAAAAAAATAGAAGAAGAAGGAAGAAAAGATCAGGTTTGCTTGAGTCTTGGCAAGCAGTAAAGAAGTCAAAGTGAGTTAATTGTCCTTGCTTCTTCAGTAAATTACAATTTTAGGGCTATGGCCATTGCAAGCTGTAATGCCAAGTGAGTTAATTTAGGGTTGGCTGGGTACCTCTACATTGTAGTAGCCTCTATTGTACTTGGAGATTCAATAGACTTTGAAATCCCTAATGAGGATACGCCAAAAGTGGTGGCCCAAGGATGCTGCCCAATAGCACCTTCATGGCCCACAGACTACTTTAGAGAAACTCAGAAGTGAGCTGAAGGTAGAACACAGCCAGGGGGTTTTCCTGGTTTTTTCATCTTTCACTAGCACCTGAAGAACGAGCCAAGTTTTTTTTTTTTGGCTGCTTTGTTTTTGCAAGTTAGTTGTTATAAGACTGATGTTCTCTCTTCTGCTAGAGCATTTCGTTAGCCTTTCCCAAGGTAAGGGGTTATGTGATTTGGGTGGAATCTATGTGTAATGAAGGCTTTGAGGGGACAGCCCAGATAAACAAGTCAGAAGGCATTGAGAAGAAAGAGAAAAGATGAAAGAGGAATTGAGTGCCAGAACAAGGTTTGCAATCAAAATGAATCTAGACATGAAAGCATGTGGGGAGCAAAAAACCTCTAATTGTATATAAAACAAAACAAAGAACCTAATTAATGAACAGGAGTACTCAGAATTGCTTTTTAAAGGGCATACACCTCACCTTAAAACTATTACTGAGATGTTGTGGGAACTTTGACATGAGCAGCTATTGGGTAGATTCAATTTCAGGTCAATTAAGTGGGCTGAAGGACAAGAGTTTGACAGGCTCAGAAACTACTGGTCTTGTATTTGGGTAACAGAGTGTCTTGGATTGTGCAGTATCACCTATTCCAAGACTTCAAATAGGAATTGATATAAATATCAATATGAATATTGCAGCATCTTACATATCTACTACTAGCTGAGAGAAATGAGGGAAACTTCATTACCATGAGACCTTTAGTTCTTCATGACACTGCCAATGCTAATTTATATTTGTATGTTTATGTCTTAAGTCAGACATGCTCACTCAACACAAAGGAACTTTGTGTTGGGCCTCATCTTGACAGATAAGTAGGGTTTGGTTCACAGGGCCAGAAATCAGGAATAACATGTGAAACTTTGGCATCACAGAAAGGCCCTCGCTGGGATCTTTGTGGTTGTGCAGATGTGCTCACATAGTGCAGATGAAATCATGACTTTGGCTTTTTGCAAACAGAATGAGGAATAAAAATTTTATTAATTATGAGTTGTTCTTGAAACTGAAAAATAAAATTGGGGAAATGAACCATTTGTAAAAGTAATTTGACAGAACTATGTGAACATGACTGGAAATTTAAGAACATCAAAAACTGTAATCCCTCTACTCAGATGAAAACAACAATGAATATAAAATAATATATACAAAGCCCCTTATTTATGTGTCTAGGTGTCTATACATTTATATTTACATTAGAAATGTTTGTCTTCTGGTATGAATATTATAGACATATTCACAAGATAAGACCTTTCTGATATTTTGATTTATATGAATCAGAAACAAGGAATTGAGAAACACTGAGAAGTAAGGCAAAAGGAGAAGTAACCTCTTGCAGGAAAATATGAATTGATTATAAGTTCATTAAGCAGAGCCTGAACAAAGAAAATTCAAAGAATTAATAGAGAAGATAGAATTGCCAATAATCACAAATACAAGGCAAAACACAGAACTACATTTATCCACAGTAAGGAAAGACAGCAAATAGTAAAATTATGTCATACAGTGATAAAATGCTTTCTCTCCCAGAGTGCTTTAGGATTTTGTTAAATAGCAAGGATTCAATGGAAGCAATTTACAAAATGCAGAATTCTTATAGTGCAAGAACTTTTCAAAAGTGAAAATAAATTTTTTTAGCAACCTTAAACTACTTGACCAATCTTGTTAATTAAAAAGTAGTAAATAGGGCAAACTGAATAACTCCAAATCCTTCCAGAAGAATGATACTAGACATGGTTAAAAACTTTTGAACAGGAGTAGTACCCACAAGGTATTAATGACCAGGGTAAATTTTAAGGATTTAGAATGTAATATGAATGACATTGCCTGGAACAGATTGTCCTGTTTCTAAACTCAGACTTCAAAATGGAGGCTTGTAAATCAGAATTGGGTCAGGAAGGAAGCATGAGATGGCAGAGTAAAAAACCCCAGTTTTTGAACAAGATTCTGGGTATTTATTTAATGAGCAAGGTTAAAAGATGGCGTAGTCATAGCTTATCAGTGTATGCTTGAGAAAGAGATTTCTGAGAAGTGAAACTCTTCTGCAGAGGGGGAAGAATGCTTAAATAGGTCCAATAAATGAAAAAATGTTCCTGAAAATCATTAGTTTGTGTCAAGTGTAAGTAAAGACTCACCACAATTTTGTTGTTCCTTATTTGTGATATTTTAACAAGCCTGTCAGCACTCTGTCAGTTCTGCTTGCAGCACAACTTCATGTGACAAACACTACAACTTCACTAGACAAATAGGTAGACCAAAATCTCAAGTATTTAGCATAGGCACAAGACTTTTGGCTGATATTTCTATCCAGAAGGACAACAGGGATTTCAAAGTTAGTTTTTGTGTCTAATTAAGGTGAGCTGCTGTAATATTGGAGGCACAAAGTCATAGCAAATCTGATTTTCTATGATAACAACTAAACAAAGTTGAAGGCTGTGGCTAAAACCTGTTGTGCCAATGAATGTGCTTTTCTGTTGCCAAAGTCTACCCAGTTGAACACTAGACAAAAGCACCAGGGGAAAACAGGTGGTGTGAGTCCTGGCTGCCTTTGTGCTTTCAATGTTGTACTTCCCCCCTACGCCCCCCCCCCCC
>VXBI01001239.1:34663-209810 GCA_013397375.1 Toxostoma redivivum
ATAAACCATGCCAAAAAAGCAAAAGAATAACATCAGAGCAAGAGGAGGCTGGAGGCATGCAGGATTTGCCTTCCTTGTGCCAGACAGCATCCCAGGGTTGTGTAAGAGATGTGCTTTGCTATACTCACAGAGCTTTCCAGAGTAACAGTGCAACCAGTAAAAGGACACAGAGCCCAGTCCTCAGCTAAATGTGTAGTGTTGGTAGGGATTTTGATCATTGTGTTTCAGCAGTGCATAACAAATATTTGTGGACCTTATGGAACCCTCCTTTTTTAAGCTACATTGTTGTTTCTTTATCCTGACCCTTGGACTCTGGTGGCTGATATCCTTTGCCCAGCTGTGTTTTTATAATGCATCCTGCCTACCAACAGTGCCAGGCTGTTAACTCATAATCTGGTTCACTGGTTGTCCTTCTCCTTCGTCATTTGTAGCACAGAAGCAGGAAATTAAAAGCATTAATTTTTTATTCTGTATTATTGTTCACAGTTTATAATACTTTTACTGATATTTTCTTTTCCAAGAATTCCCTGGATATCCATCTCCACTCACATACTGTTAATAATTTTCTTCTTCTACTATCCTTTTTGAATGGAGATCATCAGCATACCAGGTGAATGTAAAGTATTTATTCGTATAATAACCCCAGTGTTAAATTCCATTTTTCAGAATTCCCAGCAATCCATATGCCTTTTGAATCACCACTGTGATGTATGCAGAGGTTTTCACAAATGGTCAATGTTTACCATTAATTGAGAACCTAGCAACTATATGAATAATTCCAGGTACTTATTAAAGACTGAAATACTTCTGTTTTCTAAGGCATTTTTCATTTGCCATTATGTGCCTTCTTTTTTTCCCAAATCCTCTGAAAATCTTATCACCTCCATTTTCTGGAGTTGATCACCTCCAGACATTACAGACCAAGTAACGCTATTATCTGTGACTGTTTTCTTTGTTTCCACATCATGAATAATCACAATAAACAGTGATAAAGTCCTAAGCATTGCCCTTCCTAGATGCAGGATTTTACCAGAGCACAAGACTGGTAAGGCTGTCAGGCTCTTGTCTATTATACTCACTCAATTTAACAGTGAACTCAGTGTTGAACATTTCCATTAGAATTCACTCTTCCACCTCACACAACTAAAATAATCAAGGAGTATCTATAGGTCTCACCATGGGAAGTAATCAGCATATCTTGTAACAAAGCTGAAAATTTGGTAAAGAAGACGGTGTCTGAGGCACAGGTGATTGATTAAAGAGGATGCAATGCTCCTGTTCAGAAGATAGGAATATTATCCGAGCTCTTCCTGCTGGAATGCAGTGAAGAGATATTGAAAGGAAATGTACAAAGGAATTGTTGCTTCTCCTACTTGTTCTCTTTAGAGCAGAATTGCAGTTGGCTGCAGCTAGGTGCAGTGTTTCATTTTAGTAAATAAAGTCACTTTTAATGGACATATTTCCTTTCTGATCCTTCTTTATGAGAATCACAGAGTAACTAAAGCTGGAATCAACTTCTGAAGGTTACATTGCCTGTCTTCTTGCTCAAATGTTTAACTTAGCAGTTGGAGCAGGCTGCTCGTGGTCTTACCCTTTCTGGTTTAGAACACCCGTGCAAGCTCTTCCAGTGTTTCACCACCTTCATTTTGATCCCTACTCAGCCTTTTCGTCCTACAATCTACTATTTTAGCTGAGAAGAGGATACATTTTGTCCTCTTGCTTAGTTTTTACTTTCAAAGACAAAAGAGAATGTAAAATATTCTGACAATTGAGAGTAGTTCTTTAATAGCAAATATTTCATGTTTCTGTAAAGTATTGTCTCAAAATCCTATCTCTACCACTAATAACCTCTGTTTCTCAGCTTCAGAGAACTAGATCCAGACAGGATCCAGCCATGATACCCAGAAAAAACAAAGCAGAAACCACTCATCTCACCACACCATTTACCATTTGAAACCAGAAAGGTGTGATATGAAAGGAAGTACAGAAACACTCCTGAGTTTTTAGATAAAGACTGTTTCTCTCACAAAATACCTCTTCTTCTGTAGCCTCTCCTGTTTCTTCTGCCCTACAGATGATTGCTATCACAGTCTTGACTATGGCCTTAAATGATAATTCTTCAGCTGTCACATAAACTTCATGTATCAACTCCAGCTCTTGACATGTCTGCTCTGGACAGGGGTAAGATATCTAGTTTTAGAAAACACATTATTTCCCCAAAAGTCACCTGCCTTGTCCTTCTTAGGAGCTGTCTCTTTTAGGAGCATTGAGTAGATTGAGTAGAAAGGGAGAAGCCCTTCTCTGAAGAAACTCAGGTTTTTTTCCTTATTCAGCTATTTGTCACCCAAAGACATGAATAAATAACTCTGGTGCTTAATTTCTCTACCTTAAAGAAAATGTGGCTTATTTTCAACTCCTTTCTGCTTCCCATGCCTTTTTATATATTTTTTTTTCTTTTCAGTCACAGGTATACCTAAAATCTACAGGTTTCCTGTTGGAGCCTACACAAAACCTACCCTTTCTACTCACTGTAAACATCAAGCAGAAGAAGGCTGTTTATGTGCCAGAAGTCTTGGGATGTGCCAGATATATTGGATGGGTTAGTAAAAACAATGACAACTCCTGTTAAATATCTAACCACAGATGATGCACTCAAGCAGCTTCAAGGGTCACTCAGTATCTGAGCACTGGTCAGACACTCAGGCACTGCTGAGGCTAAGAGCAACCTACAGGCTATTCAACACGGCAGAAATGCATGGTGGGTCTGACTATGGATCTCAGACAAGTTACCATCTCTGTGCAGGAAAACTTGTTTCCCTACATGGGATTCCTAACTAAGTAGGAAAAAAGCACAGCGCTATGGTCCCATCTGTCTTTTTTTTCTCTTTGTTTGTTTGTGGGGGGTTTTGTTTGTTTATTTTTTCTTTTTTGAGCAGCCATTACATTAATAATTAGAGAATATTTTGGGATTTTTTCCTAACCAAGAACAGTAAGTCTGGACTCATGTGCAACCATACATGAGAAATACATATAACTCATCCTTTGTCACAGATAATTATATCATTGTCATCAATACCATCTTCATATTAGGATGCGATCAAAGCACTGATGAAAAGTGGCAGGCTGAAATGGAGCACAGATTACAACTGGCCAACAGTGGAGGGTAAGGGCAGGGAAATTGTTATTCTTGCTTTTGTCACCTATCAGCTGGACTGAGGCTCTGTGATATATCTGAGTGTGAGGTCCGCAGCCCTAGAAAATTCCAGGTAATGTGGAGTAAAATAGCTACCTTTGCAAGTCAGGATGCTGCACATGTAGCAAACCTCTCTCTGAGCTGCATTCAAGCTTTTCATAGCATTTAAAATAAATCTAAACACACTGATATAATAAAAATACTAGTGAAGTTGTGCCCAAGATATAAATCTCACCCTGTACGTCTGAGTGGAAGAAATTCCTCCACCTCTCTGTGCATTTGGTGCAGAGGATCTCTGTGAGCAGGGTGGATCCTGCCTATGCAGGATGCCCATGCATGCTCCATCAGGAGCATTGTACTGAAAGCAAGCTCCTCACCTACTGCTCCCAGAGACCCACCTCCAACCACTCCAGTCTCACAGCAGCACGTGGATTTAAAGAAAAGCAAATGAAAATGTCTTCAGAAAAGAGAATGTTCTGCCCCTGCTTCTCTCCCTGGGTAAAGGATTATAGTACAAACAAGACATGAAAGCTATTTGTCATGGTATGTAAGTGCTCAAGTGCTCCCAATACAGCATCAGAAAAAACCCATACAGATTAAAATATAAAATAGCCTTCTCTGCTTCCTGCCTGCTTCTGTCATGTTGCTTCCTATCTTCTTATTTCTCCTTTGCCTCATTTTCATCTCCCATGGCAGAGTGAAATCCTGCTCACCAGCAAGCACAAGCACAGTCAATTGACTCTCACTCTCCTTCTTCAGCCCTCTGCTGGGTTGACAGAGAGGACATTTGTAGGCAAATTGGAGCAGTGACATGCAATGGTGCTACCCTGCCAAGCATTGTTTAAAGTGCCTTGTTTGGATGGCTCAAAAAGTGAAAGGCTTGTTTTGGGTTACATATGAAATACTCAGGTAAGGCCCACCTAACTCTCATATTTCTTTATCTGTGCCCCTTCAACAATCACTCTCACTGCACAAAACACCCACAGGTCTGTATTTCTAAGCATAATGCTCCACATGGCTGCAGGGAGAATTTTTCAGGGAGAAGAGGTTGTTTCCCACCTAACTATTGCTTTACACCTCATGCCACTCAAAGTAAATGGAAATGATTGCAGCCAATTCAGGAATGCTACTGCTGCCATCTCCCGAGAAGAGCTGGGTTGAGCATGTTTAATGGAATTACAGAAGCTGCTGCTGCTGCCAGAATGTCTGCCTAACCATGTCCTAATGAAATGGGGTCTTTTGGCTGGACTAGACTAGTCTGTAAATGAGTTATATCTAAGATTGCAGTTATCAAACTAGAAATATGGCATCCAAACCCACATGTCTTGCAGTTGCCTGGAAATCTCATTTGCAGATGTAACATTAGATCCCAGTGTATGATGTAATTAATCTTCTCTGCTTCCCAAAGGTACACAGGAAATCCCTGCTCTACTGAGCCATGGAGGCCTCCAAGTCCACCTAACTGTGAGAACTGAAATTTTGAATTCAGAGACATAAATGCTGCTGAGACTCTAAGCAGAAATGCTTACCTTCTCTCATGTAACCCTGAGCATAGAAATTTTGAGGAAAACTGTCATAAACTACCATAAATTTAAAAACTGTCAAGGGATAATATGAAGACTTCTCAGATAATCCTGAGCCGCCATTTTAAATGGAATTCGGTCTCCTTCACCAACTAAGCAACATCAAAAGCCCTGTGAAATTCCCATTTATAAAATCCCCAAATCCAATGGTTAATTTTTCCCCTCTCTTTCTCCTTATGCAGACATTTGATTGAATAATGTTCTCACAGACAACAAAATGTTTTATACTTTCTAGGAGCAATTATGTGGGTCTAAAAGACTTTCCCAGAATCTTCTTTTTCAGATATTGAAAGCAGTATGTTACACTATGCAATCCAAAAAATGTTCTAAAGCTACATATTATATATAATAACCTCTGAAATAAGGGCTGATAGACAGTAGGAGTGCCAATTAGTTCCAGAGCTTTCTTCATTAGCAGTACCTTGACACACAATCCTCACATGAAGCTGGGCTATGTTGTCATCTGCACCCTGCTGCTGTTAATGAGATTTCTTTCCCATTCACTCCTTAACAATAATGCTCATCTGACCTTTGTAAAGTACTTCAACATGATGCTCCAAAATCACTAAGAAAGTATTAAATAATATTACCTGATCATTATAACTCCTGTGACAACCATTGAAAAATATTTTCTGTTTGCCCAGAACTAATGACTACTTAACAAATATCACTATAATAACATGACTATTCCTAATTTCCTTTCAAATTACCAATGAGACTTTGCTTCACTTTCAAGATGAGATGTTTCTGCTTGTAATTTCTGAAATTGAAAAATTCTACCATTTTTTTACAATAAAAATTCACTGTTCTTGATCACAAAAGTGGCAGTGCTGATAGCCTTCTTTTCCTTTAGCCAGCTATAAAGAGAGAGATTAAAACTCCTTTGAAAAGACTCAGTCTGAGAGCAGAAGAATAGCTTTGGAACCTCTGCTCTCACTGTCCTGTATCCTTGATAATTGTGTGTCCCCCATCTTACATCCCGCAGCCTTCCTCTAGGCTACAAAAGATGAGCTATTTAGTTTTGGCAGAGTACTAAAAGCAGGAAAAGGTTGCTTTTAACTTAATATTCTTCAGTCAGCAGAGATGGGGGTATAGAGAAATGGATGGGAGTACTGAGGGGCCACGACCTTGCATGTCATTCAGCTTTTTCATAGCAAACTTATTACCATGGGTAAGGTACAGGCTTCCCAGAGGCTGCTGACCTCTCCTGCTGCTGCAGTGGGTCTTGCCATGGCACTGGCAGAGCAGTCAGCACTCAGGCAGAGTCCAGGAGGGGATGTTGCTGGCTGGATTGTGATTGCCACACTCTGCTCAGCTGTGACAGCATATGCTTAGCATTCGGAGCCAAAAAAGGACATGATGCTGTCCTTGCACACTCTGAGCAGCCAGCAGCCTTCTGGGGAGTGAGGAGATGGACAAGTGAAATGTGTCAGGCACAGAAGGGGAGCCAAACTGAGTGTCAACAGGAACAGCAGAGAGAAGAGGAACATGTATGAGAAAGGCAAAAGAAGAAGAAGGGATGTGCTAAATGCTGTAAGGGCAGAGAGGGGAGTGAAAAAAAGGAGGGAAAGGACCTGTGACAGTGACAGGAGATATTTTCTTATCTGTGAAAGGATCCAAGCAGAAAAAAAAAAGGCTAAAATCTCAATGCTTGGAGTTCTCTGAGAAAATTACTTCCGTTCTTTGGAAATGGCAGTCCTCAGAGCAAGTTGCAAAGTCTGCCTCAACAAAGCTTCCATTGCCACTGCAATGTTAAGGACCCTATGGTAACAAAAAGCTAGATCCATATAGAAATTACCTTTACAGTAACATCCTCTATGTATATGTGTTGGAAATAATTTCAGTAAAAGCTTACCTAAAAATACCACTGGGAAGAAATTCTCTATGCTTTCATTCTAGAAGGAATAGGTGGTTTTGCTCATATTGTATGGAACAGATCAGAGCAATGTCTGCTTTGTCCCCTCCTCCTCCCACACATCTTAGCAATTTTTACACCATCATCAACTTTAGGACACGTTTCTCCATGGGAGGTGAGGATAATGGGGCTGTTCATAGTGAGGGATGCTAGGATACCCTACCCACTTGGGCTGCTGGAGCTTCCAGGGGAGTGAGAGCCTGAATTCCTGCAACAGGCATCTTTTTCTCTGTAGCAAGAAGCTTCACCCTCTGGATCCTGAACAAAACTTCAACAGAGCTGCAGATCTCTGCACTTCTGGTTCTGAAGCATCTGCCTGGGAAGCTGGCAGAAAAAAAGGACAAAAATATTCTCTGCTTGTGGTACATCCAGAGTTTAGTTACTCTGACATTCTTTGGTGCACCATTTTGGCTTCAAAGGACACCCTTGTTAGTTGGAAACTTCCTGACAAACTGGAGTTTGGTGTTCAGCAGGTCTGCTAATAAAACTGAGGGGAGAGAATTCATAGACACAAATAGGCAAATGAACCAGACCTCTTTCTTTTTCTCTTTATCCTGCTTCCTCAGAGGAAGGACAAGAAGAGGACTCTGCATAACTGAGCAAATTTGGAGGATTATGTGGATATAGGTGAAATTTCTGTGCATCATAGTATATCCTCAAGAATTAGGCAGAGAGTTTCAATATAACAGCCCTTAAAGCCTGGATATTTGTTCTAAAGTTCACATTGAATTTCAGTTTTATATTTTACATTTTGATTCCTGCTTAGTTAAGATGCTCCCTTCCCCCCCCCATATTTTTGACACCTGGTAAGAAAATATGATGATAAATTTAAAAAATTACCTGATTTATCAAGGAATGGTAACAGCTGAATGATAGTGATATTTTTTCAGCACAAACCATTTCTTCCAGCATGCCCTGTAACATTATGCTATAGTTTGTCTTTCTCTAGGCAGAGTAACCTCTCTATTGTCTTGTAGCTAAAAATAGGCAGTTAGGCTTTACTGCCAGCAGCTGCTCCACCTCAGAAAAAGAGGAGACCTCCCTCCATTCTGATTACCAACATGGTCTGAAGATTTTATTCAACACTACAATTGGCAAAATGGCAAATCACTGAATGCTGTGCCTAAGCATGCAATTACATTATGATTCTTCAGTGTAATACTTTGCACAGTTGCTACAGTGTTCAGCTGAATCTTGCAGCAGTTGACCATCTTATTCTCTGAAGATAATGGTTTATGGAGGAATAAATTGCAGGCACTGAAGTTGAAATTAGGGAAGCACTTCACATGCTTAACCCTATATTCAGGACAGAAATTAAACAACATGACTTACTCAGAATACATAGCAAGACTAAACATGTTATTTAACCCCAGAGACCCTTAAGCTAGAGATGAAATTCACTGTGTGTGGATGTAGTTCATTAAACAGGCTGGTAGATTGATACAAGGTAATAAACAGCTCTCAAACAAGCTGTATAATTTTATATTTAGAAACATAATTTGTTTTTACAAGGAAAGTATTTATAAAGAATTTGAGACACACTGACTCTACAAAAGCAGTAATACAAAGACATTAAGTAGTAATGAGATTAATCACAATAATAACTAATGAGACAACAAGGTTTTCTTATATAGCTTTTAGGTTTCTTATTTCCTCTAGATGAAAAATACGTTTGCATTGTAATGTTTGTTAAGATGTAAATTCTGCCTCGAGTGTGACTTTGCACAGCCACAATCAAGAGTCAGTTAGTTTGAACCATTTGTTCAGAACAGTGCCACTAGCTTGACCTGGAAAAGCAGGGAGAGAATATGCTAAAGATCATGGCAGTTACATGAAGAGTGTGGTAATGATGGAGCTAAATTATTCATTCTGCCACCATTCAGCCTACATGAGTGGAACAGCTTACCTGCACTGAAGAGTCTCTTTTCAGACTGTACATGTCTTTTCACTGCACTTGCAGAGTGCAGCAGGACATATTTAAGGTGTACTGAATTATCAGTGCAAAAATACAATTAACTAATTTGAATTTTCATTCTCCAAGTCCTTGGGCTTTTGTCATACAGGTAACATGTATTTTATCTGCTTTGTTCTGTCAGAGCCATCCATATATGGCATGATAAAATCATTATTGCTGGTTATGTGTCACCACATAAATGATTTTTTACCAGGTGTCTTTTCTTCCAGGTTTGGCATTTAATTGTCAAGATACATTTAAGTTTCCTAAATTGTATAATCTATTTTAACAAAAACTGCTGGAAAAACAAGTAAATGTACTAACAAAGGTGAAACATTATTTCATTTACGAAATTTTTGACAAAAGACATGATTATTCAGTGAGCTCTCTCATTGTTATTTATCAGCATTTAAGGTTGCAATTGAACAAAGAACAGTAAATGCAGTTTAGTGTAGAAAGGCAAGGTCACATGGCCTTGGCTTTAGTTAATTTATCTTTCATGACAGATTATATTTTCTGCTACTAGTATCATAACCAGCATTACATTTCTCCCATGACAGTGCATCTGGAGCTCTTGCATTGCCAAACTTAGTGGTAGCATTTAATTTGTGTGACATTATTCAGTTATCAAGAAAAAGTGCATGCTGAGAAACACTGTAGTTAGTTAATGATAGCATAAAAAATGAGTTCTTCTGAGCAAGAGCAATGTCTCAAGTACTTTGCTAAAACCATTTCCTTCTTAGGCTGCACTATCCCATTCCTGTCATGGGAACTTGGGCATTCACCAATCAGGTCTCCAGATGAAGGTTAACAGGTAGATATGCTGAGACAGGAGACACAGAATGAGTTTAACAATTAAATTTCACACCTTTTCCCTTAAGTAATTGCATTTGGACAATGTGCAAAGACTGCAGCACTGAATTATAGGAAAGGCATACTGAGATCACCCTAGTCTAGTTCTTTCTCTGTGGAAGATCATCTTCACATATGTAATTTTCAACAGAAAACTAATCCAATCCATCCTTGGAGGCCTACAGTGATGGAGAAGCCATCAACTCATCATGTATTTCCTGTAATATTATAGACACGTGGCTTTGTATGCTTATATCCATATTAACTGAAATATAAATATACCCATGGCAGGAGTAGCTGTAAACCATGTAGCTGTAAACAGGAAATCTTTGTGGAAGGTTTCCTGTTTACAGGATTCAACAGGGCTCTGCTCTTGACAAAACACAAGTTATTATCTTTATGTACAGACTAAAAGACAAAGTAAAATGACAGTGCAGATTTTGAAAATTATGAAAGCTGCTAAAGTTGTAAATTAGACAGATGATAATTGTAGAGAATTAATCATTTAGTAGGCTGGGCTGATTTGAATATCCTGTTTTTATTCAGATAAATTTGCACTCATATATCTAAGGAAGAAAGAGCATAGTTTATATAGACAGGATTGGACTAAGTATTTCAAAATGATGGAACATGAAAAGAAGTCAGGGTCTTGGTAGATAATTAACTGTACATGAGTTTGCAGTGGGATGATGCAATTAGAGAGTGAATGTCAGCCCTGAAGCCTAAGCAGGGAAAATACGAAGTGGGAGTAGGAAGGTGATATTAGCTCTGTTTATAGCAAATGTAAAACCATGACAGGAATGTTGTGTGCAACTCTCATACCCACATTTCAGAATGGATTATCTGATAAACCACACTGTCAAAAAGTCCTGCAATAAATATGTTGAGGCCTGAAAGGCATGGCTAATTGTGAAAAGCTAGGAATGAAAAAGCTGCCTGTCTTATCAAAAAGACAAGCAAAGTATTGTAGAAGATGTAAAAGATGTTTTTGATTGTGACTGGCTTTTTAGTGTAAGAAGAAAGGGCATAACAAAGGACAGTATGGGATATTATTCTCTTGAAAAAGTGGTATGTAAGATTTAACTGCAAATAAAGCCTTTAAAAAACCCAAACCACCCAGTGAATAATTATCCACATCTTTAACGAGGTGATGAATCTTCTTCTTTGTACTGATATGTCTAAAGATCTTTCCTGGGATATTGCACTTCCAGGAGAAATTACAGACCTGCTGCTGAGACTTATAGCTGAGGTGCTGCAATTTGCAGGAGCATAATGATCTCTTCCAAGCTCAAAGTCTATGATTAGGTGACTAAGAAAATTACACTTTTTTTCTTTGAATTCTATCAAATAATATTGATGTATACCTGCTGAGGAGGCAGCTCTAATTCCTTTGGTTTTCAAAATAAGGCATTATACTTCACCAGTTTTGGACAGATTTTTCATCACTAAAATCAACAGGCTTGTATTTTAAAATAATTCTGAGAATGGGGAGCTTGTGAAGTAGTTTCTGAGTGGCATAACCTGTTCCCAACAAGGAAACAGCCATTCAAAGATCCTGCTGAATCACTGGAACTGGAAACAGTACTTAATTTTGTTTCTACAAAGATTAGTTCTCCTGAACACAGAAAAATCACATCCTTCAGTATGTCATTTTTTTTCACGTTCATATATTTGAAATAATATCTGTTAAATAGTCCTGACTGCAAAAACACCAGACTGTGTTTTCAATAAATAATTCCACTTTAATGGCAAAGTAATAATTTAGACAGATACAGTGTGCACACCTGCAAAAAAAAATATACGCAAGCTGGTTTACAAGCTAGAGGAACAATAAACCAATAAAAAATACATCATCCAGTTAAGTCCGATGACACCAAATACTTATTATTAGGGTTTTACAAAGACTACAAAAATTTTCAGATGATTTATTTCACTGTTTCTGTCTATTTACAAGATATGTTACATCAAAAATGTACAAAATATAAAATGTGTACAGACAAATGTTTCACAAACAATTTCTGAGTTGTAAACTAGGTGGACTCACTGAGATGTATTGCAGGAAGTTTTGTATATGTAATATTGTGTGTTTGTGACTAAATATGGCAGGAAAAGATTCGCAGGTTTGCTCAGAGCACAGGTACAAGAAAGAGCAGCTTTGCTTTAGTTCTTTGCGTCAGTCAAGGTGTATGAACTGACATTTTGCATCAGAAATGGATCCAGATTTGGGGGGGCATCATGTTGGTCAGACTGAATCCTAAGTGCATAAATTCAGAGATTTATTAGGGCAATAGCACCGTGTAGGAACCTCTAGATTCAGCGATGCAGCTCAGTGCCATTTGGAAACTGCATTGATTTTTTTAAGGTTACAGCAGGTGGCCACAGGGAGGCCACGAGGAGTGATTAGCACCAGATACACATCCCGAAGGTAACATCCATGGAGGTGTACAGTACATGACTACACAATGCCAGAGCCCTTAGGAACCTTCTTGTTCACGTGCACCTATTTTAACCTCATGGCTCTTGTGGTAAAAGTGTTTCCGGTTACTCTGAGCAGTCCAGATGCAGTCTGGTTGTAGCCTGCTGTGACATATGAACTTAGAACATTTTCAGACTTTTCCCCCCAAAATGTATTGGTTTCATACAGATATTGAAACATGCTAACTGTAGCATTGATAGCTCCTGCATAGTCGTAACAACTGTAAGTACAGGACAAACACACCAGGTAATAACAGGTTTTAGGTTTTGCATTCTGTATTTGTTTGCAACATACAGGAAATCTCAGCAAGTGATACATCTCTTAACACCAACAGAATAAAATACAATTTTTTTGTTTGTTTGTTTTTGTTTTGATTTGTGCAAGGCTTTTTTTTTCTTTTTTTTTTTTTTTTTTTTTTTTCTATATTTACAATACCCACCCAGTAGACTGTGCAAAACCAACCCACTTTTACAGTATAAACTCTTCCTCTTCCACAGTGGACATCACTGCTTCAGTGTTCTTTTATGCTGAATTTATCATGTACAACTATAGCAATCAAAACAACATGCTGAAACTAGAAAAAGGAAAAAAAACAAACAAAAAAACAAAACCCATATATTTGTGCTCATGCTGCATCAAGTGCATCCAGCTCTGCTGGATAAGTATTCAAAACATCTATCCTCCCAAAAATTCCGTTCCATGGGACCAAATGGATTTGAACCGATTTTGTCAGCATTTAGGTGGCAGTGAAAGTGGGTTTAGGTTCCTTGTGTACTTCTGAGGGTAGGCAGAGAAATCTATTCACAAGATAAAAATATTATATAGCAACTGTTCTTTCTCGTATCCATTACTTTAAAAAATCATGATATACAGATATGAGGCTACTATGTTAACTGATGTTTTCTCATTAGTAAATGAAGAAAAAAACAGTGTAAATTACCAATGGTTTAGGAATTAAACCAACTGTAAAACTGTTCTAGAAATCTGTTTTAAGGCAGTGAGACAGCACCATAAGAAATGTTCCTTCTTTCACTGAAAAGGCTCAAACAAATGAAGCCCTAAAAAGCCTTTAATCAGTGTTGGTTAATAATTGGTAGAAAACTGTTGTTAAGGAGTGGGCAGGCGGTTAAAAAAGACCCTTGTGGTAAAAATAACTTTATAAAATCTGTGATTTGTGTACTAAAAACTTGATGGAGCGCATCACCGTGACCATGGCAGTTAGAATTAAATTGGCACTTATCCAGCATATCACAGTCATGTTTTCTGGTGATTGCACAATACTGTTTGTGCTTTCTGAGTTACTATCATCTTTTACTCATTTTGGAATGGGCAGTAGTGTGTAACACAAACACCACTGCCGTCCTGTGACCAGCACCATGCGGCACAACAGAGGTTAGAAGATAATTAGAAGACTGCATTGTTCATGCAGCACCTCACGGTAAACTAAAGGAAAAACATAACCCAAAGAAGTTTCGCTGTAAACTTTTACAGAGAAACACAGAGAGACAGAAAAAGAGAAAGAGGATAAGGGGAAAAAATATTCCAGTTTGGCTAACACGTGTGCAATCTGCTCATATGCCCTTGGTCTAGGGCACTTTCCAGTTGACAAATGGAGTCTCACTTGGCTCCATAGGTATTGAAATGCTTTGAAATTAAACTAATTCAAGCTTTCCACTTCAATTTTTCTTCATGACTTTGCAGAGTTAGGTCTCCTGCCTCCCTACAACACACCATTCTTACTCAGAGACCTTGGTGTGCTACTTTAATACTGGCAGTGGTCTAGTGGAAACAGATTTTACCATCATCCCACAGCAAGATTTGTCCCTTTCAGAGAGTTGATTCAAGGGATGAATCCAAAATGTCATCATGGTGGCTGGTGCTATCACTGTCACAGCTCTGTGCGCTCGAATAGTTGGCTGCCTCTTGAAGCCTCATTAGCATATTCATCTGAAAGAAGAAAGCAATGTTTACATAATCTCATCTCATCTAATACTGCAGTGACCGTGTTAAAATTTAATTAAGCTCCCTTGCTGTATGAGGTGTGCTGGTACCTAGATGAGAAACCATAGAAAAGGATTTCAGAAAGGGCAGGGTGCTAGCGGCTCCTACTGGCATTCTTTTCATCGCCTTCTGGTTTTTAAATAGAAGTTTAAAGGTCCAAAGAGAGATACAGTGGAGCTGCCTGATAACTCTCTTTAATTCAGGGGTGAGTCCAGCTGCAGCTGCAACACTGGCAGAGGAAGGAAGCTGTATCTCAGCTGGACATCTGGGCCCATATTTGGAGACAGTCAAGCTTCCAGATAATTTTTGGATGGTGTAGATGCATCACACTGGAAAAGCAACTGAAAAACATAATCACAGTAACATACCCCCTCTACAAGAGAAAGATGGGGAGGGAATGAGAGAGGGGTAGACTGATGCCAGCTGCTTCATAAATGAGTCCCATCTGCTGCTGAGGGGCTGATCTCAGGAGTGGAACAGCAACAGATCTTCCTACCCAGGAGAGTAGAGCCCCCCATAATTTAGGGATTATTGATACCTTAAATCCATCTGAAAATCATCAAGTAACAGCATTAAGATCCAGAAAATTACTTGGATACTTGATGCCTAACCGTATAATGGTCAGATTTTATTTATAAAGCATCCACTTCTGCCAGCATACTAGGGACTGCAAACAATGTTGACAGAGCTTCAGTGTTTTTCAAGGAACAAATACACTGTTGTTACAAAAAGCAGGCAAAGAAAAACCAAAGCCAGAAATGTATTCCTACTGGTTTGTGTTTGTTTGTTCAGAAATCCTTGCATCTCTATGCTTTCAACTTACACAGTGAAGTTTTCTCTAGGCACTGAAGTGTTCAACAACATAGCATAGCTTTTGCTGAAGCTTTAACAGGTATTCATGCCTGTGAACGCAGGATACCTGTGGTGGGTGTTCAATACATCTTGCATGAGATGTGTTCTGTTTCCAAATGTGGAGTGCCTGTCCACCCATGAGCTCCACTGGAGGTGGGGGGGCAAACCCTCCAGTCACAACTTTCAAGCTTCTGATATTTACTCAGGTACAGATGCTGACCACAGTGTGCAGGGAGCAGAGGTGAGTGGACACTGAACTCAGGCTGCCCATAGCCTGAGATTTCACCATAGTGGAGATGCTGGGCTGGAAGCCTGTCCAACGCACTCACTGGAAGCCCAAATCACAGGGTCAAATTATCACCTGAAAGCTCATGAAATGGGACAGGAGTTCAAATAAGATGATTTTCTATATCTCTTCAGGAAGCAAGGTCTGCTTTTGAACATGAAACAGTGAGGCTGTGGAACCATTTTTTTAACACTGTTAAGAGTTAAATGCATTTTTCTCTGAGAAATTCCCTTTTCCAAGGGCTCCCTGTATTCTAGAAATAGAGTTCTCTAAAATGGTATTTTGAATTGTGATAAAGGCAGTGCACAGAGAAAGCACTACATAAGAATAGCAATTCAACATATGCATTTTAATAGCCCATTATCAGAGGAGGCAATGGTAAACACGAATGTCTGGAATTGTATTTAAATAAAACAATACATGGCATTGAGGGAAATCAACTTCTTATCATTTAGTGCCACCACGCTTGCATTCCTTCTACGTTAAGACTATTACACAGTTGTCAGTTATCTTGAAATATGAGAAATGGGAGGATGGCTAATTTCTATCTTCACTAAATTCTCTATGATAGGTAAGTTAGACAATGTGAATATTGCAGTCCTTCATTTGTATAATGTAGATGAAAAACTGCTCCATGAAGAAAGATATTTTCATGATAGAATTAATAAATAAACTGCTGGAGAGTGGTACCCAAACAATATAATGATGAAGACCTGATACCTGGCACAAGATAAATCTGGCCAGATAGGAAATACAAACAATGTAAGGACATATTAATGTGTTGGTGATACATGCCCTCCTGCTTCCTTTAATTTTCAACATTTTCATACATTATAGGAGGATTCTGTTTAAAAGCCTATTCTGGAACAGGTGCACAGTACTTTTTTACTGCACAGTGTATGGTTTAACATATAAGAGTACAGTGCATAGTAAAAAGCCTTTACCCAAAAGTTTGAACTTACCAAGGGATCCCCCTCTGTATCAGTCTGTGGAACATGCTTAGATGTTGTTCCTTCTTTTGCTGATGCATAACCTTCATAACCAACATCTTCAGGCCTTAACTGAAGTAATGATGGCCACTCATGCTGGAGAGTTGCAGAGCTCCATGGATAGGTATCACCTACCCACTTGGAGGGATCCTCCCAGGGTGCCCTCTTCCCGTACATCTATATTATGGATAGAACACAGGTAAGTATTCTACAGAGTTTTCAGTAACAGTGTAACAGCAGAAAAAAGTCATCACAAACATCTAAATCATTTTAGAAAGAGATTCGCTTTCAGATGTTTTCAGTACTCAGGTAAAATTAGACCTTAAGGAGATTGGAGCATCTCCACTAATGCTCCTTCAATACATACAGAGTCTGGAAGTTGGAAAATGCTCCATAACTAGTGACATTTGTAGACAACAGCAAGTTCTTGATGCAATGTGAAATGAGACCTCCAGGTAATTTGCTTAAGGCATATCAGGGAAATAAACACGGATCTATCAAAAGCATTAAAGTTAATTGAATTTTGTTTGAAGTGAATTAGAAGGTAGCACTTTTTGAACTACTGTTCACTTTTCCTAGCAAAATGAGATGTTGAAGCACACATTTGCCCACATCCTTCATTTCTTAACTTTCAGAAGGTTAAGAGAAGAACTTCACAAAGGATATATTTTTCCTTACTATGAAGCATAAAATGCTTATGAATCTTGGAGGAGGAGAGAGGAAGTAAGAATGAGAGTAAGAATTTTGTAATATTAGGACATCTGGTAGCTTCCTCACTAAAATTCACTCCGCTCTGTATTGCTTTTCACAAGCAACATGTTAACTGAGAGGCCCTTGGTTGCTGCTTTAAAGATTTCTTTTAGCTATGCCAATGACAGTGGGATGGGGAGCCACCCACCAGGGCTTTTTGTAATTTCTCCCACCTCAAACAGTTTCACACAATCCAAAGAACACCATGCTATTAGCAGGGCACGCACTCACGGAGGATATAGGTGGGGTGCACTCCTAAAGGGACTATAACAGGGGAGGACTTTAGTGATAAAGGCAGAATGATGGGCTGTGCTTATCACTGCAACACCTGCTGCCAGGCACTTGCCAAATGCAGAGCTGCAGGTTAGGCACCCAAGTTCCCTGTATTAGACACAGAGATACTCAGACTTCTTCTGCCCTGCACTGAGTCTAGGCTGCTATAACAGGGATCTCCCTAAATAAGCAAAGAGAAATGTTTCTCAGAGGCAGAAGGCTAACTCCAGGCTGTAGCACTTTGCTTCATCTGAGATTAACAACGACTAAATCTTTTCTGGAATCTAGAGCAAGGCTTGTAAATCCTATGTCTGACAAGTGAGTTTGCAAAGTACCTAACCAGAAAGGCGCTTTCTATCCATCTTTGATTCTAGAAACACTTAATTATAGGTTATAAAAGATTTCTGTTTATTATTAATAATTTTATTGTATGGGAGCCATCCAAAGCAGCTAAAAAACTGCTCATGAAACAAACCTATTTTCTTCTATATGCTGCCATCTTCTGCTCCACAACTGAAGTTTTCATTTTTAGAAGTTACCCTGTATGTTTGGGAAAATATGAACACGGAGAATATCACTGCATTTTTATAGCTGGTCTGAACAAGTACTGTTAATCTCATTGTGGCTGTTCTATCAAATGTTTGGCAGTATTCTGCACCAGGCATAAACACTGTAATTCCCAGAGAGAGAAGCAGTGTTAGGAATGCATGAGATATTCAACAGGCAAGGTTCTAAACCTCCATTGCATCAGTATGTCACTGTGTCAATACAGGTGATAAAGAAACTACTGCTTACACAGTTTCTTGTCTAGTCCATAACAATCACCCCTGACCTGTGCAGTAATTTCTTTTGGTGTCATGTGGAAAGATACCATGTGGAAAAAAATGCCTTTCCACAAAGTATCTTTTTAGAGGACATAGAATTGCAGTGCATAAATGAAAAAAAGGAAAAAGGAGAAAGCCAGTTAAACATTAGGGGAATAAAAAAGAGAGAATGGATTAATGTAAAGATTTAGGTTTCTTCCAAAGATGTGGAATTATCCAAAATCCTAATCTCCTCTGGTATAACCCAGAGAGTTATCGTCCTGGGGAAGACCTCATTGCAACCTTCCAGGAGGCTTATAAAAAAGAGGGGGAACAACATTTTAATGTGGGCAGATAGTGATAGGACAGAGGAGAATGGTTTTAAACTGAGGCAGAAGAGATTTAGATTAGATGTTAGGAAGAAATTCTTTACAGTGAGGGTGGTGAGGCACTGGAACAAGTTGCCCAGAAAAGTTGTGGATGCCCCATCCCTGGAAGTGTTCAAGGCCAGGAATTAGATGATCTTTTAGATCCCTTCCAATCCAAGCCCTTCTATGATTCTATGAAAACATCCTTATTCACAAGCTTTTTCCCACAAACCTGTGTACCTACATGTGTATGTAGGTGGTGGGAGGACTTCAGAGACCAAAGCTATTTTCTGGCACCAGTGTAAAGCTCATTAACTGTTCCATTCAAGGGTAGGCTGAGACTGCCTTGACTCAGGGAGACAATCTGAGCTGTTTTTAGCCATGCTGGGAACTCTTTAAACAGTGCAAAAACCCCCACCTTCTTCCAGTCACAGAAAAAAAACCCTCTTCATAAAATACAAGATATGTTAGTGCTGGAGCAGACAAAGCCAAATTATACACCAAAGTAAGAGCAGGTCAAAAGGAATTTGATTCTGCCTTCTATAACCCATTCGAAGATTTTCCTCTTGCAAATGCAAAAGCATTCATACCAGGATGCACTGTTTAAAAACAGCATAGAGAAAGCCTTTGAAAGCCATTAAAAACATTTCTAGGAAGCAAATTACATACCTGGAGTCCTTCTCTCACAGCTTCCAGAAGATATGGAACCAGGGAATAGTTCCAAAGGTCTGTGAACCACACTCTGGAGCCATCAACATCCATAGGGCAAGGGAGGAAGAGACGGGGACCTGAGAAGTCAAGTCGTGAATTAAAAAAGGTAGAGCTAGGAAACACACTTAAAATAATCTCAAAATTAAGAGAGCAGTACCAGAACAAGATTAACCTAAGAGAATACTAAAACAGGGTACATTAAAGGAGCTAACAGTCTCCTTATTAAAAATGAACTGGTGCCATTTAGTCCAATTTTAGGGCTGATGGACATTTACAAGTTTTATGGCAAAACTATGTAAAAGCAGACATCTTTGCTAACGTAGTTATTCCATTAAAAGGCCTCAGGTCCAAGGGTTTTTATTGCTCTAATTATACTGCAGCGTGAAAGCAGGAGAAAAAAATAAGCTTAGGAAAGTTACTATTAGAGTAATTATTTTTTAAATTTAGTTTTAAAAATCGCGATATTTTACTTGGAAGTATTTAGCAATAAAGGAAGAACTACTGTATATATACCATATATAAAAAGAACTACCATCTATATATGGAAATATATATACTCTCTCATTAAACTTTCCATTTTCTTTGGAATCTTGCTGACAACTAGACAAATTCCCCACACCTATGTTGTACTTCCCATTGAGACATGGTAACTTAAAAAAATAATAATATATTCTTCACAAATCCCTAAAATGCTCAGCCTGCATCCTTATTTCAAACCATTCCACCCATGGACTCACCAATGGTTACATCTGAAGAGCTGTGAGTTTCTAGGAAGCTGTTGAGATGATGCCATGTTTTGGGGATCCAGTCAATGATTTTCATAAGCTCATTATTGCGTATGTTCTTTTCTATCTCAGTTTCAATCAGTTTCCTTCTCAGATATCTGCCTAAGAAACCTTTAACAGGCTCTGTGTGATTAGCACACAGCACCCACCTGGGTAGAAGAGAGAAATGTCAAGCAGCAATGAATAGCAAATACATTATTTCCTCTTAAACATATAGATGAAAGTAATGTCATAGAGTCTCATTAGTCAGCAAGTATAACACTGCTCCAATAAATCTCATTACTGCTCACTGTTTCAACACAGCCATTTCAGGTTCCAGCAGGAATTCAAGACACTGCTGAAGACAAATGAAATGCAGGAATGCAATCATCTACAGCAACTTGCTAGAGGTGCCAGACAGTATCTTATTTCTTTTACCATTCCCCAACAGCATTCAGAGAGACCCATCAGTAGAGGAGAGACACTGAAACCTAAATACTTTACTGTGATGAGACACAAGATCAATATTTGTCAAAGAACTGGACTTAGGAGCAGGGAGCTGTGCAAACATGGCCACAGTAAATACAGAGTGAATGTACCTGAAATTGTGATGCATCTCCAGATTTGGTGAAGAAGAAACTCCCTGGTTCATGGTTCCAATAATATAGGGACTGGAAATATAAAAGCAGTGGGATTTTTTGGAGGGAGAATTAATTCAAATATTCAGAGTATTTGCCTTCTTATTATCTGCACTAGGCCAATTTCAAAAGATTCTCTGGCTCTACTACAGTCATAAATTTAAAATATTTCTGAGGTATCCTTTTTCAAATGTTTATTCTTGTATGATTTCCCTCTTGCACATATGTATTTTACTAATGCTCATCTGTAATGAAGAAATAAATAAAGCAACCCTGTCTTAATGTAAATCATAATTTGGCAGTAGGCTTAGCTTTTTAACTTCAAAAGCCAGTGAATCTCATGAGTAAGAAACTGCATGCAATGAAGGGAAGTCCTTATGATGTCATTTTTACAGCAGAAATAACCAACATTATAAAATGTAAAGTAAAATGTAAACGCAAGTAAAAGTTCCAGAAAACATTATTTTTACTCTTTCTTAAGTATAAAGGACAGTCAGTCAACTTTGCACTTCTGCACTGCTGCAGGAAAACTGTTGGAAGGGCAGATCTGCTAGATACACAGCTGCTTCTGTATGGCATGCTGTAGCCCAAATTCCACTATTACAAAGCGTAAGCTGTTCTCATGGTACTAATGACCTTGTGTAATCTGACAGGGTGCAAAGGATAAGACTATAATTCAGCCAAGTGCTTAAGTACATTCTTAAAATTTGTGGTACATTTACATCTCACTGAGAAGCATGGGAGTCATGTAAATGAAGCGAGAGACAACTACATTCTTGGCTGAAAAGGGTTAAAATTATTGAAGCACATAACAGCCTTGCAGATGGCCTATGGGAGCCTAAGTTCTCACTGGGACATTTTATTTCACAAAGTAACAAGGAGATTTTACTGTTTTAATTGTAAAACCTATTTGCAAGGGGAGAGAAGAGGTACTACCTACCATTTATTATATTTACAGTTGAGGAAACCATTGAAGATGTCACTTAAAGAACTGACGTGGTGGAGATTATCAAGAATTATGACGACAGGGAGGTCAGCACCATTGTTGTCAGCACTGCATTGCTCAGCTAAGTTTGCTAGATACTGTCGCAGATCCTTCAGCAGAATTAATAAAAAACAAAAACAACATCTCAAAAAACTGCCCCAAGCCCAGAAAAGATTAATTCAATTAGACCATAGATGCAATTTTACTGGAAAAAAAATTCACAAAGATAAAATGTCTGCTAAACAGTTTTCCTTCTGTGATCTGCACATGCTGGAAAATATTACACAGGGCAACATTAAAGCCACATGCTACAAAAAGAAAAGGTGCTAAACACAAGGCAAATGACCAAAGTATTCTGATTTGGGGGATATATTCCTTAGAAATTTGCTGATAAAATATCTTATATCCGGAGGAAAATACACCTCAGTAAAATATGCCATTTCCAATGGGCTGAGATACTCACTAATTTTTGGACCTTAGTTCTATGAATATCACATTTATATACCAAAACCCCACCACACTGTCACACAGTTTTGGCATACTGAACTGGTCCTTTAGATATCTCCTTTCAGCACTTTCACTAAAAATCTGCCTGCCTTCTTGGGGATGCTTTATCACACCTCATAATACAATTTGTTGTGTAAATTCTTCTTTCCTGTCAGCTGTCTGGCTGCTGTTTAGTGCAGAAGTAAAAGAGAGCTTTCTATAATCAAAACATTTCATATTTTTGTCAACAGTTGCCCTTGAGAATTTGGGCTAGTCAAGTCTTACAGCTGTATCTCTAGAGGTATCTAATTTTGTCAGGGCTGGAAATGCTCAGTATTATGGACAAAGTTCCAATTGCTATTTTATTTTCTGGATTGGGGATAGCAGAATCTTTCTTCTTTAATGGGAACATGCACCTTTTTTATTTCAAGAATGGTTTTTCTATGCCTTTTTTATGATCAGGTGTCTCTCAAGTTTTTTACCATGGAATAGTACCATCTATATTATTCAAACACCCTTGGTATTTGACAGTGTTGCTTTTTCTTTTTTTTTATTACAAACTCAAAAATTCGACATGAATTTTGATATAAATAAAGAAAAAGGAGGAAAAAACCCCAATCTATCCAATCCCAAAAACAACAGCCAAACATCAAAACACACAGCAGTTTACCAGAAATCCAAAAACTGGCTCTTTTGTAGGACAATTTTATTACAGATGTGTATGGTGTAGCAATAAAACATAAACACATTCTCTGCCAAAGTAAATGGCATCACAAATCCTCTGTATAAAGACAGTGAAAGGCAGTTATTTTTGCCAGAATGGTCCTTTTGCCCCTTTGAGATCTGTATATTCTCCCTTCTTATGTCAGCATTCATTAGCTTTCTGTGTAAATCAGAAAGCTCTGGGAAAACCCTTTCATTTTTTTCCTCCCAGGTACCACGTTAGGAGTACACTCAATTCAGGACAGCCAAGTGAATAGTATTATCTGTGGCTAGCACAGCAGTCCTGCTAAAAACCTGATAATCTGAGATATGTAAACCACAGGGAATGTGATGTGATGTGTGAGGCAATTTCAGTATGGAAGCTTCCTGACTGATGCACACCAGAAATCATGACAGTTGTATCTCTCCAGTGCTGATTAAGAAACTGAGCCTAAGACAGTTTTTTCAAATTATTTGAAACCTTTGCTAACAAAGGCTGATGTTATCATCATAAAAAAAGCAGGTCACACTAGTATTAGTACATAGCCAACCTTCTGACAAAGGAATTACAGACACTCCAAAAATTAAATTTACATAGGAGTTGGACTCTGTATCTATATTTAAAGTGGGTCTCCTCAAGAGGGGGAAAATTCAGACTTCTTTGACAGTGCTTCAATGGTTTGTTTAGAACATCACTGGGATTGGAGTCTGAGTTCTTGTGGGAAGAAATGCTACTTGAGCAGCAAAAGAGTACACCAGTTAATGGAATGTGTTCTGCACCATCACTACAAACTGGGCAATAGATTATGTTTTCAACTGTAACTTACCTTGCTTGACTTGTGATCTATGTTAAAAGTTGCAATTGCATCCTCAGTTTTTTTTCTGCCAGATTTAGTTATAATATATTCAGCCAGCCTGTTTGCTAAATAGGTCTTTCCTGTGCCACTGGGTCCCGACAAAATAATTCTGCGATGCTCCATCAGTAAATTAAAGTACCGTTGGGTAATTGGCTTAGGAATTAATGTGTCAAACACAAAACTGTCCAAACTGTTTTCTTCTACTCCTGGGGATAAAAGAAAAGAAAAATGTTTTATCTTTGCTAAGGTAGTTATTTGGCCCAGCATCTGATGGCATCAGTGCTATGCCCAAAGCAAGGTAAGATACTACTTAAATCAAATCTTATAAATCAAATCCCTGTTAAGGACTTCTTTGGTGTAGAAATACTAGTATCCTTCCACAAAAAATTAAACATCAGAAGTGAGTTGAGATGAGTGGGAGAGATGCAATTAAAGTAAATGTGAAAAGAAGGCTCAGTGAGGCAAAATATATGTTTCAGACATTACTGGCAACGATGACAAAAAAAGGTCAAATTGACAGTCACAAGGGTTACCAGCTGTCACATCAATGCATGTAAAGTCCTCCTGAAGGCCCCCTCTCCCCTCCAATAGCAAATCCCTAGAGCTTTTGAAATGTATAGAATTTTTCCTGTGGAACTGAATAAAGCATAAGTATTTCTTATGTAATCTCTGTTTTGTGGCTGATTTTTTTTGTCACTGTTTAGAAATCTGTACTTTTCTGTGGTTTGGCAGTCAGGCAGGGGAGGACAGATTCTTACATTTCTTACATTTCCCTCAGAAGGCTGTGATAGATATTATGCAATGTCTTACAGACAGTTTTTGTGATATATGTATCCTTGAACTAGTGACAATACAGAAAGATCAGGTGTAAGAAAAATAAACATAAAAGGATAGGGAACTGCAGTGTAGAACTCTACTGTATCTGCAGAAGTATTCTTTGGGTTTTACCTTTCAGGTTCACAGTGATGACATTATTATCTCCAACCAGATATCCACAAGGAAGCAGTTCAGGCACTTCTAGGCTATGGGCTCTAGTTACATCCCCTATACAATAGCTAGCAATGCAGTCAGAGCTTAAACCCAGGCTAGTAGTTGGATCCACTCGAAAAATATACTCCTGAAATTATATGAAAACATAGGTCATAAAAATATTTATTGAATGAAAGCTATTGGAAAAACTGCCTATAGTCATCAAAAAAGGAACTGCAACCTTAAGAATAAAGCTTAGAGGTGGTGTTAGGTATACATCAAAAAGCCCCAAACCAGAAGAAAAACTTGGCAAGACAACTCAAAGAATACAGAAATTTTCTAAAAAATAAAAAAGAAAATTGTAATAATACATAAACCAATCTTTCAGTGTCTTACCTTAAAGAGACGTCTGATTACACCATCTAAAACATCCCATTTTGTTTTTCCACTGACTCCAATTGATCCTATCAGGTATGCATGTGGCTTTTGATCCTGCAAAGAGAGATTTTTGGAAACTGGACTAAAAATGGTGCTAATTAGTTTTCTATGAAGAATTCATAGTTTTCTGAATGAAGAACAGGAATATTATTTAGAATGAGAGGTTACAACTTTGGCAATCATCTCTGTGGCAGAAATAGGTACAGATTCTATTACTTTGATACATCTTTATAAAGAAGGGAATAGAGAATCATGTTCTACTCTTTGATTGCATCTCTATTTTTAAAGAGATGACTGAAAATAAAGGTTGCACTGTATTTATATATTTTTATAACACAGAACATGAAAACACGACAATACAATTTTTCAGCAGCAAATTCATAGATGCACCCTAAGGAGACCAAGACATAAATCTAATTTATAATGACTTTTAAACAGAGATAGCAGGTCCCAGTACATCCTACTACTAATTAAACTAAGATTTGGTAGTGTCTAAGCCACCACAAAGGCAGAAAAAAGCTATATGACATTTGTCGATGGAGTGTTCCTAACTGTATTGAGCAGAGATGATGGGGAAGAGAGCTGCTACCTATGGGATATTTCCCTTCAGTTCCTGGCCTAAATTACTGAAAAAAAAAAAATCTACTATATTCCAGCATTTGCTTGATCTATAATTCTGCTCTGGGTAATGCACTTACCTTGGCTCGACTATAGCCTTTGTTTATAGTGACTAGAATTTTGACACTGTGACCTTCTTTGTGGAGTGCTCCATCAGTGACATCATCCAACAAAATATCTACATTAAAAGAAAGGAAGTGATCAGTCTGAAAAATCACATCAGTTATGTTCACATCATCAGTTCAATATTTGTTCAAAGGATTTTTTGGTTACAAAGAAAGACGGCAATGACAACTTATAATTGTTATAATCTGTACTTGTTCCTAATTCACCTTTTCTGTTGGAGGTGAAAAAAAATGTTTCAAGTTGTCAATTTTTGCAGGAATATTAGGAGTTTTAATAATGTAGAAATGAATAGATAATCCACAAATAAATAAAATCTTGTCTTTGCTTTCTCACTTGGAACTTTTTCAAAATTACAATATGTTCAGAAAGTAATGTTGTTTAAAAACAAAACTAAATTTATGTCTTTGGGCACTCATTTTTGCCCTTTAGAATGTTGTAAGAAGAGTAAATGAAAAATTCTTGCATTGATATTTTTGCTGTTCAGTAAAACAGCATTTAATTTCACATTCCAGATGATTCCTTTACCTTCTGTACATATGGCATGGATAGAGTTCTTTTCACCCCTACTAGAAAACCACTTTGCACTCCTCCAGAATATGGGACCCTATTTTCAGCCATTCCTCTAAGGAAAGGCTTAATTTTTTTTTGGAGGTAAAGAGTAATTTTGATCTGCACTGCACCTCTGTTTCTACCACTTCATTAACTCCTAAAATGAGAAAGCAGATGTATTTCTATTAAAGGCTGGCATACAGCTTTATTGCAAGTAATAAAACTGCTGCTTTCTTCTAGAAGTTCTGAGATTTTATTGTTAGACATTTAAACTAACCATAAAATTAGATGAGATTATGGATTTGCATTTTCTTCAAAGGCCAGCACAGTAATCCCCTAACCTAAGCCCTGTTAGTTCTTAGTACAAAAAACATCGACTTCATGACGTAGCCTGCACAAGGTCAGATTTCATCAAAATTAAATAAGGTCCCAGTAAGATTCAGCCCTTGCTCAAAGGAAAACCAAAGAAGACTTATGAATACAATTTCAATTATTGTATTAAAAATAAATTTTCATGGTAAAAGTTTGATAACTTACATCCAGATATAGAATGCAGATTCTATTGTTGAAATGTGGGTTTTTTTGGTTTGTTTTCTTCTTCTTTTTTTTTTTTTTTTTAATTTGTTGAACAAAGAAGAATTTTTTTTTTGTGAGTTTTAATAAATCTGTGCTTGCTTTGTTCCAGGCAGACAGATTTTCTGTGTCACCACTGAATGTTTCACTTCACTCGTCTTGTGTTTTGGCATATTTGACAAACCTTTGAGCATACCTAAGAGCTTTGATAATCTCATAGTTTGTCTGAGGGCAAATTATAGCATGATCCCCCTGTGAAATTTTTCAATCTCTAAATGACCCTTATGTAGCCCTTTAAATTCATTCTTAGGTCTTTAGGAATGAGGAACCACTCCATAGCAAAAGAACTAATTCCACTTTCTAAGAGCTTTCTCTATCACTGATACAAGGGGCTGAGAAGATGACCAAGGGCCCTCTAATTTCATGGTGGTACTAATTGTTTTAATTACCCCCTGCCAGTCTGCTTTTTAAGCATTCTATGATTACTTCAGTTCAATTCTTGTCAGAGCTCTGGCACTCTGAGGCAGTCTTGTACTGGTCCTTTGTTCCTTTCACTCCAGGGACTGACTGAAATAGGGGTGTCTGTAACCACCAAATTCCTTCCCAGGTTGCCACTCACATTGATCTAGAGGGTATCATCATACCCTTAGGAAGTGACAATGGATAGCTTTGGTCATTTCCAGATGACCATGGTTAATTGAAGACAATGCTCCCAGAAAGTGCAATGGCATTTGTATGATATGAAGAGCCAAAGCACTCAATTCTCTGAGCTTAATCCTCATCATGATTAACCTCCCCATATCGCAGAGACTTTTGTTCAGTAGTACTCCAGCTGTCTCAGAAATCCCTGAAGACTTGGTGGGATGCTGTCACCCTTCCAAGTTCTCTGGCATGGCAACAAAATGATCATTACAATGATCAGAAATTCTAGATTCATAATTAAATGAAATTATCCACTCCTCATTAGGCACCCTTATATCTTTAATTTCTTATAATCAAAAATAAATACTCTGCATGTGAGAAAAACATTTAGAACTGTAACACCGAAAATTATACGAAGTTTACAAAATAATGGAATCATTTAGGCTGGAAAACACCCTGAAAATCATCAAATCCAATCACTTCTCACAGTCATCCTTGTCTCCTTCTTCCTGTTCCTTTCCCCTGTTTTCCGCTCACCCTTCTTTTTTTCTTCCATTTTTTATTTTTTTCTATTCTTTTGCTGAACACTTCCTCCTAATATTCTTAATTTTCATTCTTTTATCTTATTGTTTACCTTCCCTTTTCTTTCCCCCATTCTTCTTCAGCCATTGTATTCTTATCTAGTTTCCCCTCCTTTTCTTCAGACTTTTCCTCCTACATGTTTATTCCTGTATCTAGACAGAGTTAGTGCCAAGCAACAAAGTGCTAATGGCTGGTGCTCATGTGAAACATTCTATAACCACCATATTGTAAAAAATTCTGTAATTTTTTCTGGGTTTTTTGTTTGTTTGTTTTTAATATGTGTGGATCTGTGAACAGTTAAATTATTTTCTCCCTGCTTTTTCGAAACCTCATTGCATGTTGAGGCCTAGTTCAGGGTCCTCCATGCTAAAAGTTAAACCTCTCAAGGAGTTGGAATGTAAATAATAAATATACCAATTTTCATACAAAATCTGATATTAACCAGAAAATAATGTTCAAATATCCATGTAATCAATGACTGGCAAGATAATATGACTAACTACCAATCCAAATTACAGTCAGTTTGGCATGTTCCAGCTATACTCTTGCCTAGACTCTTTCCACAATTATTAGCCACATTTTTATTGCTTCCAGAGACTGCATTATAATTTCTGTGGCGTCAATATTAATGAGTCCTGCTTTGCTCCTGCATTACTCCTGGTTCTAATGTTAGAGACAGCACTTCTGTTTTTTGGCTACATTATCAAAACAAATGTAGAAGGCTTGTTATCATAAACTCCATGGCATGAAAAATAACCAAATGTTAATGTTCAGGATATAGACCAAAGTTCTACTTGCTTTCCTTCATTCACAGAAGACAATGAGAGTGCCTAATAGGTCAGGAGGGGCTTGGCTTCTGTGATAAATGGTGATTTGGTCCAACACAGGCTAGCTAGCTGTACCAAATTAAAAAAATATAAGGGATAAAGCTAACTGAGACCACCTTCTGCCTTAGCTTCAAATATGACATTAAGGGAGCTAACTGAATGACCAAAGATCTGCAAACCAAAAGAAGAAAGTTTCACATACCATACTCAAATTTATCCCATATGGGCAAGAGAATATATCAATACAGTTGTCATGTATGCATCAACAGATATTTATTTTCAAAGAAATTGTAAACTGGGTGACCAAAGAGTATTGTAAACTACATTGGCAGAGAGTGTCATAGCTAGGAACAAAGCAAACATATTGAACAGTCTGTTACTGCTGTTCAGGGGCTTCTAAAAGCTACATGACCACTAGCATTCTTCCTCATCTCTGCTACTGAATGTATATCTGAGGTTAACCTGAATGATATGAGGTGTTTTAATTTCCTGTCATGCTTCTCCTACGTGTGCCATTAAGGGGCTGAAAAAATCTTAGTAACTGCTGAGGCATGCATGTGCCCAAAGTATGTTTACCTGATGTAACGGATTCTGTGATGTTTAAATTGTTCAGAGAAAGTCCCAGTGACTGCCGTGATGAAGAAGATGATGTGCTGCTTGAGGACTCTGATGACGGCCGGGCAGGCTTTCCAGTGTTTCCAGTCTCTGCCTTTAAGCGATCATTCTCAGCTTTCAGTATCTCAATTTCATTCTATATACAAAAGAAATCAACACAAAAGTACAGGAGGTTATTATTTTGGAAAACCAATGTTGGTGGCTAATCCGGTGATGCTGTTGCCCTGACCTAAACCAGTTAACTGGTTTACCACTTTCACAGCAGAGATAGAACACAGTGAAAACTGGATTGCCTTTACTTCTTAAATGAAGAAAAATCCCCAATAACCTTGTTTTAGCTCTTGCCTCAAGATAGATCCTAAACAATACAAACTTCAAGCTTTTTTACTTATAGTACATTTGTACATAATGTGAATGTGGTTAGAATTTTCCCAGCTATCCCCATTTCTTCAGCTACTTTCTATTGTCAAATACCTCAGGTAACAGTCAGTTAGGAATGGTACAGGATATTTCAATGTTTCTAAAGTCACAGAAAATTATTACTGCCATTGAAAACAAAATTTAAGCAGTAACTTCACAGAGAAATTAAAATAAAAATGAAAAATTAGAAACTGATAGTTTAAAAGTTTCATAATCCTTCTTGCTATCAAATAAGACTTTTTGATCATTCAAACACAGGATTGTTCACATAACAACGAGCAAATTCTCTCTGATGAAACAGAAAGTGACAGATGAATCAGAACAACTGGAATTTTTTTAGCTAAATCCTCTGTGGTGCCAAGTGACTACTGAATGTACAATAATAAAATGAAAACTTAGGCTGAGAACAGTCTGGTACCAGCTAAATCTAGCTTCCAGTCACTTCACAAAGTACATTACAAAGTAACTGCTTATTCTTGCAGATGGTTCTGCACATCAAATTTAATTCTACATTCACTGTCACCCTCCTGAAAGTCCCATATTTTTATGGAGGCTGCACAGCTGTATTATACAATATGTAAGGGATAGATAGCATAATAAAAAACCCCTACTACAGTTACAAAAATATTAGATCACATACACACAAGTAAGGAGAGGTGAAAGGGAAGGGAAAAACCAGCATAATAGTAACAGAAGATAGTAGATGTGTGTATCAGTTTAGTCTAGGGTTCAAATTGAGAGCCACTCTGCAATTTATGCTGATTAATTACACAGCTCTTAGCAGTCTTCAATTCACCTGAGCTTTAGGTTTTTAAGGTGCTTTAAATCTAAAAGCATTCATGTAACACTTCCACCAGTCCTACTTTTTCCCCTTATGAATCCTCATCAATCCTCTAAAATATCACAGTTTGGTAACTGCCTGTTCTTTTAGGCAAACTTCAGAAATGGTGATTACTAGTAACAGCATCTCAACTAGTTGCCTCTGCCCAGATTTGAGGAAGCTCAGACTTTGGAGAACTGTACCTACAGCAGACTCCTTCCTCTGCAATCAGATGATAAACCTTCAAATCCTTTTCTCCACCACTGCAATTAACTGTATTCTATTCCTCATAGTTCCTTAAAACCTTTCCATCCCTCAAGATCAATACCTTACTTATGTCTGGACAAAAGAAACCACATTTATGGACCAATTCTTGATAAGTCTTGCTTTAATTGAACTTCAGCCAAATATCCCACAGTAATGTTGGCATCTAGTGGTGTGAGGACCTGGGGAATGGCAGGTACCATAGATGTTTAAAGATCTGGCTGAGACTGATACAGGCATTGCCTAAACAAAGAGGTCTAGAAAAGACATCAAGCACACCATTTCTGTAGTTATGAAATCAGGTGCTATGTGCATCTACACAGAAATGCCTAAAGGTGCACCTGACCTAAGCACCCAACACAGAGCAATTCAGCTGACAAGGCAAGACATTGGGCTTGATTCAGCTCAGCAAGTGTGGGTTTCCAGTGGCATGACAAACATGACCTTCCATGGAAGAATGCTAAACCCAAATGTCCTGTGCAGATGCAAATACTTGAGGCTGGTTCAAATGGTAAGAAGTGCCTATGCTCAAAGAATTCCATTTCACCTTCTGTACCTATCTCGGGGTAGTTTTAGGATAGCTATTTACCCCTCACTACTACAGGACTAAAATTCGATTGACTACAACAGGAGTTTATCATGCAGCTCATTCTTAGACTTTTAAATGCAGCCAACCCTGTCTCAATCTGAATCCCCAACACATGGCCTTGATTCTGTTCCCCAAATACAGATTTCTAGTGCCTTCAGGAACGATGTAGGTATCTTAGCTGCCATTCCAGAAGGGCCTAGTTCTGCTGAAGGACAGCATGTTATACTGTATGTTAAACTGTGTGGATATTATAGATATTTTTGGGCACCCACCATGGTACTGGGTATTTGCACATAAACAACAGAGTCAAAACCCATAAAGCTCTGTGCTCCACTGAAGAACATTGTCATTCTTTTTACATCCTTTCAGCTTCATGAAAGGGAAAATCTTCTAATGAAAAATGTATTCATGAAGGAATTGGAGCAGTGTAACAAAATAAGTTAGCAAAATTTTATGATGTTGGAGACAGCAATTAGTTCAATTTTATGTTCTTTGTCTTGGCAAGCTGTAACTGAGTTAGGAATCAGAAATGACGAAAAAGTATGCACATAACACCCTGGCCCCTCCATGGCTCAAGGATTTAAAATGCTGTAGAAATCACTTTTTGATCTGCTTCTCTGTCATGTTGCTTACACCAGTCATAGGCTTTAGATAATAAATATCCTTTGGGCATGGATTATGTCTTCTTCCATATCTCTTAAACACATTTTAGCTATTAATATATATGCTAAGAATGCCTTTATTATAAGGTGAACACTTATCATACCCATCATTCAGAAATACTGTCAATCCAGCAATTTACTTTGTAATGACAGTTTTTTGGTGCCTGAAACAAACTACTGGGGGAGGAAATACACCAGTCATACCTTTGGTGTGCATCTCTGTCATCATTTAAGCTACTGCACTGACCTGCATGCGGTTCATGGCTTCCCGGATCTGATCCAGGTGGTGTGCAGAGCTCAGGGCTTCCAGACGAATATCTGTTAATTTCAGCTCCTTTTCCCTCAGCTCGCTTTTTAGCTGAAGAATAATTTCAGCCTCTGCCTCTGTACACTCACAGATCCTAAAGAGGAGCAGGAAACAGGCAGGAGATTAAAGGAAGGTTCTCTCCCCAAAGCAGTGTCATTATTAAATATCAAAGAACAGAAAAATGCTTGCTGCTGGTGAAACCTATGAGTGAAGAAAGAAACTTATCAAAGAAACATGAAAATGATCAAACAGCAAATTAAAAAAGGAAAAAAAAAGCCCTCTCCAGAAGAAGTGATCAGATTGTTTTTTAGCTTTTTAGCTTAGCTCACTATGGTGAAAAACAAATTCCTAACTACTTTTCAGGTATCTTTTTTTGAGTGTGTATCATCCATTGGTTTTAACTGGATTTACGTTCACATAATTTCTTTGATGCAAAGTTTATGATTTCTCCATGTAACAGTAGTCAGAACTGAAGTGTGCCAATTAAATGGTACTGCTGATATTTATTATTTGATAGGCATCAGTATTTTTCCCTGATTTGAAGGGACAGTCCTTAAATTTATGGTCTAGAAGACTTTGATCTGTAATGGTTTTGATTTGTGATGGCTGATATTTTGCCTATAGTCTGTCATTTTTTAATGTATGATATATGAAACCATGTAGGTTGGTTTAGTTTGTTTTTTTTCCCTTGAAGATTGGATTATCATGTGGTTATTTTTCCTGAACACTTATCTTACGAGAAGAAACCACTATATTGTAAGAAAAGATTGAAACATGACTCACTCAGGGATTCACAACTGTCCAGCTCTCATGTCAGACTATTTTGCCTCTTTGTATCATCATCACCAGTGGAAAATAAAACACTGAATTTTGGCTATATTGTTACACTAAGCAGTATTTCCAATCAATTCAGTAAATGTTATTTGTTCTTTATTACTGTGACTATAAATAGTTAATATTTGCAGAAAAATCTTGATATGAAAAGTATTTCATGAAAATAAGTATTATTATTGTGATTATTACTGCTCAGATGGAAAAAAAAAAGGAAAAACCAAGGTCAGCATTTAATTGCCAGAATGCATGCAAATGCATTTTGGGAAAGAAGATGCAGCACTCTTCAGGTCAGCAGTTGGGTATACAACTCCATGCCCCACACTCAGTTTTACCGGGATCTATGCTTGTAGACCACACGACCGTTTTGCCTTTTCTTTGATGCCCAGACTAGAGATGACCTGCACACATATGTATTAGACAGATGCAATTGGAAGAAAGTAAAGGTAATGGTTTAGAACATGAGACACGGTCAAGAAAATATATGAAGATATCATAAGCTAAGGGAAGATGAAGAAGTTCATGGCAAATAAAACATGCCAAATAGAGGAAGAAAAATAATGAATATCATTCAAATCATGCACAAATATTTTAAATGTGATTAAAAATTAATAAAGACATACTCTAGGATTTTTTTTCCCAAATATTATGGTACAGCTCTTTCTTTGATGCGTCCATTTCTACTTATGCTAAGCAAATAAAACATGAAAATTTATTTCCATACATATTCCATTTATTATTTTATAAAACAGTAATGAGACTAGAATTTCTTCAGTTCTTTAAGAAAGAGTAACTGTGACCTGATTAATCTCAATTAGAAAGAAAGTAAGGCTAGCATTAGTAGCAGGAATTTTTTGGTTTAAAGAGGTGGATTTCCCCATATTAGAAAGAGATATGAGTTCAGCAGAATGAAAAAAAAAAGCAGAGGAATATGAATAAGAGCTGGGAACTCTATAAGACCATATCAGATATTAAAAAAATATTGAAGAAATGGGACAGCTGCTGACTGATGACTTGTTCTCAGACCTGGAACCTTAAGGGTGGTGATTTGAATAAAATATAAAAGTAAAATCCCACAAAAAATCCAAGCTGATAAAAGAGGGGAAATAAATTAAAGATTATATACATCAGTAGCTACAAAGTAGATAAAGTAATAACAGGAGGAATGAGTATACTCATAGCCGCCTGGAAAAAAAAATATGTTTTTAGAATGTAATGAAACTTCAGTATTTGGCCTTTACTAAATGGATACGATAGAGTTGCTAATGTTGGAGGGAGAGCACAACATAAGCTTTTGGAAGTTTGTATAGCTAGATGATTTTGGGTAAAGTCTGTGAAAAGAGGAAAGATTATGAATAAAGAGCTGCTGCAGAACCAGCATATGAATGGTGAAACTCATGAGAAATCTGGCAAATGGATGGAGCTCAGGATTAAAAGATCACAGCTGCTGACAATGGCTTCTGAACTGCAGATGGCTGCATTGGAGGAGGTCTGTTTCCCACCCATTCTATTTGCTAAGAGAGACACTTACGCAGATGCTGACTGTGATGGTTTCATCGATGTTGCTGCACACTCTCCTGAGCTGTGGGGCAATTTAGGTGAGGAAGGAAGAGAGGAATCTGTCAGCTCTTCTATGTCTGAATGTGAGGAAGGAGGTTTCGTGGACTTTTTCTTTCCAAAGGCCTGTTTGAAAGAGCTTCTTAGCTGGAAAACAAATACAGAGCAAGTTTATTTTCCTCATCACAGCACTTTGTGTGCAGCTCATGTTTTGAAGAGTTAGTTTGCAGATGCCATCCTAGCCACTGCCTAAGGTCAGTATGCAGAAGCAAGGTATTAACATATGCAACACAGTATCTCTAAAAACATGATACAGTGCTTTGTTTTGACTTTATTAATCCAGCGCAGTGCAAAAGTAATGCTATGGAAAAAGTGCAGGACTGAGTGGTACAGCTGTTGGGGAGAGGTGCTCATTTAAAGCCATTAAGCCCCAGTGGAATCCCATTCCTATGGCATTCCCTTCAAGGGGTGGCTTTAAATAACCACTTTGCATCCAGGTACAGGCAGAACTAAATGCTGAAATCAAAAGACAAGTCCAATTTACAGGGTTTGCCAATTTATTTTCCCCATTAAAACTTTGAATGGTCAAACTATGCAAATGCTATGACTTGGATCACAATCAAGAGGATCTAAGCTGGGACATGAGGTTTGCCTAGTTGTGCTATTGAGAAGAATGTTAGCTGAAGGGTATATACTGTTTCTTGCAGTTTCCTTTAGAGGTAAGATCTCTGAAAGTACAAGCATTTTCCCTCTAGAAGCTTGTATCCAGTATTGAAAAGGGACAGAATAGCCAAAGAGCCATTTATTTCAGAAGCCAAGATGACAAGAGTTTTGTCTGCAGCTAAAATTAACTAGCTCATTTGTTCACACCTTTGTCTAAATACAGAACTTACTCATCTTAAGAAAAATACAGAGTTTACTTTTATTTTCAGAAAGTGGTTCTGATCAAAACTGTATGGAACACAATGACCAGCTGGTTCCTTTATGAAAAAAAGAGGACTTTAAACACATTATTCTCATGGTATAATTGGAGAGTGGGGAGTGTGACCACTGATATTAATGAGAAACAATATTTAAGTCTTTTCCAGCTCATGATGTCTGATGAGAAAGAAATGGATTTTGGCTACACTCCCCCTTTCTATAGCCTAAACTTTGAGATTAAAATGAATAAAGACAAACTGAGAAGACATAGAGGATAATCTGGTTTTAGAAGGTATAAAAGCCTACTGCCAAAATAAATAGCAATCATGCCAAGATAGGGTTTTTTATAGATACATGCCAATTTTCCATGGATTATATTCACCTCACTTCCTCTAGAGTTCACCTTGCAGAAACATGAAAGAGTGTGGAATTACAAATCAAGGGAATAAAGACTCATCAGTAATTTAAAACAAATATTTATGCAAATATTATTTTTAAAACAATAAAAACATATTTTCTGATTCTTTTACTGAAAGTGTTTAATTAAATCTTTAGCAGTATGTGGTATTTGTATGTTCCAGTTGAGGAACATCTTAATTTCTTTAAACACTGTACTATTTTTAAGTGAGAATTTATAATTCCTCCATAGCTGGGTAATATATTTGAGTCATGCTTTTGAAGAAAACTCCAACTGAAGAAAAATCAAACAGGGTTTCAATGTATTCCAGAGGTGGTTTTGGTCACGACAGCTATTTTAAATTGATGTTATTGTTGTTTTGTTGTTGTAATTGTTGCTTGTACTTTGGTTTTAATTACTCTGACTTATGCAAATAAAACCCTGCTGATATTCAACAATTTTTAGTTTGCTGGTAGTGTCACAGTATGGATACACGTGAATTTCTCAATATCCATCTGTCTCCACAAGAGTACTGTAGATAAAATGGACCATTATGTTACTCAGACACTAGGAAATGACATAATAGCTAAAAGATAGGTTTAAACCTGCTGAGTACTCACCCAGTTTTTCTTTTTCTTTTTTTTGGAATCAGCATCATTACCACTACCAATACTTGAATGACTTGTAGCGCTGTTGATACTGGAAACACTTTCTGAAGAATGCTGCCGCCTTATACGTAAATCTAAAAGAAAAAAGTTACCGTGAAATCTGTTTCTGTTTCAATATGATAATAATAATAGTTGTATTTATGTAGCATCTGCCTCCTCAAAGGCCGTCTAAATGAACATAAATGGCATTGATGCTTGCAGCGGCTCAGATTCAAACTATTGAAGCCTGTGAGAAACCACATAGGGACTGAGGGGAAAGCATACAATTAATCCAACACTCAGGTGCTTCCCCAAACTAGGCTGTTCTTCCCCGAAGGCAATAACTCTTCACAGCAATGCATGCACCTGCATCCTCATAGCTGAGCACATGGATTATTTGACATATGAGTGCCACATGTATTACAGTTCTGAGGAGTGTAGGCACTACTCTACTTGCAGCAGCCCTAATCAGTGTTCAGATGCTACCTTTTAATATACCACGAAGGAAAGAAACAGACAGGAGTTCATTGAAAATGAATGAAACAAAATAACCAGGAAGTGGAGAATATTAAAAATGGTTGATGAGGCTTCTGAGTTTTAATTTCTTAAAAGTCTCTGATAACTGTATCTTAATCACTGGAAATTATTCTTGCAGAACATGCCCACTAATACCAAGAGAAATTACTTTTGAGATTATTTTCTTTTTCCTAGAAATTTGCTTTACTACACTCAAGTCATGCAGTGAAATGACTTTAAGGCAAACACTTAAATAATTACCTCTGTAATGGAAGATCAATAAGAGTCTCAAAAACAAATACCACGATTATTTTTTTCAAGTAATTCCTTTGCTGTTGCTTATCAGCAGGCATGTTTGAAGTAAATATTGATCATGCAATATCTGCCTAGCTGCAATTAATTCGACATCTGGAATTAAAAACCTGCTCTCCTGCACTGATTTAGCACTTCATGAAGGAGCTGAGCTGTTGTCAGTCCATCTTTTACAAACGGGAACACCAAATTTACAAAGCTACAACTTTGACTGGATTCCCAAGCTATAACCATGTTACACTGTAAGACTTCACTTTTGTCTTCACACACTTCACATACTTCATTAGTCAATTGCAGCGACACAGTTAACTCTCGATCAATTCCTGGTCACCCAGCTCTAAGAAGATAAAGCTTCAGGAACTTTGGTGGACAGGAAACTTGTGCAAGGTTTCCAGCTCTGGAAATACCACAAGTATGCCCACCATTTCCTTCAGAATGTGCTTTGCTTTGCAACAGAGTTCCCAAACAACAGAAAAGTAGTGACTTAGCCTTTTTTTTTTTCCTGGGGAGAAATTCCTCATTTATTTTGATAATGACAAACCCATACCTTTGTGGGTATGGTCAGGGCCATTCAAGGCTCCTTGAATAGCAGCTTGTGCAGCAGAATTCTGGGCTTTCAGCATTTCAATGGTTTCCCTTAGTTCTATAAGCTCAGATTCCTGTGGGAAGAACAAAGAGAGATCAAAATAATGGCAAAAGAACAATGTTTGTCTAAACTAGAAGAAAAAATTAAAAGAGAAGAGTGTTCAAATTAAAGATCATAGGACTGCTTGGGTGAACATAAGGGCAACAATAAAAAGAATGCATATTTTTTCCCCAAAGATATTAAAGTTACTAACATATTCTTTTTCATTTATTCTACATAAAGCAATAATGTTATTTTTAAGAAGAAAACATTTTTAATAAGGAATAATATAAAAAGGATCTCAATTGGTTATTCAACATAAAATTAAGAAAAACTCAATGACTTTATTGCAAAAGACAATGAAACCATTTGAAGTACATCCTTTAATATGTGAAGCTACTGTTTAATGGATGAATTCAAAAGACTTAATTTGTTAAATACTAATTTAATTAAAAACCCCCTGTTCAATAGAAATTGTCCTGCAAGTTGAAATAAAATTACTCCACTTAAGTGCAGGAAGTTCTGTATTAGAATGTACAGCTGATTTTTGTTAAAAAATATCTTTTGTTATTGCTTTCATAAGCAATATTTTATTTATTACTCCCTGTCCTTCCAGTCTGTACTTATATAATTAGGGTTAAAGGAATTTAAACTAAAAAATAGAAATAAGAAGGAAAATAATAAATTCTAAATCTTTTGGGAAAGATTTGGAGATGATCTGTTTCAATGTCACTGCTTAATCCCTTCTGGAAATAAAACCTTCTGTTGGAATTATATTTTCTAAAATGTTAAAAGTTTTGGTTTTAAGAAAATTCCATTGTGATTGTGATCTTTTTCCTTCCTCCCATAAGATGAAACAAAAGCAAACAATACAAATATTTTCTATCCAGTTCACAATGAGTCTTGCCACATTTCATCTGTTGGTGCTCAAGCAGACTATGAAATGTTATTTTTGTAGACAGTTACAGACTCCAGGGGTGACTAGCAGCTCACAGATAAGGTTTCTTTCACAGTTTGGCTCAAGGAGGCCTTTCTGTTAATCGGACATTGTTCAAAATTCATGAGGGTAAAGAGTTGCAGAAGTTCAATCCTGGAAAGTGCTAAGCAGCCTCTTAATCCTGAGTTTGGTAAAAGGACTTACATAAAATTTCTTTCTATCAGGTTTACAGATTTTTTTCCCCATTAGACAAAACTGTTTACTTATGGATAGGATGCCTAACCTTAATTAAATTTCTCAATGGAGCTCTTTTTCTCTACTTAAACTCCTTTGTTTCCTGTAGTTCTATTATTCTGGTGGTGATGGGAGGCTAGAATGAAGCACTGCAGCAGCTTCTGATAAATTGTTGTTACAGGATCTTTCAGTATGGAGTAAACGTGAAGTCACACATGTTTTAATTAAATTCTGGAAACGAAAGGTTTTATCTTCAAACTATTTTATGGCACTATCTGTGTAAACCTGATGCTGCATAGTTTTTTCCAGATGCTACTGGACATCAATGAAAATTTGATTGCAGCAACCATTAAAGAAAAATCTTATTGTCACAGATGTACCTGTTTCCTTCCAGTGTTTTTAAAAATAAAACTCTACCATAACTTGCTGACTGTTTTCTGCATTGAAGCATCTGCTTTGATAAACCTACCTTTTGTTCAGCCGTCATTGTTAGACTTTGCAATCGGCCTGTCATATTTCCCAAGCTTTTTTCGAAAGCTGCTACTAGATGAGCCTGTGAAAGAAAGACAACATTTGTCATTATAATAAGGCAATTTTCCCAGATCTATTTGATTTTTAAAAGTATGTTTTTCCTGCAAGTACATTTTCTCCAGCTCTTTAATATTAGTTTAAACTCAGACTGAGCTAAGTTGGATAGATGAATCAGCCAAATGAACCCAGTGTTCCTCAGGCTTCTTTAGGCTCCAATAAGATTAGCTCAGGTATCTCTGCCTGGAAATGAATTATGGATTTAATGCTCAGCTTTAAGTCTACTGATATATTGGGCAAAAATAGTCTGCTCCCAAAGAGAAGTCCAGGAGCAATTATTTTCAATTACTGGACACTTCAAAACAGGAATTCAACTACTTTATCTTGAAAAGCAAATTTTAACTTCACAAACACAACACTACAGAAAAAGCTGGGCCTCAAACAAAAAATATCACAGTTACTCTTATAAAATGTCATTGCTTAGTCTATTAATAGTAGAGTGATGTCTGTGTGTATAATTTTTTAAAATATAATGTTTATAATGTGTGCAAATACATATATAAAATAAAATCTTGAAAACTGGAAGTCTTACTTCTCAATATGAAAAGCAATAAAGTTGAAACAGATCAAAAGATTTTAATAAAACCCCTTCTTTTTCTTTTTAGACAACCAGCATCTTGCACTGCATTCAAGCTAAATTTATACAAATGATATTTCATCAGATATAACTGGCACTGAGCTTTGTAAGCAAAGAAGAGCAAGTGATCATAAAAATCCCAATATGCTAAGCCAGCTTGTACAGCCAAGGGAAAGTAACGGTTTAATTTTTAAGGAAGTCCGTATAATTCCATCCATTTCTCTCCCAGCATAAAATAGTAAAAGCACAAGGAAATGCTTATTTTCTCATTACCATCTCGAAAGTGGTAATAGACAAGGTCTCCAAACATTGGCACTTGGAAATATAACTCAAACTCACCATATTTATATGCAGAAATTGATTAACTGAGTTTCCTCACTGAGGAAATCTAGTTTTTATTATAGCAGTGCAGGCACACACAGTGCCTGGCAAATTTTTCAGTTGCAGATTTGCATGTTTTTACAAGCATAATTGAAATTGCCTGAATGTATGTAGTTGTACTGAATCTGAGGTATAATCAGAAAAGACATAGTCCAAAAAGGATTTTACTCTGCATTTTAGGAGAGGGAAAAGGGCTTCTTGCCCCCTTGTTCTGTATATTATCCCTCAAACAGAAGATTATTGTATATATAATACTGGGCTTCTTCTGCATCTCTGCTTCAGGGCTGTTACACTGATGAGTGACTTTTGTGTTCTGTAAATAATTTTGGATTGTTATAAATATTTAGGTATCTTGAAAGCACCTTATTTTATTCTTACTAAACTTGCTAAAAGTTTACTCTTTGTAAACTACAGTATTAGTATACTTAGAAATACTTAATTATTTATGGGTATAGTGGTCAATCTACCTGCTTTCTGCATGTAGGGATATCTTAGGGATAATTCTTGTGGTACATGACATTTGTCACAAGGAATAACTCCAGCTAAACATGAGACTAGATAAACAGGCAATTTCTTAAATATTAATTAGTAATTCTATATATTTCTATTTTAACGTTTATAAATTAGGTTACATTCTGGAAGTTAATAATCATCGATAAAATGAACCTGAAAACCTATAAATCAATATTAAAGACTTTAGTTGTTTTTACTACTCTATTTCTCTGAGAAAATAAAAGTAACTGGTATTTAAACTTACTTTTAACTTTATTAATTAGCTACCTGTTAAAAAAATCCAGACTAATCTATGGTGTTTTATTTCCAAAGACGATGACCACAGACCCAGAACACTAGCAGAGACAAAATAGATGCACTACTACAGAATTTCAGCCAAATGTCTCTTAATTGCTTTTGTTTAACAGGAAATTAATGGAGCTCACTGTTCCCTGCCCCATAAAAAATATATGGCTTGGATGATGGCCCATGGTTCTGCTTTAGTCTGAGAATTACAGGGGGGACTGAGAGCTTGAAAGAGGAATAATTTGTTTAATTATGCATTGCTTTTGTCCTTTTCCAGCAATTAGACTGTAATAACCACAGTACTTTGGTACCAAACTATGCATACTTGTGTTTTTCTATTCTGTAGATACAACTTCATCCTGTATTGCACACGAAGAGACAACAAAGAACTTTCAGGAAAAATTAAGTACTAAAAAGCAGGATTAAAAATGTCATCAAAAGTCGCTGAAACTTATTTTCTGACAGCCTTTAGAGAAAGACAGCCATGTCACAAGGATTCTTATTAAAATTCAGCCAGTGACAAAGTACATGACCTTCTTGGAATATTATCCCAAATGTTTTGCATCATAAATGTAATTGGATCAAGATGATGCATTTTTCCTAACTCATTTCAAATAAAGACTATTAAGTCTTGACTTGCTAATAATAAATAAATGTAATTCAAAGTCCCATTGACCAAAAGCTATTCAAGAAAAAAACCTTTTGATTGCATTGTTCATTACTTTAAATGTCTATTACAAGACAGCAGACTCTTCTACTGAAGTATTAATTTTACATTCAGAGTAATAAACTGTTCTGTCTTTCTCCATGGTAGCTAACATTCATTTATTCAGCTGTCTAGGGAGCTCCTACTTGAAAACTTAAGCAGATTTTGCCAACGGAAATACTATACAACGAAATAAGAGAATTTACTTTGAAAAAGGCTAAATTATCAGTATACTTATTTGTATCTTGAAACATATGTATATGCATATATTCCCATTTGAGATCAGGCTTTGCATTTAAACAGATAAATGCAGAATAATTAATAATAAAATTAAAGCAAAGAGAAAGAAGTATCTGTCTTTAATAATGTTCATCAGAAATTAAAAATTCTAATTAGAAAATTTTGTAACACTTAAAAAATTTGGTAATTTATTTTGATTGGATTGCTAATCCTCAATTTCTGAGGATGATTTAATTTATCTAAAAGTTTCCATTCTTTCATCCTTGTAAAAATATTTAGGAACTGTTTTGTTTGTTTTTTTTAGGATACAGCCAGTCTCTCACACCTTAGAAATCTCTGTGTTGGTTTCAGTAGTTTCATTCATGGCGTACATACATCATTGCAATACTTCAAAGAGTAGCTTGAATATTACATGTGCTTTATATAATGCTCATTCTAAAGTAAAAAATTAGTCTTCACAATTGAATTCAGCATTTGTACTGGAAAAAAGACATCGTGGAATTAGCGTTAAGTAACTGGGCATTACTTGAAGTATGACTGCAGCAAAATATATCCATCATTAACATTAACACATATTAGATACAGAAATGTACAGCTGTTAATCTGCAGATATCCTTTATGCATGAATTCATTTTGACTTCTATTAACATGTGAAATGCCCATTGGAAATAGTCAAAGAGATGTAGGCTTAGGGAATGACTTAGTGCTAAGATGACAGATTTGATTTTAAGTATTTCCTTAGCAAACTATCCCAGCCAGGCAAACCCCAAATACCTCAGCTCTTAGCTTTACAGCCCATCCTGAGCATGACATTCACATATGAAACATCTGTCTTCCAACACACTGGGATGTGACCTGTGGCATTCAAATTTATAAAACAAAGGTAAATAAATAAAGTTCCTCCCACCTGACATGGCTGAATGAAAGGTGTGAAAGGCCAGAAGAGATCGGGCTGATTGCAAGCAGCAACTGTACATCTGGTGACCTTTTCTGTTTGCTGCCTGCTAGCATCTTGTTGCTTGGCTGTCGGATAGCAGTTCAGAGCTGGCCAAACAACAGCATTAGCCAGCAAACCCCCTCTGCTTTCTACTGGCATCCTGGCTCCACTACAGTTTGCAAGCATGCACCCTTCAGCTTTATACACTACAAAGCACTGATCAAAGTCCCTCTGAACAGGCTGGGTCAGGCTGCTCACTGGAATTTGAGCCCTTGTCAGTCACACACAGAGTCTGCTGGTTGGACATTTTCTGCACTGAAAACAAGCCCTTTCTGAATTAGTATTGAGATTTAGCCTTTAGCCACACTGAGACAGATGCCAGGGGTAAAGCAAGAATCTCAGAGAAAATCTGTAAATTAAGCATCCAAACGACAGCTGGACCCAGCTTGAATTTAATCATATGCAGGCAAAACACTTTGGCACATTGGGGTTAATCAAAAGAAATAAACTGCTGAAGTCAAGCATAGTACTTCAGTCCAAAGAAACGTGAACAAAAAATGAAACCAAATAAGAAAATTTTTAGCAGAGTTTTCAATAATGCCTGAGAAATGCTGTAACTTCCAATTGACAGATTTTGGTATAAAATAATGTATCAAGCAAAGGTTTGATCAAATAGGTCAAATTTCAACCTGCCAGTCTTCTAATGACTTATGTACTAATGTCACGAATAGTCTCCTGTGAAGAAGCAAAGAAAGGCACAAATAGTGTTTAAATGAGCTGAATTAGATGCGCTTTTTTTCACTTGTGTACAATACTTTTGCTTAGCTCTACAAAGGGAATTAACAACAAATTCACATCGAGATGAACTATGAGGGAACAAGACTTGAGCTATCAACAATTTCCTTCTTCAGGCCACAGCAAAGCAAAAGGTGCTGTCTATTTTCAGATAGTGAAGGTATGGAAATTAGAAGGAGCTTAGGACTAACACTAAGATGAATGCATTTGTAGCAAAAGCATCAGAAAGGAGAGAGCATTTTTCTGGCTAGCAAAGGCACCACAAAAGACACTCTGTTCATACATTTCTCTGTCTGCCAGAGACAGATGTATTGACAAAGACAGGCAGTGATCAAACTTTTCTGAATTAAGCTTAATGTATGTTCAATTTTTAGCCTTACTGATGAGCAAACGTGACCCAAAATGAGGGTCGCAGTAATATTATCCATGTAGAGATTTGATTTCTTCTCTGAGAATAAATTCCAGATTTTGTGATGAGGAATATTTTTCCTTTAAAAGGCAGTGACTGGTGAAACATGTCTCTTAGTCTACAAAATAAATGATAAACGAATACATGCAAGGAATGCATTGCTAAGGCTTACAAGTTCATGAAATTTAGAAAGCCATCTGGGTTTTCCATAAGTTTGCTAAGTTAAATAAATTGTTGGTTAATAACATAATTTTTAGAAAAAGAACTTAATTACTGGCATTTAAACATAAATTCTGTAAGTAGACTAAATTTCAGTGGCTACATCAATTAAATATTTGAATATATTCTCTGCTTTCAAGCTGGATTTTATTTCTGATGTTTAAGAGATATTTTGTAGAATTTCTTCTCATAAAGTGCTTGAAGGATTGACAGAAGGACATTTAAAACATTTAAGTAGTCTCTTTTGATTGTTTGGATTCATGTGGAAGTGTTTTTTAAGTACTTTACAAGTTCTGTACCAGAAAAGCAGAGAATAAACTCAGGACCAGGTTTATTGTGAAATACTTTTCAATTGTTTGGTTTTCTAAAGTATGTATCTCATTAAAACATCCTGACAAAAATATTTACTCCCAATATCCAGTAATATCTACTTTCTTTTAAGACGGTATTCATTGTGAATATAATTTTGATCATGCCTGGAGATTTTGAAGCCTCTAAGTTTCATGCTCCTGAAAAATTTAATTTTGAAGGAATTTCTACATGTTGGGGATTTGGCAAGAGGAAAGATTTCTCTTGTATAATTTAAAAAATGCATGTACAAAATGGATCAGCCTTAAGGTTGCTTGTAGATTCAGAGTTTAAAGAATATCTCCATGGAGATGGATTAGAAGATGTGTAACAGTCAGAAGAACATTATTAAATTAACCAAATGTAGCACTTCTGGATAGGAAAAACAGATATCTATGCATGTATTTTAGCTATCCTATTGAAAATGTTGTTCTTACATCTTAGTTAGATCAGTAGAAAAGCATTCTTGCTAGCTGTTCAGAAGCCCGAGGCAGTATATAGGAACAAATTCCCAACAATCCAATCTGATTTATACAGATCAAATTTATTTCTTGCCCATGCAGCTGATTTGAGTGAAAACCAAGCCAAAATGCCCATTTTTAACTTGACTCAGTTTTTTTGAATTATTGATCAGATCTGATTATAACCTGGAGCTGGCTTTGACAATTTGTCTAGAATAAATAATGTTATTAGAAACCATCCTGTATAGTGTTTATTTAAAAGAAAGACATACTGGCCAGAGGTGTATGAAGGACTTCCAAATAATACTGAGGAGAAACTGGACACAGTTTGTCCAAACTAACAAAACAATGGCTTCATTTCCTCAGCTGCCGAGAATGCTCTGACATCTTCACCTTACTGCACTTGTTGCTGTATTATAGATTATAGCATTTCTGGGTTGACTGAAAAGTGATGGAGACTAAGTAATCTCTCAGCTCTCCCTTTCAACACAGCAGTTAGAAAGAATATGGTGGTGTTTTCTGTTCTGAGTCAGTGGAAGGAGAGAAGGGAAAACTGTTTTTCTGCCTGCAGAGTAAAGACAGGAGTGGTACCAGGGCACTGAGTTATCACCTGGAACAGGCACTAAACACTAGCCCACCAAAGGGAAACAATTTAGTTTTACTCCTATGACACCTCTATTTACAATAATGAAAAGGTTTGGGTTGGAAGGGACCTTTAATGATCATCTAGTCCACCTTCAGACTGTGGGCAGACACATCTTTCATTAAATCAGGGGCTTGCTGGAAACAAGGTAACTCCTCTGGATAACACCAGGGCACTCAGAATGGATGTGAGCATGTCTGTGGTTTTGCTGTGTCACAAGCCCAGCCAGGGATCACCTCCCTGTGCTTGCTCCTCACTTCCATGCAGAGCTGCTGCACCTCTGGATTTGTGGTGGAAACAAAAGTGTCCTGCAGAGAACAATACACTCACTAGCTAACACAACCACCCAAAGCATGCTAATTTAGCTCTTCTGACCTCTAAGTGAGTTTTAGCTTCTTGCTCTCAGGATAGGTGAATGAAGAACTGCCCAAACTGGTAAAGATGAAGGTCAGTGTCTAAAACGTGTGAGTGAAGGAACCCCATAACCAATATTGATATGATGGCTATTCTAGCTATACATCCTCAAATGAATAACCCAACTCAGAATACAAATTTTGAATTTACGAACATCGCAATGTCACACATCATCTGATCCACTAGTTCATTCTCAGTACTCAGAAGAGTCTGGCAACCTACACTGCTACAGATGTACACATACCCACTGGTGCTCTGCAGCCATCTGAACAGAGAAGAAAGTGTTAAGTGTAGCACTTCCACATTTTCATGTGTAGAAATCACACATGAACAAGCAGCTTTCACAGAGCTAGAGATTGTTTTCTCACTACATGAAATAATTTCTCTAAAATCAGTAGTATTTATAAATCTAAACATTCAGGATACCTACACTTCAAAGAAAGGCACTCTATGGGCTGCTCAAGATATCAGGAAACTGCTTTCTTGAACTGAAAAATGATACATTCTTCTAACAGCATCTCAGATTTCCCTCACAGTACTAATTATAGCATGAACCGCATTTAAAAATCACAATACTAGATTGTTCAGTAACTTCACTTGAAACCACAGCAACCAGATAGGATTGTAACTCAAATTCTATATCTGGCATTATTTTAAGAAAACATGTTCTATAACTCATATTATCATGTATGTGAATTGGAAGGAACACCAGGAAGCTCTCTGTGAAATAGCCCAGTTTTAATGAGTTATATATAAGCACTGTTTTTGTAGCATATAAATTCTATATACACTTGTACACTGTTTCCCTTCACACCTGACTGCATTTTGCAGAATTTATCTTTTTGAAATGAAACTCAAATGAATTTTATTACAATATGCAAATCATGCTTTTTTTTTTGGTTGTGTCTCCCTACTTTTGGCCTTTTTTATAACTGATTCTGAGAAAAGGGTGAAACTGAACAGGATAGGACTGTCACATTCAAAGTGTGGAAATTCTCCATTTCCACTGTCTACTTTTCATTTCCACAAGATTTCTTCTACTTGAAGCTGGGGCAATACAAAATTTAAAGAAATAATTAACTTGGGAAAAAAAACCCCAAATAAATAAATGTGTTGAATAAGAGTTACTGATAATGTATTTGTTGATACTACTTATCATCACAAGCAAAAATACTTACGTTTGCTGAAAGTTGAGAAGTAAGGGTAGCAACTTTCTCTTGCGATGCAACCAACTCTCTCCGTAGTTTCTGAATTTGCTAGAGAAACAACAGACTGCTGTCAATATTTCACCTATTTTTTTTGTTGTGGTTATTTTGTATGTTTTCTTGAGAGACCATCAATAGGTTTACAATATCTTAGCTTCAGATTTTAATCTCAGAACTATCCAGAAATATAAATTATTAAAACTTGTCCCTTAGTGTTGCTCCAACTGTTTTCTAGCACTCAACCAGCCAGTGTACAATCTAGGGTTCCAGTTAAGGGAGCACATTTAGGCAAATGCTTAATTACTTTGTATGTACTATCCTCTTTTGCAAGGGAAATGTCATGGGTTTTGCCAAATCCCAAATTTTTAGTGCAATCAAGAAGAGCCACCCTGGATGCGGCCTGAGGTTTTGAAACATGAGTGCATTTGGGTGAGGTTTGCTGTGCCTGACTGTTGACATGATGCAACCAACAAGGTCTACATTAGACTAAGATAACTTGAAAAATGTACTCTAATGCTGCCTGGCATGAAGAAGGCTTTGATGGCTACCTCAGACAAAACTTTTTTATTTATGGATGTCTAAAATTAGATGAGGTAAAGTAGTATTTTTTTTTGTCTAACACATGCTTCCTACAGTCCCTGAAATTCAAACAATTCAACCTCTTTAAACAATATATGGTATTCAAAAACTTGCTTGCCAACTTAAAAAATATAAATGTAGCTTTAAATGTGCTTGTTGACATGAAAATAAACTCAAGGCTCCTTTAACCTTTAATGAAAAACAGAATCCTTAAGAAAAATATCTGTTTCCATTTCAGCTAGGGTAGATACCTAGCATGAAGCTTGCACATCATTTTAAGCTCATTTAACCCTATTTGAGATCTTGCAGGGACTTCTGGGCATTGCATTGAAATCAAGCACAGCATGGAGTTTCACTTTGAAGAGCCTTTCATATTCAGACATAAACTATTCCAGACTAGAGAAGTGAAATGGATTAAAGCCAACCTAGGAAAGGGAACATGTAACAGTCACTAGTAAAGACTATTACAGCACTTTAGTTTTATGACTCCCATGAAAACCAACCAGGAATATTGCACAAGCAGCATGAACATGTTCCTGTATAACACAAAAATAGCTCAGTCATTTACACTAGCTCAGTGCAACAGGGGCAGATTATCGAGTTGTTCTCCATCCTGGACTGACCCTTTAATTTTTCCAAGTTTTCTCTTTGGTTTTTAAATTAAATTATTTGATATTCCAGCTTAAGCTACAATTTCATCACGTTCTTGCAAATTCACAAAGATAGATCTCATGAAGCACTGTTCAACACCTCCCATAAGAGCATCTCAATCAGACCCAGATTCTGAGAAAACGACACGTAGAAACAGGAAAGAAATGTTGTTTCATCTCTATGTAGAGCCCTACATAAAGGCAATAAAATGAGAAATTGTAATTTGCACTACTGAGCTATGGCATGCCTCATTAGCTTCTTTGTTTTAACTTTAAGACGTGAGCTTAGACAAAATTATATTGAAATATACTGCAACAAGGAGGGAAGGATATGTTTATTTTTTCATTTCCTCAAAATATCTTTTTGTTGACTTTTTCTTTAGAATAGTAAAAATAGGAGCAGCATAAATGCAGGAGTTGGAAGGCATGCAGCTCTGTGAAGTGGAAATGCACCCCTTGGTGCTGTATTTTATTGCTGCTACTCTTTGGTGCCCTTTTAATACAACCAGGACTTCATTTTGAGAAAGGCTGTAATTATATCCAGCTGCTGACCCAGGCTTGTCTCCCGTTCTTGTACACTGTGAGGAGAAAGAAGCTATTTTCCATGTCAAATTTGATTTATATCTGAAATCAATCTGCATTGGTCTGAAATCCATCAAAGTGGTCAGTTTCAGAAACTTAATATAATGCAAAATGTGAGGGAGAGAAGTTCAAAGCGATCATTTGAAGTGTTTTTCCTCCTGAAAGGCAGCACCTTACCTTGAATTGCACAATCCCTTAGATCTTGCACAGAGAGGTATTAGGTCTGAAATCAGACCTATCTCAACTCCTCCACTCAACACCCATCTTTTTCATCTTTTTAGAATGACAGCCAGGAGGCTTCGTTCAGCACAATGCTAAGAAAACACCTTCTAGTACACTGAAAGCTACACTAGGTTTTCACCAATATTTAAAGGTGATGCAAAGACACAGGTTGTATTTTTCCCCACCAACTATGCAGTTTAGCTAAAGCAGGTAAACAATAAACTATGAAATAATGTAAGGCAATACAGAAGTACATATATGAAGAAAAGTTCTTACCTCTGAATGTGCCTTTTCTTCTGCCTGGAAGAAAACAAAGAAGAAATGGCTTAGAATCAGTGTGCAACATAACTGCAGTAATAGAACATAAAAGCCAGCTACACTGAGTGAAATTAACAGCTTCACACACCCATTACATTTAAGAAAGATATCCAGTAAAAACAAAAAATGAAACTCTTTTCAACTTGCTTGGCAAGGCTCCAGCTGAAACCCCAAAGAGCTTGCCAGCGTACTGACAAAATGAAATGGTGGAGAAAGGGAGAGCAGGACCAGAACTGCAGAAACTGTAGCTACATTTCTAAGATACAAACAAAAATTTACTATGCTCTCACTGAATGGACCTTAGTCTGACACAAAAAACGTTTATGTTGCAATAATTATTAGGGCTCCTGGATTTATATTTGTTTTACTGCATACAAAGAAATGTTCCTAATAAGATAGTAAGTAATCCCTGATAGGAGAAGTTGACAGCATACCTGCAAAACATACATTGGGAAAGGTGAGGGGAACTTGCAATTTAATGAGATTTCTTCCATACAGAGTACTGAACAGAATATTAAGGGCTATCAAGGCATGCTAAAATTTTCATTTAAACTTGCTAACATTATTTAATAATTTAGGTATTTTCCATATTGCAATGTATATTATGTCATATATTGAAGTTCTTTACTCAGCAGCCTTTTTCAAGAAGCTAAGAAGCTAAACCACCGCAAGGCAAACATTTGAAAGTCATTCCGTTTCTAAACACTGGATTAGTCCTTGTCAGGAGACATTTGGTGGACAGATAAATCTTGCTTCAGTGGGAATCTAATGAAAAAGACTGGCATGCCATGAGAAAGGAACCCTTTCATAACATAAAACAGGAACCAGTTAATGTACTGGAAATCAATCCACCCCATGGTCTGAAGTGGCCCACTTTCAGACAAGCAGTCTACATTATCTGGAAGAGAAGTAAACAGTAAAAGGAAAAGGTAGGTAGAGGAATTATCTATAAATAACACTAGAAACACTAAGAAAACCTAAAGTAAGAGCTCTTCAGAAAATTCTCTGGCAAAGAACTGTCTTATTCTGTGTTATTACAAATTAGTATAGCTGACTTTGGGCCTGTATTAGGCATTAATTTTGGGCTGTCAGGATTTTAATTATTTATAATAGAAATGGGTTTTTTGCTTTACCTTGTGTAAGGGGAGAAGACTTCTGGAAAATGCCTCTTCATACATGCTTATTTGTTAGCAGTCACTAAACAGACTGTGATGCTATGATATTTACCTTGGCAACACTTAGAAATGGTTTTGGCTGAAATTACTCTAATACCTGACACACCACTATGTGAGGTTGATTTAGTATAATGAGGGTTTTTTTTCAGCATTGATGTGACACACATATTGTAACACACTAATTGTCTGATCTACATTTGCAAAAAAAAAAGATCTGCCTACAAGAAAAAAATTATATTCTATTCCCATTATTGTTACATCAAATATATAGTGCATGGAGAGTCACAAAGGGACTGATGTGAGGATGTCCTCTTATGATTTCTTCTGCGGCAACAAAAGCAGAAATATAGGTTTGGTGTCCATTTCCCAAAACTGCCATGTGAGGACGTGATACTTGTTCTTGGACCACCAAACCTGCACAAGGCATTGCTACATGTTGTTACCAGACAACTCCCTGGATGCACAAGAAGTGTTGCCCCTCCCTGAACTCAGAGAGGTGGCTCCCACAAGTCACATTTTGTGGGCAGTGAAGGAAGTAAATGAAAGAAAGACCAGGATTTTGGACATACTATCAGCTTAGAAAATAAAATCTGACAACTAAATACATCTGAGCAGTTCTTACTTAAGTTCATGCTGATACCATTGTAACCCAGAACTCAGCCATTGATCCAATAGGCTCTAAAAGGTAAAAAAACCCTTTTTCTCACTCTACTTCTCTATCATATGCATGCATGCCATCCTTGCAAGGATTATTTTTTCTTTTTTTGAAGTCTCAGAAGATTAAGGTACAAATAACATGTCCTTACACAACTCCTCTGAGCATGGCTTAGTACAATCAATGAAACCTAGGGAGTCAAAGTGTAGCTAATGCTGAGAGCCAGTGAAAGAAATTGGCAATTAACTAAATATGTGAAAATTTAAGTGTTTCACCTACTGAGCAGGAGGCGACTGAAACAGGAGACAACCCATCACAATTTCTTCAATTGCTCACAGGGTTTAATGTATTCACTGCCAAAACTGAATCAGTTTACTATATCTGCTTACATGGTATGTTCTTCTGTGAAACAAAATGGATGTCTCTGTACATGCATATCTCTACAAGCTACACTTCCAGTCTGTGCAAGTTAAGTCCTGAAAACCCAAATCCAAGTCAAGAAGAAAGCCAATATATACAGAAAATAGTAGTGAATGCAGAACTTCTGTGTCATTGGACTCATTCAATGGCAGAAAACAATGAGATGCCTCTTCTGAATATCATATTCTAATTCTCAAAGAAACAATCTTCAGAGAATAACTTGAAGATTTTCAGCTATCCTCTGGTAATTATACATGAAGGTCTTGATCTTCATTTAGTACTTTGTCCGAATTTCTCCAGTGATTAAGTCACAAAAAGCACTGGCACTAAGGCTTAAGATAATGCTTGAGAAATCTGATAAATACATTTAATTGAGATAACCCCGTGAAGCTAACCCATTGCTCTCTTCACTCAGCTGATGTGATACTGAGTGTTAAACTTTTCATGTTTCTATACTCCAATTGTGCATCATCTTTTGATTAATTAAGGAAAAGTTTAAACTCTTTTCACAGGAGGCTCAAGCAATTCAGATCAAAAATCTTCACTAAAAGTCAGTCCCAGGAATTTTTTCATACCAATTTCTTTCTGGCCCTTTTCAGATTTTTCTGCCTACATAAGCCATTATTTAAGGAGTGGGGTTCAGCTGCGACATGAATTCACAGTCAGAAGATATTTATAGTATGAACCTGGGTAAACAGCTTAAAGTTCATTTTGCAGGAAAAATATAATTTTTTTACTTTCATGGGGTTTATTTAATATTTCAAAGATACTCTGTTGAAATATAACAGGTTATATAAATAGTAAGTATTTATAAATTCTTGCTACGTTACACAACATCAGAGCACAGATATTTCAGAGTTTCTCACTTACTAGGTGCTGAAAGCATCCTGTGTCACTTTATAACTTGACTTTTTAATCTATCAGTTTCATAACATTCTTGTAATTTTGACATCAAAGCTTGAATATTATTTTTGACATTTCTTCCCATGCAAACTGATTGTAGTGTCTCACAGACAGGGAGATAGTTCTAAAGATTTTTTTTTACCATCAAAACGTTAAGTGAGAAGCTTGACTCTGAATGTTAGTCATGCCTCATGTGTAGACAGTCTGTATATACACTCTACACCTCCCACTTTCACCTCCCCTCTCCCACTTCAAATAATTCAGGACTGGTCTGGACTGGAATGACTTGCAACTTGCAGTTTAAGGCCTGTAAAAACCTAAGGCATGCTTGCTTGATGTTTTAGATATGCCTTTGTATGAACCTTTTTATGATTAAACAGAACTAGGAGAGGCACCATTGTGCAGGGATATTTTTCAAGCTAACATGAGTTTAGCACTGAGACAGAGCTACCATGTGGTACAAATGCATCAAAGTGCATGAGCTTGGTATTCCTAGGCAAGAACTAGTGCTGGGTCTGGGTAAAGGAGTCCATCTCTGGAATGTCAGCTGACACTATGCAACACCTGAACATATGGAGAGGACACACACTATTCACGAATGCATGGGATGAAGGCAGGTGAGTGAGCTGCTGTCCTGTGAAAAGGGGCTACTGCAGCATGTAATTGTAATTAGTGAGGAGGTTGCAAAGCAACTGCTGTGTATCAGTAGGGGAATGTCCCAACATGTGCAACTAATCCCCTATGGATGATTTCTTGTTAGTAGAGCAACCGAAGCAATAAACGATGATGCAAAATATATATAAATCCCCCATAAGATTAAAAAAAAAAAAAACCAACAAAAAATCGAATAATAAAATAGAAGAAAAAAGTCAAACCCAGAACAACTTCTGGAGATAGAAACAGATATTATTCAATCTAATTAAACTAACTAACAAAGATTAAAATTTTATAAAGTTATCCTTCTCTTTGTAAATAACATCTAAATGCTGTCACCTGCAAGAAAAATCCGTAGACATCTAAACTCCAAATTACATCTCCCTTACCCTAAGGCAGTCTTGTGGTTTTCAAGTTTACCTCAAACAGTGCCAGGATATAAATAATTTTCTAAGTTGTGCACTAGCGGAAAGTAAGCAAAATGACTCAAAATGGTCAATTACAATAGCATAAGGACCCCCATAAAAGAGACACTCTTAGACTGTCACCTTTTTTTTAGATTTCAAAATGTATACTAGGTGATTTTAAACATTTATAAAAAAGGTAAAAAAAATATTTTCTAAAATGGTATGCAGTAGTACAAAGCTGAAAATAAACACTCCTACTTTATTGAAGTAAAATTCTAATTCTTCTAGATCTCAAAGTATTGAAATTTTCATGAACGATGAACAAGAACAGAGGCAGGCAGAACTTTTTTTCTAAAATATCAATACTCACCGTAGAGTAGAGAGAGGATGTGCTCGAGACAAGTGATAATGAGGACCCATGTACTTTAAGAAAAGGAAAATAACATGAAATATTGATGAATGCATAAAACTTCCCTCCATGTAGCTCAATAAGTAAACAAATTTTTAGAATGAGAACCAATTTTCCACAAAGAGCAATTATGAGCTATCAGTATAGAATAGGTATTGATTGATTTCCCTGCATTCAGAAAGATTATCCTATATAGAAAAAACATTTTCTTGTATATGGGGCAGGTGAGTGAGCCAATGAAATTTTGCATTATTATCAGCAAACCAAGAATCAACTTTGTTGCTTTGACAAGAAATCACTTGATAATTACACTCTTCAGAGAAACCAGAAATTGAGCTGTTATACACCTGTCCTAAGTTGAGAAAATGACTTTAGTAAGAGACTGTGCTTTGGAAAACACTTCATACTCCATGGGGTGAGCTCCCAGTCTTCCCTCAGCAATGCTGACCCGTGTAGTTGTAGTCCATGGGAAGGGATAACTGTGAGGTGTAGTGCCATATTTCCCCTAATCCTCAGTGGAGTTGCCCTCAAGAGCATTGAGTGAATGCTGCAGGACTGCAATCTAAGAAATGGCCTACCTGGAAGTGGCAAATGAAGACTAAAACTTTTTTTAAAATTGCCCATTTCTGCTTCTGATGACTTTCCTGAGGAAGGCTATACCCACAGATAATTTCAAGTAAGTTAATTTATTTAATTACCTTTTTTTATTTTTGTTTCACAAGAAATTTTTTTTGATACTTATAATTTGCCAGGGTTTGATTACAAAAAAAAAAAAAAAAAGTTTTGCTTGTGTTTCATCATAGCTTGGTTTTCACAGCTATTTAGTCTCTGTCTTGAGTTCTTCCTTCTTATTCTGTTCTCCATCAGTTCCTCTTNATAGCTACCTGTATGCAAAAAACACACACTACAAGAATACTTGGAGTAGCCAAATGGACTTTAAATCTAGTTTTGATTTATACAAATGTGGTACACTGACCATTGAAATGGAGTGGCTTCCAAAATATCTTTGGTTTTCAGTCTCTGGTTTAAATGTCTCAGCCAAACTGCCATTCTGCATTCACACACAGTGACTCCATGAATTACCTCACTTGCTTCACTTGAACCTTCCTCAGAGCATCTATCTTGAAATACATTTGACCTTGTAACAGCATAATTTCATGTTAATCTGTAATGATCATTAACTGCTGTAAACTGTTTCTTACTGCTGCATTGACTTTCATTTACTCAGGTTGATCACAGTTATCCACTCCAGCTGGATATGAAACACAGCCAATGAAAAAGCTTTCATCAAACCCACTGGTGACCCATTACTGAAGTTCTACATTTAACACCTCTTTTTCTATGCATAAATTGCTTTGTTTTCTCTATTATTCTTCCAGTGTTTCCTTTGATAATTCTGTTCCTCAGCAAAGGGTCTGTAGTCAGCTCTGTCCTTGAATTATGTGATATCTTCTGTGCAGCCAGCCATCCTCTCTGTGCTGACAACTCACAGCTTGAGTTGTCCTGCACCCTACTGCTTGTATTACATACCCAGATGTCTGCCTGATATATCCTCTAAAATACAGTAAAAGGAATAAAAAAGTAAAAGTATTATTTGTCTGTTGTTTTATCTCGTATCTATGACCTTTGGGGCTAAGGCAAGACTTTTTTATTTGCCTATTATAATTTACATCATCATCACTTAGCAGTAAACAAGACGAGTGTTACAGAATAAATTTCATGGAATTTCAATTGTCTTTTTTTGTTTAATTAAAGGGTGTAAGGACTTTGGACTCATGGGAATTCTGCAAATAATCAGATTTACCAGAAATATTATTCATAAGAAAATGTTATGGTGCATTTAATTAGGAGTTGTCAAGTTCTCATTAGATGAAAAAAGAGAAAACCCAAAACCAAACCAAAAAATATTCACCAAGTTCCAGATGCTGCAGACAGCATTCAAGTACACAGACAGTGAGAGTCTGCACAAAATAGTGATGTCAGTTTAAATTATAGAATCTCAATACAGAAATGCACATGGTGTTTGCTGTAGGAGGCTGTAGGAAAGTGGGGAGATTAAAGGACTGCAAAAGAAAGGAGATGCTAAGTAGCACTGGTGTTTGAGGGAAAGAAAGGAAGCACAAAAGCAGGACTAAGAAAACAGAGAAACACAGTAACCAAGGTGCATTCAGACATTTAAGATTTAGAGGAAAAAAGAATAATTTTCCAAGAATGGCTTCCTTTTCTCCAAAACTTCTGATAGAGGACTTGTACATGTATGAGATACATATAACATTGCTTATTACTGGATGAATGTAATACCTTCCATGTTTTAGGAAAAGGAAGGCTTGTGAGTCCAACCCAACAGGATTAATAAAAGCTTCATTTAAGAAAAGCTTAATTTCATTCATTCATAGAAAATCATTTAAGTTTCTATGGCGCAGGGTGCAGAACAAATATTTTAAAATTTTACTATGCTTTGGACATCTATTTTGGGACATGTTTGCTGATTTAAGTAGTTACTCAGTCTTACCTTCTTCCATGCTGTCCCTGAATGAACCTGAGTGACTGATGGCACGTGGTCTCTCTTCTAAGGACGTAGCACTGCCACACAGCTGGGAGTCATCATAGAGATCAAAGGAAGTGTCTTGTGCAGGGATGCTGTTTGAACGCATCATGCTGGGTCCAGGAAGGTTAAACTGTGATAGGTTGGTTGGACTCACTGGAATAAAAAGCTTTATTAATGAAGCACACTTCCATTAAGTGAATTTTGGCTCTGCGCAAAATTGTAATGTGTAGGAGTAGCATGGTCAGGTGAACTTTATGCTGTTGACACAATGGAAGGTTTTTATTCCTACATTTAAAGCTACAACAAAAAGGTGGAGCAGATGGCCTCAAAGGAGCTGGATGACATTAATCCTGCAAAACACAGGGTAACACTAACAGTGCTGTCTGAATGCCCCTTGGCAGCCCAAGGCAGAAAAATCAATGGGGGAGATTCAAAAGTTAAAAAGGACTAAGAGGTCATAACTATTTTAAAAGCAGCTCTTCTAATTAATCAGTACCTGTATTTTATTGTTATATATCTGTATTACTGACTGCTGTTAAGACCAAAATTTATTTGCATATGCAAGACATTTATCCTTTTAATTTTAGGAGCACCTACCAATATTTTAGGTTAAATATCTGGGCACAGGCCTCAGTTGAATCTCATCCTAATAAACAGGTGTAGTCAGACATGGTTGAAATCAAGAACAGCATTGATGAACCTACTTTAAGCTTTTGCAATATTCTTTTGCCAGTAGAAAGAAAAGCCTGGCTATGGTGCCCCTGGACCACACAATCTCAATGCCTAGAAGAAAAATCTAACTGTCTAGCCAAATTCAGCCTCAGTGTCTGGAGTTTTATTTTAGATCATCCAAGATGTGTCCTAAGTTATAAACTACCAGAACAGCTGTGTTGTAAGAGAAAATTATTCCACAGGGCTATGAAAATTGGAAAAAAGCAAAGGACAATGAAAAAAATATATTTTAAACCCCAGGATCTTATTGGTCTCTATTGTGAGTTCACAAGAACTGTGAACAAAAAGAAAAGGAAATAATTGTAAACAGAAAATAATATAGTGAAAAAACACTGCTTACAAAGAGCTGTGTTTAAAACTACAGGAGAAAAATTCAAAGCAGTGGCTTGTTTTGTGAGGATCCAATTTCATTTTTAAAAGTAGCTTAGCTCAACTTCTTTTCCTGTATGTAATAAAGACGAACGTGTATGTCTGATCAAATTTCTTTTGAGTGATTGTAACCAATAGATGCCATAAACTGTGACAGAGTGGTAGAAGTTAATGCTTCAAAGGATGTTACCAATTCCTCAGTAAGGGCCTAAACCATAAAAAGCTCATTGTGAACCTAGGTATGTGTCAAGTGCAGTGCAGATAAGTGGTTTTTATTCAGAATTAAAGAAAGAATTAAAATTATTAAAAAAACCCCCAAACCTAACTTGTGTTGGATTAATTTGAAACAAGATTCAGAAGAACCAAATCTAAACTTTGGTGTGTAATCAAATAAAACTGCACTGTGACTCATGTGGCAAAATACTATACTGCATTCAAGGTTAGGATGGCTATTGTGCCCAGTGCAGTTACAGCCAGGTCCAGCTACTGAAACCTTGAAAAGGTCTGTCTCAAAGCAAACCTATATGTAGGAAAAATGCAATGTTTAGTTTCTGACATTCATTAAAATCACTGGAAAGAATCCTCCTGACTGTGAAACCTAAAAAATGAATAGCTTTGAACTAGAAGTTAATTTCCAGCTCTCCCTCAAAATTTATCTCCTTGGTCAAGTCATAAAGAATCTGTGCTTTTTTTTCTCTGTGCAAAATAGGTGGTAACTCAACCCACTTCATTAACAACACCGTGAGCTTCCCCTCATTAGTGAGATAAAACAATATGGTGATGAAGTTGTTCAAAATAAACTACCTAGTCTGGCAGACTAAGAAATATGTACAGTTGAATTTTATGGTTCTGTTACAGAGGGGAGGAAACAGTGAAGGGAAATAGCATTTACCCAGGTTGGAAAAGTGGTATTTTCCAGTTGCAGACGAAGACATAGCTGAAGGAGAAACAAGTGGGGATTGACTGCCAGTGTCTTGCAGGCCTCCAGTTGAATGGGAGCGTAGCCATTCCTTGCCTTCCTCCTGACTTGTCTGCCGAGATGATGGTGTGTATCTGAAAAACCAGAGCTGACATGCTCAAGACAATGACAAGGTGATGTTTTGGAAAGAAACAGCTGTCATATAAATACCCTTCACCAGTTAGACATAACAAAACCATAGGAAAACATCAAGTCTTGTCAAGTGGTTATCACCAGAGAGTTTAATTAGGTGCAAGTTACCATTGGTTACAACAGAAAACATACAGGACTTGAACCCCCTGACTCTTCATCACCCCCACCCAAAAAAGCATTCCCTTCTTTTGAAGAGACAGGATGATAGACCATAGCAGACAGACAACTGCACTGACAGAAAAGGACTTCAAAGCTATAGGAAATGTAGAGGTTGATGAAAAAGCCTGGAAGCCATATGGTTGGGGTGGGGAATTGACAGAATAGAAGCCAAGGAACGTTAGTAGCCACTTACAAAATGAAATCTGTCACATATCATGTGGGCAGCTGATTAGACAACAGGAGTGAAACAGATCAACAACTCTGAAAAAGGAGTTTGCATTGGTAACAACAGCTATTCATGGTCATACTCTCTGCCGCTCTGAATGCTACCTGACATTTTGTCCTGCCCCAAACTGAGGGGAGGAAAAGGGACAGGAAAAATAAACAATTAGCAGAAGCAAGTTCTCTGGAAGGAAGAAATTTGGCAATCAAATAATTCATCAACTGCTTCCTATGGTAAACCAGTAAAACAAGTGCAGTGTGACATGTGGGCTAAGAAGGAGAACTGGTAACTCACTGGTCCAGCCTTGGCTGAGCTGGAAGAAGGGCAATTCTGGCAGCGATTAAACATTACAATGTGCAGACAGTGTGGGTCTTAATCAAGAGATTGTTTTCAGCAATGTCTGAAGTAGTCTGCTTCATTCAGACAATATCCTGCTGAGAAATGAACACCTTCTTTGCTACTGTCATAAGCCATCAGTGTTCCCCAAAACAGCAGAGCAGAAAGGGCTTTTGATATTCTGGCTTCAGGCTTGTGAGGCACAAGTGTTTCTGCTTAGAGAGAAGATTAAATGAACATGTGACTTCTTGTGTTGTGCTTGGGGTTTTGTACAATATTTTACAGCAGTCAACCATCTTGTCCTTATTAAGTATTTACTTCCTTTCTCTTTCAAAAAGACAGCTATGATCTTTGCCTATAAATGTGGTAGAGAACAGAGTTAGAGTGGTTATCAGATTGGAAAGATAGCAAAATGAGAATTCAGGATCTGAGTTTTGGACTGGGATCTCTGCACATTAAATCAAACTGATTTTTTTTTTTTGGCTAACGGATCATTCTTATATGCCTATAAGCAGTTTTCCCACTCCAATTCACTTTCAGCTTTCAGCCACCATTACAGCTGTACCTCCACAAACCTCGACCATCCCATCGTATCCTCACAGGCTCCCCGTTATGCCTTTAATGTCTTCCAACTTTTCCATTCTCTCCAAATCCAAAGTGATTTGTTTGCAATTATAGGAAATTTGACTAAATTCTTATAAAGGATTAGCTAGTGCAGAAGGTCAGAAGGTGCATTATAGTGACAGTAGTTTAGCACTATCTTAAATTTTTATAAATAAATTTTCATAACTCATGAGATTTAAGGGTGTAATTTCAGTTATTGGAAAACTGCAGTGTCTGTGTGCATGCACATATGTCCTTGCTTGCCAAATCTTTTTCCTGGATTGGGGAAGATAGGCTTCCATGCTTGATGGGACCAGCCAAGTTACTTAATGATCCGCTCTTTTAACCATGGAGGAGAGAGGAGGGTGGATAAATTCTGTTTTCTGTGATGAAGACAGAATTTAGTGAAGAGTTAGTAGCAAAGTTGGACTGTGTGTATTGCTGGAAAAGGACCAAGAAAACTGTATGGAGCAGCACGCATTTTATACTTACAAACCTTGGATAGTAAAATTAGTATTTACTAGCCCTACCCTTTAGTAGCTCTCCAGTTCAAATTGCATGAGTGTTTGCATGAGTTCAGGTCAGAGCCATCTCTAAAACCTTGTTTTTCTCCATAATGTTTTGAATAACTAGTCCTATTGAATTGCACAAATATCTTCTGTCTTTTTCAGCTCTCCAGGATTCAATGCCTTTTAAGATTCATTGCATAAGGAAATGATCCCTAGTAGTATTTACTTTCCATGGTATATATTGAAATAAGATTTATTCCTTAGGCAGACATGGAAACAAAAATTTCATTGTTAAAATTTACATTTTCTGGTTTGAATCAAAATTCCAAGAACTCTGTTGTAAACAGGATCAGCAAAAGGAGAAAGAAAAATAAAGGCAGTGTAGAAAAGGTTACAGGAAAATAGAGAAGCAGCACTCATGCTCAAAAAGAAAAAAAATATACCTTAATCCCTTTTTGGGCAGTGTATTTCTGTCAAGCTGCATGCTGTTAAAACAAAAAAAATCCCTAAGGACATACAGTAAACAGGACTGTTCAGAATTACAAATTTTAAAGCTCTAGGTTTGTGTGCATAACAGAAGGTCATTTAATGCTTTTTAATAAAACTTTCATGATAAATCCTTTACTTATTAGAGGGAACAATAGGACAAGGACTGCTGCACATTCATTTTTCATCTAGACATGCTCTGGGCTGGGTCAATAGTAATTTGGAGACTGTCCAAGTCAGAAAGAAGTGCTTCTTTACCATTCCTAACCTTTCTACAGCTATGCTCTGCAATCTGTGTGAGAATCATATGGTCACAGTATGAATCTTTATTTTTCACAGTTGCATATGATAAGGCAATAGATTTCCAAAAGGAATGAAGGTTGTGGCACCTGCTAAGAGGCAGCATGGCCTTGCCAGAAGCCAAATGACAGCTCTGCATGTAGAAATATGTTCTAAAGATTCAGACTCTTGGCTTTCTGTTGTTGAGGGGCAATGGTGGGAACAATGAAAAGTGGCACCAGGGCGATGTTGTTTTATTTGCTTGCATACACAGTGTCAGAGTGGCTGATTACCCAAAATATATGGATGGAATTTTCCTCATTTAAACCACATCACTAGAAGGGCACCCACTCGCCCTCCTTCCAAGTGTCATTTGAGGATTTCACCATAAAGTCTTGGTAAACTGGTGTCTGGTTGGTGTGGGTTGAACTAGTTATTAAGTATTGCAAAGTTTTCTCCCTTTAGAACTTAGCTTGGTGTCACCATATGGATTAAACGGCAAAATGGCTTTTGAAAGCTTCTGTATTACATATCATAATCACACCTCTGAGAGCAGCAATAACTTAGGACCCTTGCTACTCAAAAAATACCCTTATTAAAAGGTGTTTCCTATTGTGTTGGGGGTGATGATACTGTCATGTATCCTTGATGCAAGTAGATAAAGGCAGTGTAAACACTGTTGGCAATCAGGGCATTACTATCAGGGCTTGGATGAATGGAAGCCAACTACTCTCACCACCAGGAAATTTTACAGACAATTTTACTAGTTTAATAAAGGGCCTTGTTCTGCATTTGAAGGAAGCAAATGGAAGGAGAAAATTATCAGTATTGCAGCACAGGCCCAGTTATCATGGTCCATGTGAGAGTCAGACAGAGGACAGTACGTTCAGCATTTTGCTCCTAACGTAACTAACAAGACCCATAATGGCTGGCAAAAAGACAATATAAATTTGAATTAATGATTCACTTTTTTTTGCTTCACAGAGAAAAATGGGGCCTTGATGTTCCTTTATTTACTCTTATGCCCCTCTACATTTCAAGATGAATAAACACGATCCCAACACCAGTTTCTTATGCAAACACTTAAAAGTCCGAATGAACAATTTATTTTCCAATATTACTTTAACTTAGAGATATATGTATTTCAAAGTAATCTATTGCACATTATCTAAAGATAATGGAGTCAGTGCTCCTTTAAACCAATCCCCAAGGCAAAAGGTATGCCAGTCATATAAGTAGGTTAAGAGTGACCATGGGATTTTCCAAAAATCTTTTGAATTCAGATTATCAAATGAAATAGGAATGACTATTCCTCAATATAAACGTGGAGTTATTGCAACTGCATTACAATGAGGGTAGCAAATGCTCATTGTGTGTTTTCAAAATAATAAAGCTTACCAAGATGCTCCTAGATTTCAGATAATTGTATGAAACCATTAAGCATGGTTTCATGTAACTATTACCTCAGATCAATAACTGCCCTTATCTTTTTAATATATGAAATAATTCATCCACCAAAAGCTGGGTTCATTGCTTCCACAGAAACTGGACTTTTGGTAAATAGAACTGAATTTACCTCACATCTCTAAAATTGATAGTGATAATAAAGACAGTCCTTTCCTGAAAGAAGCAATGCATAAATGGACAATACCCAATAAAAAGTGAGGATAAGAATATCATAGTATTCCTGATATTTTCCTTTGCCATGTAAATTGGAAAAAGCAATCTGGCAGAAACAGGAATGAAGACGTAGGCTGAAGTTATCAAGCTCACTGTATCTCATTCTCTTTTATTTATTTTACACTGCTGAAACTGACTGCAACTTCTATGAGAGAAATTACAGGAAGCCGTACATTCCTCATTTTCCTACCTGCCCTTGGTGATGAGGTTATCTTGGAAAAGGCCCATAATAGCATATCCTTGAGCTACATCTAACTCTTTCAGAGCTGTTAAGGAATAAAACAAATTATTGAAAGCTAAGAAACAGCTAGAGAGCTCCATGACAGGCTGGGCCAAGCTGATATGGGTCTTAGTTTCTACAAAAGGCTAGGCATGTAAGAGAATAAGATGTACTGTTTCACACCTTAAAACCACAACTATCAATTATGATAATTTAAAATAATTGAAATTCTTGAAGGGCTTAAGTGGATTTCAATGCACTTACATAGCACTCAAAACTAAACATTCTTTTAAAGCAAACCAGAGAAGCCAGTCATGTAACTAAAAACCATTTCTACTCTCCTATTCTTAAAATGCAGCTATTACTGCTGATTAGACCATTGTTTCTACATTTCTGCAATTTTATGCCTTCCTTGCTGCATCCTTTGGATCAAGCAGAAGAAAATTACAAATTTGCAATGTTCAACAGCAATTAAGGGTTTGAAGGAACTACTGGTGATGTGTCCACCTGGAAAATTTTACAACTAAAGCAGTAACATTTTCAATTAACCCCAGAAGATGACTAGACTTTATGCTAAAGATTACTAGTGCAAAACCAGCAAAAGGCCTGTGAGACATGCAAAATCTGCTTTCCTTCTGAAAAAAGAAAATATTTTGCTTGCTTTTACTGAGTCTATTTTCAGTTGTTAAAGTGCAATAGAATCTCATTGAATGATGCAGAATTTGGCTGGAGTGAACTTCAACACTGCACTCCAGGAGTTCTAAGGCAGCTCTGTGTTGATGCTGTACCATCACTCAGTGGGTAGCCTGAAAACTGGGCAACATCTGATCATCCCTGGAGGGACAGATGGGCAAATACAGCAGATTTGCTGTCTCCATGAAAGGTGACTTTTTTTAGAGGCAGTCAAGGGCTACTTAACTTCATAGAAAATGTAGATGTACCCAGTGTTTTCTTTCCAGTTGTTCTTTCCTAAAACTTGATGTCCCAAAGTCTCAAGTTAAAGCCTTAATGTTGAAAAGTATAATGGGAGAGCTACTTTCTAAGACTTATATGCAATAATTTCATTTTCAAAATGCTTTGTCCCAGCAAAGCACTACAACTCTGTACACGTTCTGCAAATTAGCCTATTTTCCATTTTGTATCTATGCAAATATATCCTGTCCCTTTTATCCCTTCAGACTAATAAGCCTCTGATCACTCATCTTTCAGTAACTCTTTACCAACTATTCAAGCACCTTTATTTTTCCTGCTTGCTTATAAGAGTGTTATCAGGAATAGCACTTAAAGCTTTAGTAAATTCAGGATTTTTATTGCATTTACTATTTACTATTTTTCCTCTATTCCATGTTTTCCTGCAAATGAATTAAAATAGTCTTTATTATTCAGAAGGCTGTTAATGACTAATCTCATGTTATCTGTTACTTAACCTATTTTGTTTAAAATTTTCTGTATTTTTCCAGGCAAACTGGCCATCGTGTAATCCCCTTGTCTTCCATCCCATCTCTCTTCCTCGCTCCTACCTCAGCACAGACCTTTTGAAAACTTTTCTCCAATTCTAATGACTGCAGGATTTTCAGGCTGTCTGAAGCAGGGAAATGAAAAGTTCATCAGGACCAGTAAACTGAAGATATCTTTAATGTTTTAACTTCCATCAAATTACAGATAATGCTTCAATGAAACAAATCCATATTTTTTTATATCATCTATCCTTAGCTCTATCCCCTCTTTCAGTTTTTCCTCCAGTTTCTCTGCATAGACTATGTTGCTTTCTAGTTGTACCTCACTGTGCACTTTGGTCTTTCTGATTTTGTCCCTATATTATATTAGAATGTGTGATTATAAGGACTGCTGATTCAGTCTTTTGCAAGCTCTAGCATGACTGAAGAAAAAGAAAAAACCTCCTTGCAGATAATTTTTATGCTATGCCATGCTATAATTAGTATAGTCAAAGGCATTCCAAATATGAGATTACAATGAAAAAAGGACATAATCTGCTGCCAAACATATCTGTCTCCAACGTTGCAAATCAATGCTTTTGTTGTGAAAAAATAATTTGCTACATGTAAGTTTTAATGTATAAAAGAGTTTAGAAACTCAGCACTCATATCAGACCTTTCAGAAAAATCAATCTGCTAAAACCCTGTTGGGGCTATAATTCAATAAATGACACCATTTACTCTAGGTACATATATTTGTTTTGAGGCCAGATCAACATGAACAATAGCTCTCTCTCGACTCAATCATAATATCCCCATATGGACAAATCTGAAACTTAAAAATATTGCCAATGGCAAAGTATTTGGAACCACTGAAATTAAGTCACTGAACAAATACATAAAGTATTAGCAGTGGGGATTGCTCAGGAACTTCTGCCAAGCCATTAATTTTTGAAATGTGATATTTAAGATCCTGCATATAAATATAATTTTTGGCATAAATTCATACTTGTCCATATCATTCTGTTGACCTCATAATCTGTATATGTGGCAGTGAAGGATTTTGTAACCTTAGTAATAATAATTGACCTTTTAAGAAATATTGTCACATTCTGTTTATAACATACAAATTCAAATTCCTACTTAAGAATTAAAGGCACAGTGCAAACTACAAATTGCTCATGTATCAGTGCATTTATAACTACTGTATTGTTACAATACCACGTGTTGTTTGAGTACATTATATGTCTTAAAATTATTAAAATATATAATATATTAGTTTACAACAGTAATATAATTTGTAATTATATTAGTAAGAGATGTGATTTTTAGCTGATATAGTAATAGTTATGAATGTAACATAAGAAAATTAAATCTATGTAAGTTTCCATCTAGATTTCTCAAGGTTTTGATTATGAGGTTTTTTTTCCAATGCTGGCTCACTGAAAGTGAATTCCTTCTATGCAAAGCATGGGTATCAAAAAATCTCTGAGTTTATACAAAGGGCAAAAAAACTTGACGTTGTGTGTTAAAGGTCTTTTCTCCTTCCAATGTTTCTTTTGTTAGACAGCTAATTAAGTTCATAGTATTTTTGACTGATTCAGTAAAATTTTCTTTTTTGAATCAAAGGCTAATAAAATATTTAATACTGATTTTACAGTCTCCATGTGAGGTAAGAGTTTCACTGTCAAATCCTGAAAATTTTCATGGGAAGCAAAAGTTACTCAGTGCCTAGCAAAGATTATTTTTTTCTCTCCTGCAAAAGTCAAATAAATGTTCACAAAAAAAAAAAAATAAACATAAATTAAGAAAAATCTTGGTTCAACTATGCCAGGTTGGTTGCACCTTTTATAATGTAACTTAAATGGTAAAACATCTACATAACAAAAAATTCTTTAATAGAGCAAATACACAGAAAAATGTTTTCTTGTGTTTCTTTGTCTGTTCTGGGCACTTGCCAGGACTGACTGTACAGCAAGGATCTCATCTTGTAAACTTCCTCCCTACCAGTGAAACTGCACTTCAGTAAGGATCTGTGTAATGATTACCATGTAAGAAGCAACTTGTCAAGACTGAGTATTTTAAGGCAAGACTGGTCACCTGAAGACCAGGACATACCAGCTCTGCTTGTGCTTTCAGCTAATGGGAGGAGAAAAGCTGGGGTCCCACAGCTGGAGGTTTGCTTGCTTTGGAACTGCCAAATACTGGGACAGCAGGTGGATCCAGCATACAGGAATCATTATATACCTGTTAGCTGTTTACACTTGCCTTTAATTAGACAACTTCCCCTCTTTTATCTTGTTGTCTCCAGAGCAAGGAAACAAAAAAAATTGTCAAGATAGAAAAAGTGCTTGTAAAACCTTAAAAGGCAGTTGATTCCAAATTACAATGCCTTTCAGCTCTCCTTCCTTCCTTTTTTTTTTTTTTTTTACATAAAGGACTAAGCTGCTAATTAAACAGTGTCCCTTCAGCAAAACAGGTGGAGGGTTTATATTTTTGGCTCCTGTCCTTTTGCCTCTCACTTATTTCGTGGTCACTATATCTATATGCAAGCTCACCTTTCCGAAAGAGTAGATCTGACGCTTCCAGTCCTCATGAGCAGGCTCTGAACCTCCTGAGTGCTTGTAGTCAGTCCAGAGAGAGAGCCATGATGGCTAAGAGGAAGGTCAATAGACTCGGAACTGGTGTGAAGGCTAGTCATGGACTGGTAACTTGGTGTGTCCTTACTGCCCGCTGAAGAGCTGCTCAGGTTTGCAGCCCACACAAGACCACCTGACGTGAAAGAGTGCACTGAGGCAGGACTGGAAGCCAGGGAGTGACTTAAGCTTACAACATCTGCATTTAAGTCCGAAGGTTTACTGAAGAGGGGGCTGCTGCTACCACTTTGCCCACCTGCACTGCCCATGCTGCCTGTGCCCGAGGATGGCGATTCCAGGCTGCCTTGCCGTGCCAATGTGGTACTAGGGCTGGGCATTGCCGATGTGGGTTTCACACCTTCAGTACTGGGTGCAGAGGCAGCTTTACCACTTGCCTTGGCACCAAACAACCTAAATGTAAAACAAATAGCTTTAGAGAAACTGATAGCCACATTAAACATTCATGGCGCAACATCCTAAGAGCCAAACTACACATTTTTAATTACTGCTACGAAAATCACACCTACCTAGTTGATCAATTGCAGCACAAATTTAAATTCACTTAACCATTTCACAATAATCATGGTTTGTTTCTTTAGTAACTACTCTCATTCACTCCTATTCAGATGCGCTCTTTGCACAGAGGCCCTCCCAGAGAGAGGTAAAGTAATTACATTTTTGTCTTATTAGTTCATAAACAGATTACACTTTCACCCAAATTCAGTAATTAAGCATTCCCAAGTCATTAGCTTTTAAACTCCTCACTTCTCAAATCTGCTTAAATGATTGCAAAAAACACTTGCAAAATCCTTCACAGTTTAATAAACATCTAAGTACTTGTGCAAAATTCCCCTCTCATTGTTTTTCTGCACAGATGGTCATGTGGTTATCCATCATGTAACCACTCAGACAGAATAAACTGCACCATGGCTAAATGGGCACAGTTTGTCTCCAAGGGCAGGAATGATAAAAGTGTATTTCACATAATGTCTTCCAGCAATTCTAGATATGAAAATTCTAAAGTGATGATGAAAAAATAAACTGCAAGTCCTCTAAAATTTGAATGAAAAGGTCATGCAATGTTTTAATGTATTTGGAAATATTTTAAGCTGCAGTTAATGTACAGCTTATAAATTAAAGGTACATAAATGCAAAACTTATCATTATGTAAAGTAAGCATGTCTAATAACATAAGAACCCGTTTTACATTTTACCAAGCCCACAAAACTAAGCTGCACCTCCCTAGCTGCCTGGAGATGCTGTTTTGGCAAGTAGGCACAAGAGGGCACTATTGGCTTTTTCTCCAGCAGAGCAAGTGCTCCATCCCTATTCATGGAGCATTCATACGGATTTGTACTTCCAGAAAGGTTACAATAGAGCATTTACAATTTTGCCAATGCTTGTGTCGAAAAATGTAACAAAGCTGCTAAGATAATGAATGAAGCGTTTGTAGCTGGAGCTGCCGACAATGTGAAAGCAAATCTAACTCTTTATAATTTAAAGAGCTCTTCAGTTCTCCAACCACAATATGGCAATGCCTGTTCCATTAAAAGAATGTGCCTGAACACAGTGTCCTTCTTCCCTTTGGGGGCTTACCACAGTATTGAGAAGAAACTGCACATGTGGCTGAACTTAGAATCATAGACTATCTTGAGCAGGAAGGGACCCGTAAGGATGACTGAGTCCACCTTCTAAGCTTCAAGCTATAGTTATGAGGATATACCTAAAATGCTTACAGCTCCAGGAACAGCCATTTCAGGTCTGGTAAAGTCTCCAAATCTCAAAGAAATAATTGTGTTGTATGGAAAAAAACTGCCCTTTTATTTTCCTGTACTTGATTTGTTTGTGGCAAAATATTCACTGAAAAGGATTTTTGAACAGTACTTCAACATATTGAAAATCCTTGCTTTATAATACTGCAACTTCAGGGAATCATAGAAATGCACTAACCTTCGAAACGTGGGGGAAGCAATATCTGGGTATTTGGATCCTGGCTGTCTAAGTCCTGGTGTGCCAGAGGCGCTTGCCGAAGTTGGGCTGGATTTAGGGGAGCTGGACAGTGAGACGCTTTCAGAATCTGACACGGCCACTTTCTCTTTTTCCTTGTCTGTCTGGTTGATGGTGACAGGGCTGGACCTCCCGGAGCCGATCTTGCTTGGCTCTCGCAGTTTGGTGGCAGCAGCACCCGCAGACTTGCTGCTGACGTTGGAGTCGATGCTGCTGGTGCTGGAGCGGTGGCCGCCCCTGCCAGGGATCCCGCTGCCGCTGGATTTCGATGGGCGAGGCAGGCTCCGGTACTGCAGAGTTGTCTTGGAGCTCACATGCAGGACGCCGTCATCCTGGTTTTGGGAACCGTCTAAGCTCGTCTTCCTCCCTGCGCTGGACTTCCCACTGATGGCTGAAGATTTTGGCATCTTTCCTAGCGTTGCTGACCCACTGGTGATGGTCGCTCCACTTGTGGTGATTATAGTAGAAGATCCCAACCCAGACTTCTTGAATCCAAACGACCCTGTAGCAGTTGATCTCCCAATGCCAGAGGGAGGCTTTTTCCCTTCATCACCACTGCTTTTTCCTGCATCTGATGGAGATCGCTGTATGGAGGCTCCTTTCAGGGGAGTTTTCACTTTTTCTGAAGCTTTTGCATCATCGGTTTTTCCTAAGTAAAAGTATATTTGAAAAGATCACTTGTGTTTCAGTTGCAATGTCTTAATATGTAATTTCGACACTGTATGATTACAATTTCAGAATGAAAAAATACACAAATAGAACTTCCCTAAGGAAACAGACCATCTGTAGCAGGTATGACATATTACAGGTCAGCTTAAAGTATTAAATGCTTGAAATTCCTGTGATGACTTCCAGTTTCATATATAGGTGGAAAATATAGTTGTAGAAAATTATCATGAATAAGCTATAAGGAATTTTGACTATTTTTTTCTGTTAACAGTATTTCTATATGAAAGAAATAATACTTGAAAATAAAACATTATATGTAATAAACATTTCCTGAAATATGACATCAATTATGCATGTAGAAATTAGTGGTACTTATAGAGTTCTTTGGTTTTCACTGATTACATCTTTGTAGCTTATGACTAAGTTTGTTCTGGTTTTAGTTACACAAAATTATCAGGGAGAGATTATGTTATGGAATGAATTGTCTTGATCTGTAACAACATCAATTACACAAGTTAATTAGTCTTTGTCATATCTTTGATGTCTTCTCAAGATTTTTGACTTTTTGAGAGGCTTTCTTCAGTCTTGTGTAGGCCTGTGACTATCTAAGATATATTTCTAAGTTTCTTCCATATTTTCTAAAACTTTATTGTAATGTGCAGAAAGGTCGAAGTAAGATGTTCTGCCATACCAGAAAGTACCCTCTTCCTATTTCACAAATAGATAAAAATTGCCATTTCAATTCTAATTTATCTCTAAGTATCTATTGTATACTGCTAACAACTCCTAAAACATACCAAAGTTTTTAATTTACTCTTCAAGTAATTATGGAAGCCTTGGAGGTGAATGATCTAATTTCTCTTAAGAAACTAAAATGTAATGAGGAGTAACACCTGCAAAGCAGAGCTATCTCCACTCATGTTTTTATCCAGCACACTTTTTATGCTACACAAACAGATGCACATGCCATGATACAGATCAGATCCTGACCCAGCAAACAGACAGACCATTAGTAGTTAAGGCCTCAATTCTGTATTGCACACTGGCTGCCTGATCACCTTGACCAAAACAGACCTGGAAAGCTTAGCTTGGTGTGCAGCAAACCTTTTAGTATCTCCATTTTTAACTGCTATAAGAGGGCTATAGTTTCTGTATCCATATGACCACCATGGCAGTGCTCCTCAGGGATCTCACAGATCAGAGACTGATCAATGTTTAGCAGTTCCAAATTGCAAAGAGACAAAAGGGGTTCATGAAGGGTAGGAGTTTACTCTGAGGAGATCTTTGCTAGTTGCCTTTACAGCTAGGGGTTGAAGCATGCACTATTTTGTCAGGACATGACAAAGCTTCAGAAAATGTTCTACTGAGAATACACATTTCCTTAGTAAAAGGATGGATTAGGATTGAATGGTTTTAATAATTATCTCTTTCACCAGCTTTGGGTTTTTTGCTTCAAAGCTAGATTGCAGAAGTGGTTACTACTTCTGAGAGGCCTTCTAAAATTAGGTAAGAGGGCATTTAGCACTGAAAATGTGTAAATTGACATTTTTTTTTACAATTTTTTATCATTTAACAGTGGTCTGTAGAACACCCATAGTAAGTGGAATGTGGTATTTCAGCTTTAGTTTGGAAATAACTAAAAATATCATTTGGAGTCCTTTTCCTTGAATATTCAGTCTTTTTGACTCAGCTTCTAATATTTGGCCGTTTCTATGCATATGTTGAATTATCAAAGAGAATAAGGATAAGGCACAGGTGAGTCCAAAAATACAAAAATACTTCTAAGAATTAATAGACATGGACATACACAGATGATAGGATAACAAAATGCAATCACAGTTTTTCTGATGGATGCACCCATGTGTACTTAATAAATTATTGTTATGGATGTAGCAAACTAACAGTTATAGAAATGAAAAAGTTATTATAATACTACAATCTTAGCTTGAAGACATTTGTGGAAGGAGAGAACAATATGCATATAGTATATATAAATATATAATATCCATCCATTATTATAAGGCCCCTGTAATCTGAACTACAGAAGATTCCTACCTGGGGTCTTGAGTGCACTTGTTCCTGCTTTGTGCCTGGACTGAGTTGTTCCTACTTGTGCAGTCATGCCTCTCCTCCAAGATCCAGTCTGTGATACAGAGAGAGATGTTTTCTGCCCCCCCTTATCTGACTCCTCAGATAGCCCCGAGGGAAGGCCTTTCCATTTGCCACTGCTGTCTACACTGCTGTCAAAGTCTTCCTCTGGCTTCTTCAGCTCTTCAGTGCTGCCCCAAGTTTCACTGTCTGTGACTGAGCGCTTCTCTGAGTCTGTCTTCAGCTACAAGAGATACGCATGAGAAATGGTCAGTCCTGGCATCTCCATTATTTGCTGATTTTCTAAATCATAGTAGGGGAGGAGCAGCAAGGGCCACAGAAACTTTCCTTCGAAAACATTCATATCCTGATTCCAAAAGTTTAAAAACATACAAAATATAGCCATTTGGGGATGAGATTTCTCTTTTATTTTCAAAATATTTAATCGCTTTCCTTTATAGATAAACTATAATAAAGTGAAATGTAATTCACTCTAATCATCAGTGGTGATACCCTATTGTTCCTCAATTCAGTCTGAATTTCAGAAGTGAATAACAGTGCTGAGAGGTTTTACTAAAAGCTTGGGTGAGCAAATCCCTGAATATACTATTAAAATCACCTCAGTCTGGCTTCTTGCCTTTTCCTACCCAAGACTTCCAGTGACTGGATTAGGAATATTTCTCCAGCAGAACAGATTTTTTCGTGCTACAGCTGATGGCTTTTCTACTGGTCTGTCTCCACAGAAATGAACTGCTTCCAACAAGAAACTCTCTCTAGCTATATCAGCTAACAGAGCAGAAGAGAGGCTTATGCCAGCACTAATCATCCGTGGTGTGAAGGCAACCAGCTGAGCTCATGCTCCCTCTGAAACTCAGACCCATGTGGAGGATGCACCAGTGAGGACCTAGCCCCCCTGTGGCATCTGCCTTCCCTGAGGCATGCTGATAAGGGAGTGCTGAGGGAGCAGCCCAACAAGACAATGTAGAAGCTGTGAAAGTGGCTTAAATAGAAACAGAGACTGACCCTACCCTCTGTGTTTGACAAGACTGGTGTTCTTTATGCCTTTGTGACAGGCTGTTCGGTGTAACTCTTCCTTCTGTGTTTTTCCGCAGCCTTCTGACCTCAGTCTGAAGTCTTATTTGCACATCACCCTCTCACCACTCCTGCTTGCCTCTGCCCCTCTTTAACAGCAACAATATGGTGTTGCTCTAAGGTATCACCAGCTTAAGAGGGGCTGCAAAATGGATCGCGTTGAGGGACAGGCTATTTATTATTCTGTGCTGTCACAGCTCCTTCACCACAGAGACCCCCCTGTGGCTGTTTCCTAGGCACTGCAATCATAAGTAGGATTAATACCGAATAGATGACTAAGAGAATAATCAGTTCCTGTTTACATATTTGTCAGCTGAGATGTACAAAATGCAACAGTTCTCTGCATTTCCGTAATTACATATGTACTTTGGACATGCTAGCACAGATTATGGGTAAGGATTAATGGGAAAAAAGCCCAAACAAATATCTATGAAAACATTGGGGTCCTTCAAAAGAGAGTTTTCATTAAAGTTACCATTAAAACATGTGTAACATGTAACAACATGCTTACAGACATTTTACCATAAATGAATGACTGCAAAAGTATGGTCATACATTTTTAAAGCAAACTGCATAATTAAAAAAAAAATTGAGTAGTGCAATACTTTCTAAAAGCCTCTCTTCACCATTATAATTCTTTTAGTAAGAAAACAACAACAAAATATGCAATTTCTGTCTCAGTCTATAGCCAGTCCTTACTGCTCCAATCACTTAAAAATACTGAGAAAGGGATCTCTGTGTTGCAGTATATCTAAGACCTGGAAAAAAGCTGGCAAAATGAGTATTCTGTTCATCTCAGCTTCCGACTGAGATTGCCAGCTAGCATGGAATACAACACGTTCCACTTAATGTGCCTGGTAAAGGCATACCTGATAAAGGTCTTTTCCTAGTCTTCATAATATAAAGAAATTCTGGAAGGAAAGCAAAATTTGAACATGCACTGCATCCCTGTCTATCGCTGAAAATTTTGCAGATATAAGAGAGGCTTATTATAGACCAGCTAGAACATGAGAAAATCTAAATGAAAACAAAACCACAAAGAGTTAAATAGTCAGCCTGAAATTTCCCAATCCTGATGACAAGTAAGCCAGAACTAGCTGGCCATCACTGTTGATGTGAAAGGTTAGAGGCTGATCTCCAGTTAGCAATCATGGAAGTCCCTGATGGAGTGGAAAAGGCAATGGTAAGGGCTGAAGGATGTTGGCATTTGAGTGACTATCTTTGCATGAATGCAGCATTGGTCTGATATCTGCCCTGTTGTGGATTAAAGTAATTTTCATTCAAAACTAACTATATTTCCCTATTGTCTGGGGGAAATGACAAATATGTGGTTTTCTCTTGGTCACAGAGTCTGCTGCAATATACATCGACAAAACAGACCTCTGAATTGCAGACACTGGCTGCCTGCAGGAGTCTAAATGGAATCAGAAGTGTCAGTCTTGTGTCCTGAATACTTGACATCAAATCACTGGAGGCAGCCACTCTTCCTCTATGCTGAGTGTTCAGTCTCAAAATTCCCTGCTTGTAAACAGGAGATGACATGGCAGTGAATACTTTCCTATCGAGACAAACTTTTCTGGTTTTATTTCCTTTTTGGAAGGAACCAAGTCCTGCAAGGATTCTGTACTGACTTCTCTATCACTTGCGACTGGGAAGGGAGCTGGGAAGAAATGCTTGGACACCTGCAACAAGAGCTTCACATACACGACACACACATATATATGTATTATGTACATAGTTTGTGGCTCCATGCTATTAGAAATCTGTTTTGACAGTATGCATTGTTGGCTTGCATTGACACTTTCATCCCTGGACCAAAGTGGGGAGAAGACAACCTCTGCCATTTGAAAGGACAGTGCAGTCTGCATATTTCTTCCCTAATGTGTTTCAGCTCATAAAAAACAAAAAAATATATTATTTTTTCTTGTGTTATCTGTTGAAAGAGATACTCCGAATGAGTAGAAGTGAGTAGAAATCCACGATCACAGATCCAATCACATTGTGCTTTTTTTGTGTTAGGGTGCAGCAGGGGCTGGGATGAGTGGAGGCTCCCCAAGTGTGGGCAGAGCTGGTCCTCACCAGCAAGCTGCATGCCCTGGGAACAGGGAATTTGGAACGTCAGCTTGCACCCAAGTTTGGGTCAATGGAGTCTATGGATTCCTGCATTCTGGTGTGAATCCAAATGGATTTTGTAAGATATGACTACTTCATTTTTAGAGGCATTGATATCAGCCTTTTTCTTTTGTTATCCTGCATGCTTGGGGGGTGTTGCAACAAATGGCAACAAAGCTACTCACCTGGGCATGAGTATTCTTCCTTGAAGAGGCTGTTATGTTGGAATAAGAGCTGACAGATGAGGTGGTATTCAAATCATCTGTGCTGAGGTTGTCAAGAGTGTCACTGAGGCCACTGCTAACCGAGCTGCTGTCATCCCAGCTACAGAGAAAGGAACACATCTACTTTATATACTGTGTCTCAATAGGCAGAAAGCATCTCATAATCAATAGATGAGATTACTTATTTTGCAAGTGATTTACCAGAAACTTTCCAGTACTATTTCCTAAGGTACAATGAATATTGTTCTTCAGAATTTTAAATTAATTATTCACTCACAGTCAAGAGGTTGCTTGTTCAATTAAAGAAAGAAAGATGCAGGTGTCCTTGAAAAATTAACACCAGGTCTAAGTATAACTCATTAAAACAGTTCGTTTCATGCTTCATTGCAATCACATTCAGTACACTGGCAGGGAAATCCATTAAGCTTACCTGATATTGCTAGTCAAAACATTATTAATATCTTGGAGGAGACCTGATGAATTGCCAGGCTACAAAAAAAAAAAAAAAANAAAAAAGAGCATCTTTTCTGCTGACTAATCCACAGATCCACAGACAGCAAGAACCTAGTGTTTTCAAAAGTTTTATTTTCTTGTCTTCAGTCTGTCTAGCATCAAAATAGGAATCTCTGAGAATACTGTCACTGGAGTTGACAGAGAATATGTTATACATCTCTTAAGAAACACAGTCTGTCAACTGTTTTGCTTTGGGAGACTGAGGCAAAGGATGCAAATGAGAGAGAGGCTGATCTTACAGGAATGTCATTACCAACTCTCACAAAAGCCTTACTTTTGCAAGGAAAGGAGGTCTATCTATTTCTCAGACTTTTCTCCACAGAATTACTTCTCTATGGCATCACATTTTGACTTTTATTTTATTGCCATATGCAGCATTATACTTCCAGTATTTTTTGCTACATCTCCACCTGTTCATCTTGTTTTGGATTAGTCGTTGGCCAAAAGTTTGAAAAAAATTTACCTTACCACTTTCAGTGGGATTCATCTCCTATAATTTTAGGTTTATAAAAATTAGGTATCTCACTTAAGTTATCTAGGTGTCCTCTTGAACCAGTATTAAAAGCAGCCTCTTCCAGAAGGTAATTCATCCTGGCTTAAAACGCTTGTGTGATAAACTGTCCACTGAAGATGCTTCTTTTTGTCTTTTCCTCTCTTAGAGAGGAGAGGGCTGATAAAGCCTTTTCTAGATATGTAACTTCTAGAAAGACAAAGCTAAGTGTTTACACCTGCTGATAAAGTCTCAAACACAAGAGAGTGCATTTTATCCTTGTTTTGTTGTAGCCTCATGTGACGATTTTTAGAAAACTAAATGTAATTCAATCCCCTAGTTAAATTAAAGCTCAGTACTATTGCCACTAGTCATTCAGAGCAAACAAGAAAAATATCTGTGAATCCTTATTTTACATTAGGAGACATTTGGGAGACAGCAGCAGTGACAGGAAACTGCATGGAACAAAATGCGTGCTGATGTACCAGAAAGTTCAGTGCACTAGTCTTGTATCATAGCAACTGCAGCAAGCATTACCTTTCTTTTGAGAAAGGTGGAAAATTACATTAGTAAGGCAGCTCAGTGACAAGATAAACATATTTCAGAGGGCAAGAGTTTATTACAGTACTGCACTTTCCACCACTGAGTACAATGACTACAAATAAATATGTCTTCTGCTACATTTCCAGGTGATAAACATGTAAGTGATTTAATAATGAAATTATAGTCATACATAACAGGCTGTCCACATTAATCTAAGAACCATCTCTGAAGCACCAGTCATTTTGTTTGCAGGCTTTCTGTTTTTCACTGTCTAATGTGATGCGTAATTTCACTGATGCTAAAAAGGCATTAATAAAATGCTGTGCACCACATAGGAATATACCTTTAGAACAGTGTTAAGACTGAGGACCTTATGGATGGATAAAAACATAAATAATATAAATGTGATCAAGTTGTAAAAAAGATAATATTACCTAATTAAAAGCTATTCTTTAAAAAATAAAAAGATCATAAACCAGATCCAAAATTATATATATTAGATACTTCCAGAAGGAACATGAGCTTTTAATGTATGACATTCATGCCAAATAATATTTGACCATCAGTTTTCTGAGTCTACCTAAGACTCTCAAGATCAAATTTCATCCTCTTTCCCCATGTCCCTTTGTTACTATAGTCTATTTTAAATTTTCATACTTCATTGTGTGCTCCTTCTTCTCTGTAACAAAATTTACATTTCCTAATTTCTGGAATAGTTCAGCTGATTCACAAAATATGACTATGCTCTCTACAGTCAAAGTTTTCAGGCAAATATTAGTATGATCCTGTTTTCAATTATGGCTTCTCTGTGGTATTTCACACTCATCACACCTCAGTCACCAGTGGATTATTAGTGGGTTTGGGGAACACTCATGGCCATCTTGTAAGTTGTATAGAAGATGATTCTGACACTCCACTACTGACCTTTCAGAGTCAGCACTGTATTTGCCTGGATTTTTTTTTTCCTCTTATGATAGGTATTTGAGCTGTTTTGTTAATCTGGGGGTTTTCATACCCCAAAATTTTTCGGCAGTATTCAGTATGCCTATAAAAACCAGGAATATTGGAACTTGCTTTCTTTCTGGCATATTCTAAGGACTGTAACAGAAACTGACGTCTATTTGACACAACGTTTTATACCAGCCTTTTGAAAAGACATGATAAAACCCAAAAACTACAACAGAACACACCATATCAGCTACCCCTTTTGCAATGAAGACTTGTTTTTATGCATTTTAATGTATTATCCAGAGTTGTTTTAATGTGCTCACGCAGCTATATTTTTGTAGTATTTCAGTACTTACTGTTTCTACTTTTACAGACCTCTTTCCCCAAATCTAGATACTAGAGCTGCTATCAGTCAAGTATGTTTTTGATAATGAAAATGCGTTGTTTATAATTTGGAAAAAAAATTATTGGTGATTCATATTAATGTATCCTTTAAACTAGCAAACTCATGACAAAAATATCTGATAAAATTATTGTGCATCCCTTTGAGATTGAAAACCGATTTGTGGGAGTCTGCAGCAAACTCTAATTTTAGTTCTTGTTCCTCCTACCCTTCATCAAAACAATATTCATTGATATTTTAGTATACTCTCTGAGATCCATATTTCGTTTTTAATTTTATTTTTATCTACTTTTCTCTTTTTCACACATTCTACAGTCTATGACAGACCAGGTTAGCACTGCTGCTCATTAATGCATTACATCACTTTGCTGTTAAAAAACATGTTTTAACTACTTATAATGTGGACAGAATTTGCTTAATTTTTCTTGGCATTAGACTCAGGCTGATTTCTTTATAAGAAAATGTCAGCAAACGGTGTTCAGCTATCTGGGAGACTGAGGCTCCCAGAGAAAAGTGCATTGTTTTACCAAGTTCTGGCAACTTTTTTGAGAAACCCTTGCATCCCAAGAGGATCTGAACCTTGATACTCAGCAAGACATAATATTAAGGATACAAATTTTGCTATTTCTAAGAAAAATTAATTTCTGGATAATTCATAATTGTCTTCAAAATCACTGCTTGCATGTACCTGACAGATTTTTATTTTCAGCAGCTCAGCTCATGCTGCTTTGTCTGGGTTCAAATCAGCAGAGAACAAGCAAACAGCCCAGCAGTCACTGCTCTCATTGTGAATGCACATAACACCACAGTGTTTGATAACACAACCACAGATTATTTTTTCTCTAGAAATGCTTAATTAATTTAGTGCTTGTAAGACGTCTGCTTAAGGGATTATTCTGAATTTTACATTAAGGAAAGATGTTTTCTGTCTTCATTCAAAGATGCGGAAAGTTCTGTAACAAAAGGGACTATATGAAACATGATTGAAGGCCCTGGTGTACCAGACTCTCTGCAATCTGCAAGATGACTTTAACCAACATTTTTAAATAAACTGGACATCAATAAAGAGCTTCTATTTTACTTTAGTGGTTTGCATTCGACTTGCAAAAATGTAAGGCATAGAAATATGTGCTTTGAACCTACATTTTGCTGCAGGGATAGCTTCAAATTTAGGTTACTATCAACTCAAATTGCAGGTCAAAACCCAGCACCACTTTTTTGGCCTTACTATTGCTGTACCTCAGCTTTACATCTGTAAAAAGGAGACAAATACATGCACAAATGGTTAAACTGATGGCCACTGTGCTACAGCTTTCATCCAAAAACGTACTTCATGCCCTCTGACTTTGCCCAGACTCTTTGCAGTAACTTTGCCAATATTCTTTCTGCTTACATCTGTTTTCCTTTGAAGGACTAGTTATGCCAATGAGATCATTTTCACTAGCTAAAGCTCATCCCCTAATTCTAGCATGCATATTTCAAATCTGGGTAATTCTTTCCAATTTTGATGCGAGACATTGTCACTAATTGGTGAAGGTGGCTATGAATATTGCATACATCCCAGTGCTTCACAAATTGCTCCAAATACTTCAAGCAATATTTCAGCTCCTTGACCATATCAAATACTCCATAAAGTTGAGAAATCCATGACTTGCTATCTACACAGCTGGTTAGTCCGCACTATCACTCTTTGTCTCACTTTCATTAGTGTGTGCTAGCACTGAAAAAATCTCCTCATAATGATCCACTCATTGACCTCCCTACCATATAATATTCTGGAAATAGCAAGGTGTCTGAAGGCAAAACACGGTGCTTAACTTCAGTATGTAGAGCTGAACAAAGATTACAAACACCTTCCAACAAGTATCCTCAAATGGAAAGATAGATTGCACTCAGCTGTGCTCATGAAACTTGATTTCGTTTGCTTTCCACAAGTATCTGGGTTTTTTTTTTTGAGTTCCCACACTGAAGTATATGAACCAAATGAGGGATATTTTATACAAAATAAGACATTATTTCATGCATCCGGCAGGCGAGCAATAGAGCTTTAGGGCAAAGATGCAATTTGACTGTAGCCTACATGATGAGGACCTGTAGATAATATGCAACACATTTTTTCTAGATTTTTGCATGATGTCTGAAAATAAAAATGCACTGGATTAGGAGAGCAATAATGAATTCTGAAGGCAATACCACAAGAGAAAGTGATATTAACAATCTGTATTAGCTCCATGGATACCTAAAATTCTCCTTTCAAAGTACTTGTTTCAGAAAATCAAAGTAGTCTAGTTGCAGACAAGACGTGCCAGAGCACTGAGACATGACCATTGTTCCACCCACCCTTCCTGCTTGTACCTTCAGCATTTTCCTACAAGCCCTTAAATTTGCCAGCTTATCAGAGCTCACCATACTGCTAAGCTGTGTCAGTGCCTGGAATTTGTTTCAACATTGGCATTTTTGGAGACCACCTCCAGGCAAAGTGCCTATGTATGCAAATAAATAAGCTTTTCACGAGAAGATCACAAGACACAGCAAGACTCCAGTCAATGTGCTATCATGAACACCAGTAAATTATGGTTCATTGAATGTATCCAGTCCTTGCACAATTTGACAAGTTGCTTGCATTGTTTTCTTTGGCTCATTAGCCATTTTTACAAGCAGAAGCAAGAGCTACAGCTTTCAAAAATACAGATCTAGAAAACAACACCAGAATCTTTCCTCTTAATCAGAATAACTGGTCTCTCCGGGGAGGTCTGTATCTGAATGAAAAGTAGCAGTGTATTTGTCGCATGTTTTGTACTGCACTGAAGAGCTTTAGACAACAGTAGACACAGGCACTTGATTAGGAAGGAGAAATCCTTAGTCACATTCTTGCTAATGCCAATGGAACTCACATACTTCCAGGGACTTTTGTATGGATTTGTGATTCAAGGAATCTGAACATATTTAGCAAAACAACCTTTACCTGCTTTTTATAGTGACTTTGAGCTTTCAAATTGTGAAACCCTTTTAAACACTTCTAAATCCTTCATTGCGATGGCAGGTACATGCAGGGTGGTGCCCAAGTGTATTTCTCCTGCTGGGGGGAATGGTCTTAGAGGACAAGTAAGACAACTGAGATCATGACACAAGAGTAACATTCAGAGCTTAACAGAAACTTGACTTCTGAATGTTTGAAGATCTACAAATCCATACTAAAAGCAGTTCAGTGGCGAGCAGCAAGGTGTCACCCCTTTCTTTGCCCTCATTGTTTTATATCAGTGAATCCATAGATGATGCACATCTCCCTATCCCTTTCTTAGAGCCTCTGGATGTCACTACACAGTTTTGCATAGCAACAGTAGCTGTATGAGAAACACCAGGAATTTCTTTGATAGCACACTTCCATGTTTGACAAATAAGATGCTAGTACAGTAGTCTATTGCAGTAGATAGGACTTGGACATCCTCAGTTAAACTGGATACTTATTTAAATTACAGTGTTCTAAAACCACAAAATCCCTAGATTTAGATACCTCTGAGGTGAATAGCTACCTGGGATGTAAGACAATTTGTGTCAGTGATGTGCAAGTCACCTACATTAAATGTGAGTTAGGAAATAAAAAGTCAGCATTTAATCCCCTAGGCAGTCAACAGACAAAGGCAGGCAATCCAAAGGGTAAGCAGGAAAGACCGGGAGAGATAACAGCAAAGTATAGGACTTAAACTATTTGCCCACGGCAGAAAGTTCGAACTTAGTACACCCTTACTCAAACAAGTTAAGCCTTCCAAGTGGAAGATAGTGTTTAAGCTACTTCTACATATATAAAATCGATAAAACAGGGAACAAAATGAAAAAATCAGCCTCCACAACACACTCCATGCAGGTGGTCATTGCTTCTCTACAGCACACCAGTGAAGCAAATATTAACATGCATTTTGGGCTGCTGCCATGAACTCTCTTCTCTGACACCCATATTTCAGGTCATGTTTCAGGAGAGTAAGACAGGATTCAGCTTAATATAAAGATTTTATAGCTACTTCCATAATTGACTTTTGAGAACAGAAATGATCTCTTAGCTCATTAAGAGGAAAAGATAAGAAAATAATTGGACAGTTTTACTTCAAGCAACTCCTCACTAACATGCCAATATATCAGCTGGAAAAATTTCTCCTTCAAAGTTCAATTCAACATGAATTAATCCTTTTTAAATCTTCTGCTGTGATCTCAGCTGCTCATTATTCATGAAACAGCTACACTGACCCTTCACAGACAGACTCAAGAGGGCATGCAGTTTGTAAAATCAATACTTTCCTTCATTCCACAGACTGTGAGAGCCAAAGCCCAGGCCCTGAATCAAACTTAGAAACTTACAGGAGCCATAAAATTCCCTATAGCTATTCTATGCTCATAGCTAAATGAAAACAGCCAGTTGGACTCATACTCCACTACTTTTTCCTCAGCAAGTGGAAAGCATTACCTGTCATACCGAAACAAGGTGACTGCTGAAGCCTCAATCCTGAATTACTTTGAGGTCTTTAAGGCAGAAAATCATGGCATGTGCATTTCAAAATGCCCTCAGCATATTCAAAGGAAAATTGTTTAGAGTTAAAAAGAAGTGCATTTATGCACCTGCTTTAATGTAGTATCCCATTGCAAAGATTTTTATTTCATGTTAGAAATTTATTTTATAAGAAGATCCAATTAGAAAATTATATCCTGCTACAGAAAATACAGCTAACCCAAGAGCACAATTAAAGAAAAATGCATTTTTGCAAGGTCAGTTAATTTCCATATTCTTCCAAGCATTTAATAAGTGCCTTAAGAAATAATTTGGTTTTAGACCCAGCAGGGGAAGAAAAAAAAAAAAGAACTAATGGAAGATTTACACTCCTTGAAATAATTATACATACCTTGCAAAACCTGCATACCCACACCACAGGATCTGAATAAGTCCTTGCCAGAACCCCTTCTGGTTTTCACTTATTTCTGAATAAAACACTTAATCTGACATGATAGGGACAGCAGGAAGTCATTATCTAGCTCTAAATTCCTAACAGAACATATAAACAGTCAGAAGAAGGAATTTTGTAAAACGAAATTTAGGCAAGTGAATAAAACAATAAATATCCAAATAGGAAGATATTTTGTTTCTGGAATGTTACAGAGTTGTTTTATTTTTTTTTTTTTTACATGAGATACGTAAACAGCATCCGTTTTAGTTATATTTTGAATAATCTTTGCAAAACAGTAATATATGGGCTGAAGCAAGATGTAAGAAAGTAATTCCATCAAGAGCTGTTGACAATAACACAACAAACCAAGTGAGAAAATCTTTTGATGGAATTGTCTTCCTGCTGCTGTTTGTTAAGTTTTCTACGCACTGGATGCAAGAGATGTTTACATTTTTCTAATGCAGATTCAGAGGAGCTAACTACCATTAGTTGAATGAGCACAAATAAACAAAATAAACTGCCCATGCACTTCTTCAGAAGTTAGCAAACAATATACAACTCTTTTACTTCTTGTTACCTCATCACTTTATGAAGTAAAAACCTCATTCTTCACTTTGTGTATGGCCAATTCCCATCCTCAAATTGAGAAGATAAATACGATGCCACAAATATAAAGAAGTATGTCATAGTACCTGCATTTATAGTCAAAGAAAAATCATACCAAAACCAGCCCCTTAAACACCCTGAGATAAACACAATTTGCAATTCACCTTTGCAAGCTGTCAGTCAACTGCTTCAGATGGGAAAGGAGGTATTAAAATATCAAACCTCTTTATTCAGCCTTGTCTCTACAGCATATTAAGAAACTGAAGAGTTCTTCCTGATAATTGTTCAGAGAACTATTCCCAGTAATTATTTGCCCAATGTCAGAATCCTGCTTTACTGTTAGCCTCTTCTGCTGTGCACAGTCTCTCCTGCTTAATCATCTTTGTTGCTAGAATCACTTGTCTTGTTTTTGCTTATGAGCAGAAGCAGGGATTGATTTTTCCTGTCTGCACCTGCTTTAACTCAATCTGAAAAAAACTGTGTACATAACTATGCTAGCAGAATGATACGTAAATCTGTCTTCATTCTAGTCATGATACTCATCCTATAAATATCCATGATGCAGCAAGTCTTAAATCCAATAGTTTTATACAGCTTTGCTGCTGTGGCACAGCAAAATTTGGAGTAGTTTTGGCTTGCGACGAATATTTGTTACCCCACACTGTGATTTGCTTAGAATGTAAAGATGTAGCAGAGAGAGACTAAACCCAAAAATTTATATTTAATTTGTAATTTCACTGGTTTTTTTTTTAAATCATCCTTTACAAGTGCAGGCTGACGGCAACAACATAGAGTTGAACCTCTCATATCCCTGTCACCTCATTGCAGCACTCCCTAATAACCTTCTTACCATAACATGGTCCCAGAGTTGGCAGCCTTGCACTGCCATCCAAGTAGAGCAGTCTGGGAAGTGCATTCTGGATGCAGGAAGCATCTCTGAACACATGAGAACTGTTGGAAGAACAGTGCCTCTGAAAGTGTGGAATGAGCTCAGTCTGGGGGGGCAATGGGTTTTCTCATTCATAGCCTTGTGCAAAGTTATTTTTTCCCTGCAGGTCTCAAGAGGAGGTGCTGGTTTGTTGAGTTTAGCAATAAGCTGTGACTATGGGAAAAGGTGCTACTTCAAGGCCTAAAGAGGTTCTTAATAAAAACCTTCCCCCTTGGACCTCTTTGAGAGCTTGATCCATCCAAATATTTTCAGATAACAAGGTAAGCCTATTTCCTGAAGCATAATAGGATTACTTGCTTGCAGTCAGCATTGAGAAAACAACCTGTCTGGCAAGGGACAAGTTAAGCAGAACACAAGAGTCTTTCTTTTCTTGGTTTTGTTTGCCATGATGGTATCTCATACCTCTTGCTTCTTTCCCAAATGTTGCTGAGTAATGACCCAGGTTACAGTTTTAGCAGAAAGTGGGAAGGGACTTTTTCCTGCATCTGCATGACCTGATTTTCAGCATCAGTATGAGATAAAGGCTTCAGTGGTCACACTCCCTGTGCATCTGGCCTTCAGGGTCTCACTCATCACTGCTGCCTAGACAAAACTACTGCTGCCTGGTTTTAATAAAACTTTGATAAAACATAAAGGTCAGAAACTATATTTCTTAACTATCAAGCAAATACACAACCACATAAAGACAAAGGCAAAGCAGAAGTATTTCTGAGAGGAAATGTGTAATATGAATTAAATGTATCAGACATTCATGATTCTATACATAAAATCAGACTGCTTTTAAATTAGCAAAATTAAAACCTTAATGCAGTTCAGGTGTATCTTTAGTCTCTTTTTAATAATTAGGTTCACAGAACGTTTTTATTCAGGTTTGAGTTTTTGAGATTTTCAAGACCCTTTAGCCTTTTCACCTACAAAGGCCAGGGTGCTGAGTTTAGAAAACACAGATTTCAGAACCTAACTTATTTACAGAGGTTTAGCCATCCAAGCATTTATTTGATATTTTATTTTTTTTCCAGTATCTCAAATGTTCAAGATTTTCTTGCTCCACATTAAAGGGCTATGGTGGAATTTATATTATTGACACTGCTTAGATTAAGATACATTCTGTTTGAAGTGTTTAATGTTATCTTTAATCCTGACTTGTGCCAGGCTCTTCAGCAAATCTAAACACTATTCATTTGCACCTTATGTTACATGACTGCTTTTCACATGGTAGTTAACAGCTGTCATTGACAGTAATAGCAATTTAATTGTGCTCAGAGATCACACCTGTCATTAATTCTATCACTAGACATTTTCAAACAGATTTCTTATTCCATATGCTCGTGGTACCCAATCCCTGTTGGTCTCAGTCTCTTAAAAAATCCCTGTGCCATGTGTTTATCATCTCGCCAATAAGGGTAGGAGCTCACTTATGGAACTGTTACTTGATGTTTCAGCCTAAGCCTTATCCAATTTTTAAGAGTCTGGAAGAGGCAGGGATTTAGGAGTAAGTTATAGGCCAGATAAACTGCTCAGGTTTCTGGACTATGAAAGAGTAAACTATCATGGAGCTGTGGGGATATAAAGATAGGTGGAAATTTTCAAATAAAATATAGTTGACAATACACTATTTTTAAAACAGAAAATGAAACATCTTGCAAAATTAAAAAAATAATGATTTTCTCAAAAATGGAATAGCTTAGGAACTAGTTTTTAAATTTCAGTCAATCTATAATTAATCATATTGAAATTAGAAATAACTTTCACTGAGAAAACAGGTGTAATAGGACACTACAAGTGTTCTTTTTGTATCTTAGCTTTCAGATGGTTCAATTTACTTCACTTGATATTTCAAATCATTGTGCAAATGATTTAACATTGAACAAAAGTACCTTTTAGTAAATTGAAGCATCTTCAGTGAAACATTGTAACATATACTAGCCATATGAAAACATATGTATATATAATATATAATAAAATATAAAGAGTAACATAAAATGTAAAGAGTAACATAAAATGGCAACCAAAATTTTAAAAGATCATTTCTTTTTTCCTAAATGAAACATATTTGAATTTCTCTTGTCACAACTAAGAAAATCAGTCAAAACCAGAGCCAAAAAACCAAAAACTTCCTTTTAAAAGAAATCACATATTTTTGATCAAATCTCTAAAGACACACACACAAAAATAATAACCAATTTTTATTCATACTAAACATTTTTATATTCTTCCTAGTACAGTGACAGATATTTCTTGGAGGCATTGCTACCTTCTGTTTTTTAAACATTTTTCTTCAAAAAAATAAAAAACTAAACCCTTTAGAAAGTTGCAGTCTCTCTTCTAGATAACAGAATAATTCCCTTGGCTATTTTTAGCTCAAATTTCAGAGAAACAGCACATTAAAAGAACCCCTATCAGCTGAAAAGGTGGCTGCACTAATGTATCTCACCATGAGTTCTCCCTTTCCCGGGGTTAAAAGTACTGAAATCACTATTATTGCCAGACTGACTGAAAGAGAATAACGGTGCTCATGGATTCAAGACACTTTTGACACAGCTTGTAGATGTGGTGTGAACGGCAGGTTTTAAAAAGGGGACACACTTCTGCCTGTAAACGTTTTCAGCAGCAGAAAATTAATGCCTGACCTCCCTGTAGATGCATAAATAATTGTCCGAGTGGATTTACTCCCCTAACATATCAAAATCTATCAAAAATTTAAGGAATTAAGTTCTGGCTGTTTTTAATGGAATCTGGAAGATCAGGAACTGCACTGAGGTCAATACCAAGGGGCAGAAAATGCATTTTGTGATAGGGCTGAAGAAGTCATAAACGACAGAGACAAAAGTCCTCTGGTTGGTCCTCCCCAGCCTGCCACAGCCACATACATGTGCTTGAGGAATGGTAGCAGCAGACATAGACTGTAGGGGAGGAGATTTTGGCACTTGATGGGCCTTTACAGTTTGTCAAAGCATATGTGCTCTGTCAGTCCCACTGCATCCTGCTGGGCACCAGGGGCAGGATCTCTCCAGGCTGCATCTCAATCTCACTTTGCTGCATCAGACACCTCATCTCAGAGCCAGTCTAAATGTCCTTCCAAAATGATGGTGATTCCATTCGGCTTGGAAGCACGACACATTATAAGTGCAAGTTATCCTAGCAGCTGTGTGAATTTTTAATAATCTTTAGTAATATAAAGAGTGAGTTCAGTATTTATTATTCCTACCCAAAAGACCCCAACCCCAGGCGAGCTGTGAAAGTGGGGAAGTGTTATCTAAAATCATTGAGAAAAGAAAAAGAAAGAATGCATGCTCACTGTTCTTTCAGTTCAGTTTTTCTACATGAAAAAAAAACAAACCATAAAGGATAAGCATGAAGCCTCTAGTCCTGCTGGAAAGAGAACAGAAAGGACTAGAATCCTCTTTACCTCTTGCTAGGAGAACTGAGAATTAAAATTCTCATCTGCAATGTTGCAGAAAGAATTAGGATGCAAGAAAGGCAACAAAAGACCAGACAGCAAGAGACTGTGGAAATATGATGGATTGCAGCAGAGAGGGACATCAAACTCAAATCCTGCATGAAGAAAGGGTGAATGTCACCTACAAAGGTCAGAGCTCTAGGCATTAGCAGGGAGTGGAGTTCGGAGAATTGAATTGCTGCATCGTCTCTACCCTAGGCACATACAGCCAGACAAAGGGCACTACAGACAGCAGCACAGGGCCTGCAGCAAGATCCCTCCCATACAATTCCAGCAAAGAAAGTAAGTTGTCTTTACATTAGTCAAGTACTTTGTTTACTTACTTTTCACCTGAAATTGCCCTGTTCTCTCCCATTTAACCTAAAATTCAGATAATTTCTGCTCTCTGACAGACCACATAAATTACCAGAAACAGTGGAAATTAAAGGGCAGAGGGTATTGCAGTAGTGAGGACAGGTTACGGCAGGTTGAAAACTCTACTGTAAACTTACCTCTTAAAATCCCCAGCACATACAATATGGACTGCTACTGATAGGATAGCTCTTCTACAAAAAATTCATGCTTGCAACATCTAGCTTTCTTCCGTATATGAAGTCCCCATTTCCAGATGTAATACCCCCAAAATTTCATTTTCCAGGAAAGATACAGAATTATTGGCATAAATACAAAACACAAAATATCCTAAGATGGTTTAGAAGAACTAAAATTTGAGGTACCTATCTTATACTGGGTAACAATTAGAATTATTGTGCTAAAATGTAACAGATAAGACCAACTATGAGAGAAGCAACATTTATTTCAGTATTCAAGTTCTAGAAAAATGAATGATGAGTACTCTTTTCTTTTGCAGTAGTGCAGAATAAAATCCTGCAAAAAGCACCACTCCCTTTTCTTGACTATATTGCTTCAATCGCTGCAAAGGCAAAGGGGCAGCAGTATCACAGACAGAATTTTTCAATTGCCTTGCTATTTTTGTGGCTTTTTCCAAAGGAGGAGAACACCAGAGAGAACAGTCAGAGGACCTCTGACCTTATTTCACTTTTTGCTAACTCACTGCCTTAATAAGGATGGTTGCTCTCCTATCCTTCGTTCAAATCTCCGATTTCCAACTGGCACCTCTAACATTGCCACTGCATTTAAGAGAAATCCATGTGAAATTCATGTCTTATTCAAGTAATACCATTCTAATGTTCTGATTGCAAGACACTTAAATGTAGATGATTGTTAAGTGGGTTAAAGATTCATTTTTAATAACCATATGAAAACTGGATGTTGGAGACAATATATACACACTGTTCAAAAGCCAAGTTTGGGTAGAATATAGAGTCAAACATAAAAGGCCATAGGGTACTCTGTGTTCAGCAGTGAAGCTCTGAGTATGGCCTTCCCCTTCCTTGGTATTACTTCTCTTTCCCTGCTGAGGCACCTGATACATGTACTGGCTTAAACACACACTTGCTTTTGGCCTCAGATTCATTCTGCAGAAATCTAGGCATCAAGCCAAAATGTCACTGTAATTAATGCTGCTGAAGAGTGAAAAGGAGAGTGCCAAATCAAAGTTCAAGTTGGAAGCCAGTTCCAGTTGTCTGCAAAGACTTATCCAGCTCTTGGCAGGTGCTCCCACATAAAGCAAAGAGAATCTAGTTGCTGCAGATACTTACAGAAAACACCACAGGATTACTTCTTGTGACAAACAAGAGGAGTCCACTGGATTTGCATTCACTTATTCAAATTTTTCTATAAAAAACTGTAAGTTTACTCTGTCCTCTTCTTATTAAAATATATGGGTATGAGTCAGGCATGGTCTGTTTGTAACACAGCAAAGCCTAGGAGTCTCCCAAGACTGACAAGGCACTCAGCCCCCACTTTTTTTGCTGTTACTCTGCTATTAAAAGCATTTGGCAGAGTTGAACATGGCAAGCTGCTGGTTGAGGCCTCTGGTCATTCTCAAATCTGTCAAATGTGATGGCTTACACTTGGGAATGCTGGAGTGTGCATCCTTGGAATACAAACAAGGTATTAAGTGGTCTCCTGTAGATTGTGCAGCATGTGAGTCCATCTCATTATATCTTTATTCTTTTCCACTATCAAAATAGTCTGGCAGTAGAAATCAAGATATTTATCTGCTAGCAAAACCAATTCTGACATCTACTGATACTTCATTCTCCGTTTATTTACCTTTTGCCTTATCAAATTCTTCAGTTTAGATTTCTCTAAATTTTTTTGGCATTTTGTTTTCTTGTTTTTTGTAGTATAAAAAATTTTACCAGAGTTTGTCTGAAGGAAATTTACACTATTTTATTTATAGTTCAATTGCCAAAAGTAATTTCTTTTAAAATCCTTTACGTGAGACACAAAGCAGAAGTCTCTTAGGGAAGAAACTAAACAGACTGAGATATAAAACAACTTTACTTAGTTTTAAAAACACCTACTGAAAACAGTGAAATATATTTAATAAAGCAGTGTACAATTAAATACCTGATCCTAGCTAACCTTTTCAAAGGAATTAGAAATTCATAAAGATAATGCAAATGTACATTTTTAATATTAGAGTAAAAGTAAAAACCCTTTATGTTCTACGGTATAAATGATCCCTAAATATCCTTCCCCTAAGATTAGCATTATCCTAAAACTTTCCTTAGAGAACAAAGATTGCCTTTGTTACTAAACTGTAACATAGAGGATTTTCAGCACTTACTTCTGAGTGATTCAAAAGACAAGTTTCTTGATATTATGTAACATAATTTTTCTTTATGACATGAAGGATTTAAGGAGAGATCAAAATTCTGAACCACGGATGTCTAAAACTGACACATAAGCAGTTAAGGATACCATCAAATGGCCTGATTTCCTCAGAAATTGTACACCCTTCAGTCTGTTGACAGACAATCTGCCTAAAATTATGGAACATAATGCATCTGAGAAAGGAAAGCAGAAAGGTCTCCTGCTACTTTGCTTCTATCTATTGCTCCTAAATATGAGATAGATTAATTTGACACTTTAAATTATCTGAGTTAATTTCTTAGCCTCTTTTTACTTCTAAAGTTTGAAGTTGGTTCACTCCTAAGTCTTCATTTTTTATACACTGATGCATTTTATTTATCTGAAATCAATGAACTCTACAAATACTGAAGAAAATTTAATGATAAACTGCTAAAATGCCCTGTTTAATGCTGCTTGAAAAGATCCTTCCATTTGAAAATTAGTAATTTCTGAGTCAGGTTCTGAATGCATGGTAAGTCAAACTTGACAGCTTTCCCACAGAAAGGTTGTGTTTGATGATTATTTTAGGGAATAATATCTGACAAATATTCCAAAACTAAAGCACTGGCTTACAGCTCTTTAAACTAGCCATTTGGTTTCCTCTGCCTTTTTTAATTCGTCCTAGGTGATTTTTGCTGGGAGACAACTGAGAAGTAGAAACACTAAATTGTATTTTCAAGACCATGTCTTCTCTGTGCAATGTCATTAAAATCAGTGGAAGTTTGTGATACGTCTTTGACAGGTTATTCTCCACAGAGAAGTTTACTTTTTGGGACTGGGAGGGACCATCTATTGTGATATGCAATTGGTCCCCTAAAAATAAAAAAAAAACTTTTTACATTGCAACATACTGCAGTATAACTGGAGTATTCAGGGTCAGCAAAAAACCCCAAAATCTGAACATTCTGAATGGCTGACAAAAGAGCATATCATGGAGCTGCTGTAAGAAAAAACTCTCCACCTCCCAGATGGAGAAATCCAGTATTGAAAAAAATGAGTCCTCTTAGGCAAGACCAGACCATCAGTTCACCAAATTCAGATAGCAGCCTTCATCTCACTGCAGCTTGGTACCATTGAATGCAAATCAAAAGCTGGCAATCACTTCCTATTTCTTGTAATTCAGGCATCATTTTGCAAACTGCCACTTTCTCATGCACTGCCATTTATGTATAATATTCTTACTGGGTATGTAGGCTTCAATGTACAGCCTAGTAAGTTCACAACATGCAGCACTGTGAAAGATAAGCCTTTGAAATGGTGCGACATTTCAGGGTGAACAGCTGAGCCATCGTTTTCCTAGCAAGCCATATTTCATAGCCAAGATTACCTTGTGCAACTGAGAAATTGTCTCCTAAGGCCATGATATGCTACACAGTCCTATGAATCTGTCCAAAACCTACACCCCAACAACTAATCATGTAAAGTCTTAAGTAATGAGATCTTCAGTTACTCCCTCACTGAAAGTGGGACATAGACATTATTAGGATTGCACATGAATTCTCAGTGAGACATAGATGAGAGAAGAATACTGTATGCAACTTCAAAAATAAATTATAACCCAAGAGGAACTTTCCATAGCTTAAAAACCTCTGCCAGTAGAAAGAAGTCTTTTATTTCCCCTTGCTCAGTCAGCAGTGCTGTGCTGGCTCAATATGTTCTATTTGGAAATGACACAAAAAAAATAGTATTGGGAGGAGAGAGGACGAAGAACAGCTGACAGTCCCATTGACATGATGGCTGCTGGGCAGTGAAATTAGAAGCAGTGTTGATAGGCAAAAGCAAAGATAATCAGGAGACAACAACCAAATCCTACTTATTCCTGCCAGTGTCTAATTTACTCAAACCCAAAGCTCTCTTTATAGGCTAGTTGTGACTTCACCTCCCCCAGTGACAACCCTCCTTTGTGTACTGCAGTGGTGACCTTTTCCTGCAGGGCTCAGCAGCACTAATCCACCCTGTCAGCCATCCCAGGAGCCTCTTCTTTCTTTAACCTTTGTACAAAAACCTTAGGTATCATGGTAAGCAGAATTAGTAGCTGCTGCCAGAATCAAATCATTAAAGCCAAATGAGTTCATCGACATTGTTGTCACTACAATGAACAACCTAATCTCAACTGCTGTAAAAATATTGATTAAAAGACTTTAAAGAAGTTCCTGCAGTTATTTTCAAAAAATTGCCTGCAGAAAAATGTAATCTGGAAACAGCATTCTGGAAAATTTATCTTATTTTGATCTAGGTTGAATTACTTTACCTAACTTCATTCTCACTGTTTTCTAATCAGTTTACTGTGAATTGCTCTAATTTAATTTGATATTCTGAGATTACCATTTTTCTGCTACTATAGAGAAAATGTTTTCATTATTCTATTAATATGTCCATTAACTTAGCGATATATTAAGAGCAAAATTAATATTAAAAACGTATCCAGTGACAACAATCACTGTGAAATACCATATCCTCCTGTTTATTTGTGGTTTATGTGCCAAAAAGAATTTGAAATTGCTAAATCTCATTTTGGTTTACCATTTTGTCTAGCAGACTGTTTATTACAACCTGCTCTGGGGGTTAGCATTTAATAGGTAGACCACCTACAGTGTGCACACAGTTATATACCACCACAAAGTGAGTCAGGAGATTCCTCTCCTTGATTAGATAATGAGCTCTTTCTGAGTTCTCATGTACCAAGTCTGGGAGGCCTCTGTTATTTTATAGCAAAAAGCAACTATCAGTGAGATGTGGTATTGAAAGATTTATAAAGTAGCTTTTCCAAAAACCTAAAGCAAATGCAAGGGAGTAGCACTACAGAAAGCAAAAATATGCTCTGCATTTTCTCTTTCATCACATTGTGGCTGTTTGTCAAATATAGAAGGCCTTCTTCACATTGTGAGGATTATGTAAATAATATACACTTGAATTTATTGCAGAAAGCATAAGAATTACTAAACAATGACTCTTGATTCCCTGTGGGTCGTATTCCCATTGTGTGGCTCTGCATTTATTTTTGCAAATTAACTAATACTAACTTTCTGCCTTCGAGAATTCACTGAGCATAATTTTAAAGTGTTTCCCTGCTTTTCCTTTCAAAATGCAAGAATTCTTTTTGTCCAGATACATGAGATTAAAAAGTTATCAAGGAAAATTTCTCTCTATCATTCTTACCTAAAGCACTAATTGTACCTTTATAATCAATCACTGCCTTGCAGAAAATCAATAAATACTTTATCAAAATGGACATAAACATTGCTATCTGATAAAAGCCTCTTTTCTAATGCACTATTAGTAAGATTATGAAATCTATTACTTTTTTTATTCCATCAAGATCTTTATATTATTGACTCCTGGCTATATTATTTTGCTTTCCTTTTTTGCCTTTTATGTTCTGACTTCTTTTCTGATAGCTCTCTCAGATATTCCCTGCAATTTCTTGCCTTCTAGTATTTACTGCTAATTTTTATATTAGTATTTTATGTTATTGCATCTGAGAAAACCTACATAAAAACCCAGCCCAGGGAGAAGATAATTTAACAAGATGCTCTGGGCATAACATAAAATCTTTACTATGGGAAACAGAATATTCAAGTGAGAACAGCCAAATATAATTATTTAGCAACAGTGCTGAATTAGACTATATGGTGAAACAAAGGGGCTTTCCAATCCAAATTTCTAATTTCACAGCCCCACTATCTCAGTACAAAATACCCTCAATTAATCTTTTTATGAACAGTTATGTTCCATCTATTTTAGGAATGCCATTTCAAGGAAGAATTCTGCTAAAAAGGAAAAATACCCAGCATGATTGAATCATTAAGGAATTACATTAGGTGATGCTTTTGACTGAATTTGAATAATGGCTGTAAAGCTAACTTTTTTGGGGTTGTTTCAGATATTCTTTACTAATGGTTATTCTAAGATGTATTATGGTATCCTCTAGGAATAATTATAAAATATTTTAGTTGAATATGTTCCCTGCACACTGGAACAACATGCAACTAAAATCTTTGCCCAGGAATATTTATTATTTCCATAGTGTTTAGGACACAAGAAGATGAGAAAACAGCCAGCATAAGCATAGAAGCACCAGTGGTGACCACATGCAAAAACTGAGCAAAGAAGCTGATGAAGAAGCCAGACAAAAGTTGTTTGCCTAATCAATAACATGAGAAGTAAGGGTGTAAAGAGCAGATCTATCACAGTTAATAAAAAGAATACATTCTTACAGTGAAGAAATATAGCACAGGTAATGTATGGATGCTTTTGGGGAAAAATCTGTATGTGACTTTTGAAAACTAAACTCTAGAGGATTAAAAGGGTTGATAACCAGTCCACAAAACCAGCAGACTTAGTACTTCCATTCTTAAGAAAAAAATAGCTCTTTTTCTTCTGTTTCCCTGATTTCAAAATAAGAAAAATACTCAGCACTGGGATGTTCAGAGTATCAGGGAATGTTTGTACATGTAGATAAAAATATTAAATACCAGATACTTCCTAAGACTGGTGATGGCAGAGGCATAATATAGTATTTCCTTCTTTTGTAACAAAAGGAAAATATCAGCATATGCTGCTTGCTCATTTCTACTTCTGAAATATACAGTAAGAGATAATGTAAATTAGGTCTAGTATACAGCACTATGCTGTCAGGCAGAAATTGGTAAATAATTAGCAGATCCAAATGACACTGTCAGAGTAAATTTTTAATTATCTAGTTCATCAGACCAGAAGAGCCAAAAGAGCTTCTGGAACCTAAAGCATCTTTGCAAAATTCTTTGATGAATAATTTTACTCTATCTGTAATCACTTGGAGAACATATCTATAATCACTAGGGGAAGATTTTCACTGCCTTTTTCTCTCTTTGGCTCATAGTGTCATTATTTTTCCGTTACCTTCCCAAGAGAAGCCTTATATTTTATCCTTCAAGAGCTAAAAACTTACCATGCTGTGTCATTGCTAACCACTTAAGGTCACAACCTCTTAGTTTCTTAACACCAATCCCTTTTCAGGGTGATATTCAAAGTCAACCAGCTTTGGGCAAAGAGCCAGCATAGCTGGTGACAGCATGAAGAGGCAATGCAGCTTGTGAACACCACTTCTTCCTCTGCTAAGAACCTGATCCCTCACTGTACACACACACACAGACACTGACTCAGGGGTGTGCACCACGAGGACATGCTCACACCACCTGGACAAGCCCCTGCAGGTAGGACACATGTAAGCATAGATATGATGATATAAATAAAATGTGCTGGTTGGCGATTTGCAGTGATGGGTTTTCTGCAGAACAGAAAAGCAACACTTGGAGTTTGTTCAAATCTTGTGTGACATAGGGGTGGACATGGTAAAGAAAAACGTCACAATTTTGCCTTCTGAAAAGTTGCCTACAGCAACTTCTTATACCTGCTTCTCCAGTCTGTTTAGGGAAACAATCCATGTAGATTTACTGTACTATGACAATTTAAAAACAATGAGTGACATAGTATTAACCCAGGAACTTCACACCTTTGCTCTGCTTGCCTGTTCAATTATAGCTTACTATTTGATTTGAGATTTTGGTGTTTATTTTTCAAGATAAAGCAATTAAATCTAGGCAGCTTGAAACAGAGGCTACTTAATAACTATTTAATGATTTCTTCAATGTGTTTGCTGTAAGTTTGGGCTGAAATACACCGTAAGTTTCCAATTTTGTATTAGGTGAAACAGAAAAGATTGAGTTTTGTAATGGTAAAGAGAATCCATGTTGTAGTAATTTTCCTGGCTTATCCTCTGATTCTTTTATTAGATCCTCTAATTATTAAAGTCCCAAAGCACCTGCACAATACAAAGAGTCTGGCTGAAACCCAGAGCATATCCATCCTTTTTCAAAAATTCTATAAAACATACGCTATTTTGTCTGAGAAAGCAAAACAGACTTTGCATTTAAATTATACAAATGGCAATATGCATCCAAAATGGCTGATTGCTTCCACAGCTTAGTTGGAATTTATCAGTGTTTCATATTAAAAATTAAATAACTCTTAGGCTTAGGACTTGAATGACTAAGTCTGTGACACAACAAACTTTTGCTGAGTAGGTAATCAGACCTCTGGCTATCTGTATTTATAGCAGTAAATGTACCTCACATTCAGGGAGATAAGGCAAGCTGCTTTAGTAAATCACTGCCAAAAGGCAGCCAATCACCCAGGATCTCACCCTAGCATCCTGAAGCTCTCTCATCTCCCATAAATGTCATCTTGAGTTAAAGCCAGAAAAGACAAAAAAATCAGGCCTACTGCTTGGCTGTGCACACACACAAAAATAACAACCACAAGCCCAAACCAAAACAAATTAAAAGAACCCTTTATGAGCTAGAAATCTTGAGGAAGACATAGCAGCGATATAGCACATCTCTTTTAACCTATTAATTACTCCAGTTAGACAACTGAGCTTCAGATGTGAGTCACTAACAAAGATGGAAGATGCCATAAATGGCTTCACTACATAGGGTGAAAAAAATCCCTGCTTAAAAGCTCCCCATTACAATTAAATACATTCTCCACTTCCTACATTAATAGATGCAATATTCAAGTTGGAAAGCAGGCTAGCAGGTGACAGATAAAATAAAAATATAGCTGCAGACAGCAAAAACATTTAAAATCTGCTGCAGTTAATTAAGTCTCTGCCATCTTGGGAAACCTTGTCCTCCTCTCACGCTCCAGATTTCTTGGCTGTCATGTTGGTTACCACCCGCTTTGCAAAGCTGAAATAATTCTTTGAATGTTCCACATAGCAGCAGTATGTAAAAGAATTTTTTTCCAAACTGAATACTGACAACAGCCTTTTGCAGTTCTTTCTCGTTCCTGATTACTGTTCCTCTCTTCCAAAGTCCAACCAGTGTCTATCATAAGTTTATTCTGACGTTAGAAGAGAATGAAAGATAAGCTGGAAGAGGGCAGAGATATTGAAAATTGGTACACTGGAAAAAAATCTGATACCACTAAACCAATCCGGAAAACAAACGGCAATCATCTTTATAAGTGCAACTCTACAGCAAAAGCAGGTTCTCATATTTACTGCAGTGACAGAAAGGGACAGAAAAAATTGTGAAATTTCAGAATGGACCCATTGGTGATCTACAATCTCACCATCAAAAACACAGTGGAAATAAATTTAAAAGAGGAGATCACTATGCAAAGGCCTATAGCTAATTGCTGAGCAACTAATAGAATCAAATACCTATTAAAATGGGGAATCAGAGTCTATTTTGAGTTACAGTCTATTCTAGAAAGGTACGAGAGGAAAGAGCTTGGCATATTTTTCTTTGGTCAAACAAACAAGATAACCAAACCAAGAGATGTTGAGCATAAGAATGAAAGTAGCTGGAAACGTGAAAAACCCCAAACCCAAAGAACACAACTATTGGAATACAGGAAAGCTGGTCAAACTTAAAAGACACCCCAGGAGGTATAATGGAATTCAATACTGCTTCAAAAGGAAAAATGCAAGGAAGAAGAAATTACCAAAGTGAGTTAAAAGTTCGAAGGTTAAAAAAGTCCTTTCCTGTAAAAGAAAAATGGGGAGAAACCAATTAGTAATACGGCTTCAGACAAGTCTTGCAGGCAAGAGATAACACCAGAGAAGAAGCATCGTCAAGTAATGCTACCCAAATGGGAATACAGAAGGCTTTTATAAAAATACCAGAAGAAAAACTAGCACTAAGAGAAACCTATTAGGGGAGGAGGTCTAACTTTAAATTAGCAGTGACTCAGAAATAACTGAAGTAGCTGCTTATTTTAAAAAAGCCATCTCCAACAAGAAAAAATTAAAACTCTGCCAAAAGTTTGTTCTTAAGAAATCCTTGCTTTACTGGGTACAATTAAAAAAATCTAAAACTTCTCTTGGAACTTACTTAATTCTCTTGGAATTGTTGGAAAAATAGCAGATTCAAGAGCTTCATAGAAAAACATCATAATACTAACTTTCAGGAAATTCATGAATAATTCTATATGTACTTGTCCAACAAATTATTTTCCTCTCTGACAACACAAAAACGAAAATATACTGGGAAACCTGAAAAGCCTTATCTTTGTTTGATTAATGGAAAATTAAAGCAACCTTTGTATTAAAGTGAACTGATGTATAAAGACTGCAACTTGTTACAAACCACACCTTCAGTTATGTATTTTTTCTTAAAAACTGTTGCTGCCATACATTTTTAGAGAGCCTTTGATATTAGCTTTGTGAGATTTTACTCTGAATATGAATAGAATATGAAGTCAGCTGATTCCTAGGGCTTGCACAAAGTCCTGATGGCACTGACACACAGCCCTTATTACAAACTGGAGCTAAAGATGAATCAAAGAACTTTGAAACTGTAGCACGAAGAAAAATGATCAGTAATTTTTTTGTCACTCTAGGATATAACTCTGAAGTACTATTGTGATAAATGTTTTTCCATTCCTGACACAATAAGCAGTGATTTATTGATATTTAATACAGTCCTCCTCATGTACTTTATTTGAGTTTTACATATTAAGCTACTGCAGCTTAAATTGCCTGTTCCATCCCAACTGCACACACAATATACTAATGCCTCCAGGCCACGTCTGGATTTTCACAATCTGGGGATAGCTGACAATTAATGAAATGTTTTTTGTAATTGAGAGCATCACAAAGGGTTCTTCAGCAATCATTTTGCTATGTGTAGCAACTGGCAAGTGCTGATGAAGCTTAGGGAACCACACCACCACTACTGAGCTCTTAGGCCCCTATGAACCACCAGCAGATTTCAGGGATGCTTAGGGCTCTCTCTGCACTTGGCCAACATCCCCTGCAACAAAAAGCCAGTCATGTTTCTCTAAAAGAAGTCAAAGCATCCATGCTAAAGCCAAACACACTAAATAAATACTTGATTTTTTTTTTTTTTTTAGCCAACAGCCTATAAAATAATTTGAGAATATCCCAGTTGAGTCGAATAGTGATATTGCAGGGATAGTAACTAAGGATGTTGCTGGCATACTAACCAGAGCAGAAGGGCAGCCACACAGGCATGCACACTGTGCTTGTCACGCTACAAACACAGCTGAGAACAGCAGTCTCCTCAGTACCCTTTTGATATCCTTTATGCACAGTTTCAGCAGTCTCTTTTGAAGACCTTGAGGTGTTAGGAGATGTATGATGATTCTGCTTTGACACATAATTAGCAACACAGTTTGCATCTTCTTCATGATGAAGGCCCTTCCCTGCTGTCTCTGGAAGTTTCCTGCTCCTGGTTTAGTCCAGCCAGCAGGTCACTTTCAGAATGCTCTTTTAACACATTCTCATCTTGAAGAACTGCTCAAGAATGTACTAAATCATTTTGGCAATCTCTAAAGAGTATTTAGAGTGTGCCAATAAAAACATCTTTGGGAAGCTCTGAATGGCAAATACAGGCTTGCATGTAGGGAGTGCACTGGAGAGGAAGTGTAGGAGCTTTTTCATCTTTTTTTCACTGGGACTGAGTAGTAAAATACATATAGTGAAAGTTAGGCTGTTTAAATACATTAGAGACCCACAATATTCTCACCAGACTGTTCCACATCTTCTAAAATCATAGCTGTTCAACATAATGGGGTTTATTTTCCTATCAGAAATAGAAAAAGAGAGGGAAGAAGAGTAACATTCATGTCAAACTGAGTTTCCTTAAATAGATATGGTTTTCTCTGACAAGTACATTAATCCAGAAATTTCTCTTGAGGAAATTCTCCAGGGTCAAATGAAAAGAGAATGTAATTTACTAAATCTACAGCTTAAGCATTCAGCTCTTGAATCTAATCATGTGCCATTCAGAAAGACCTGACAACACGTTTGGCATAATTTCTACATTATGGCACGCTTCTGCAAAAAACATTTTGGAAAAACATTCAAAGGTGAAATAGAAGACAATTAACTGGGAAAGATTCCGTTTTTTAAAGTTCTCTCAGGAGCATTTCTGTTTGCCTAAAACATGAATAGTAAACATGTGAAGATTTAACACTGTCCTCTGAAAATCCATTTTTATTTATAGCTTTGCAACCTCCATAGTGCAAGCCACCCTGAAATTACTAGGTTATTTACAATTCTTATTTTTTTTAATCAAAATATTCTTATTATTTTGCCCAAGTTTTCCTATTAATCCTTTTTAGACAGTACTTATTTCTTGATAACCCAGCTCAGATTTTCAAATAAAAATCCTGTAAAACCAGGTATGAGATACTGAAGTTGGATTAGTCTTCTCAGGATTTATCTTAGACTTTAACCCAGCTTCTCCTTGCAGAATGCAACTGAAATACAAGGAACAAAACCCACAGAGCTACTACTCAAATACAAGAAGGTGGTTTTTCAGAGACTGTTAGCAGAAATAGGGGAATTTCCTTGCAGCTTTAAGACAGCAAATACCATGTTATTCAGTTCTCCCTTGTAGCAGAGTCATGGCTAGTAAAGGAAAGGAGGTCTTGTCAAGGAAATAGTTATGGTTACTTCAATAAGCATTAGTCAAACCCACTACAGACTGAGGACCAAAATTATATGTGGCATTGCTGACCAGCTACCTTCAGTATTTATTGCCTTTGTGCTGACTTGGACCAAATAGCTGCAGTAAGTCCAAGAATCTGACAAAACACCACCAAGGCATCAATCCAAAATGAATAAACCATCTTTCATAAATTTTCTGCGATGTAGCCTGTTCTTACTGTCCACACTGGAAAGCTGCAGAAATTGTTTCAGAGTTACTGGGGCTCACTCGCCACTACTCAACAATTCAGTGGCTTGCTGTAATGACACATGTACACACAAGCTGGTCATGTTAAAGTTTCCAACATTTCCAATCCAATAGATGCATTTCAAAAGAAAATACATGGATAATTTTATTGACAATAAGCTGCTTAGGGATAGCTGTTGAAAATTGTTAGGATATTAAGTTTCAAAATTTATCTGGAAGGCTCTAAATTATCGTTGTCAACATCTATTTATTATTTTTAATACATAAAATTATTTTTCCTACATGATTTTGCATTGTGCTTATCCACGTGATATTATATCATTTCTCAAGTGTATGGCTGGTATAATTAATTTAAATTATTAGAAAGAAAGATGTACAAACAAAGGGATCATAAATTTCTTTCTGTACAGAACAGAGGAAAAAGACTTGTAAAATAGAGCAAATTCAGTTATTTACTATGCATCAGAAGGATTGGGTCATAAGTTGCACACTGAGTCAACTCTTTTCATGAAGGGGAATAATTTTAATTCAAAGAGGAAAAAGAATAATTCTTCAGCCTTTAAAATAATACTGATTTCTCTTTTAATAACTTTGATGTACAGAGAAAGATTCCATTTTAGGGAAATAATTCTAAAAAGCCTTGAAAGATAATTCCTTCCACTAAAGAACTATCCCTGAGTGACAGGCTGTCCCTTCACTGCAATGCTCTACTAGAATTTATTTTATTTAAAAGAAAAAAAATAGTTGTTTTTTTTTAATTCTTCAGAAGAGTTATGCTTCATCTTAATACAAGCCAAGAGCTAGATGTCTAGCGGTGTTCCTAGTACAGTCAATAGAGATAAGGGCTTCCAGATAGTGGTTCATGAGTCATGAAGATTATACACCTTTACTGATCTCTGGCTTCTTAGGAAGCATTACATGTCCTCCAGTCACCCTAGACACAGACCATTATTAAATTTTGTCTACTTTAGTATTTAAATCAGCAAATAAATATCTTTCTTAGAGAAAGATTAGGCTAGATTGAAAAAAAAAAAGTACTTTTATTCTTCACATCTTGTTCCCAATGCTATTGAAATTGTGCGTGCATTTCTAGTTTGAATAAAAAAAAATTCTGCTTTTATGTTCTGGCTATCAGTATGAATCTTTTCAGTGATAAACTCTCAGAAGACATGGAATACATAACTTAGTGTTTTCTGACTGTAGTTCTTTTTTCCCAGAAACTGGCTGAAATCCTATCCATTTGAAATACCCTAATTTTACTTTTAAATCAGTTTACCTAGTGTCGGATCAAAAACTGTTGGGTATTTAAACATAAAAGACACTAGCTTATATCAATATAGATAAATACAAATAGATAAAATACTTTGAGGAATGACAAACACCTATTCTAACAGTTATTGTACTTCCCAGGGCAATGCAATTATTTCCAACACTGCACATGTATTTAAACTGCAGTAAAGCAATTTTTGCTATTATGAATTTACATTCACAGCAGTTGATAGCGTTAGCAGCCATTTTACATTCTATTCTCCAGTATGAAACATACTGGAGTGCAATGCATTCAAAACGAATAAAAAGGAAAATTTAGCACATCAGAAATTAAAGCTAATGCACATAGGTAAGAGATCAAAAGTTTATTTATCATGGCAAATTTAATTAGGTAAATCTGGTTTTAAAATCTCATTCAAATAATGTATTTTAGATTATTTTAGATTATGCAGTCCACTAAGCAGGTTTGAATTATATGGTATCCTTCTGCAAAAAAACTTCTGTAGAATTCATTGAGGGTTCCACTCTTTAAATTTACACATCTGATCCTGCTTAAATTGTTATGATAGTCTTTTGTTTACAAAGGAAATCTTTGAAGACTTAATATTTTAACAATTAGATACAGATGAGATTAGTGCTGTAACTTCAAAAGAAAACAAACTGTGAGCCTGTTCCTGCACCAAACATTCCCCTGTGTGGAGCTGAAGTTGTCATATGGGGCTCAGGAGGGGCAGGAAGCCTCCACAACAGAACTTGGAGAACAGATTGATGAGGGAGGCTTGTCTTTTTCTCTCTCCATCAAAAGAAGACTCAGAGGTGACATTGTTAAGATTTATAAATAAAATGTTGATATAAACAAATGGAAAGACTTTCCCCCCCCAAAAGATAAGGTTGACACACGCAGTGCTCTGCAGCAGGCAGGGTATTCTGTGCACTGGCTAGCAGGTTGTCAGCCACATGGTATTCTTCCCAGCTTTCCCTTCATGCTCTCTCTCTTTGAACACAGCCTTTAGCCAGCCTACAGTGTTCAAAGTCAACTTCTCTGTCAAGAAAAATAAAAGGCTTCCGTGTTTTTTAACCTGCACAGCTTTAGAGACATCCTTCTTTTAATTTTATTTAATCGCAGATAGCCTGTGATCAGTTTTCAGCTGGATTCCAGCTATCTTTAACCACTAATGATAAAGTTACCTTGCAATGCAATTTCAATTCCAAAATGAACATGACTGCTTTCCGGGAGGCCCAGGACAGAATAGCACTGTTTTGTTCCAAGAGCAGCACATTGCAAAGCAAAGAGTCAAAACCTTTCAATTTTCCTCTTGTGCACTGCAACCAGCCCTACAGCCTGAGCAGCAAAGTGCACTCTCACTTTAGATGTTTAGTTTGACTTAAATTTATTCTTCCTTTTACTTAACTGTTTTTTTACACCTGTCAACTAGAAGCAAGTGCAGATGTACAAAACAACAGTTCATTTAACCCTTTTCTCATAACATCTCATGAGTGTAAAAAGTCCAGAATGATGGGGCTCTCCATTTCTATTCTCATTCTATTTCTTATTGTTCTAGAATTCTGCTGAAGTTGCCAAATTCTTATTTTATTTGAAGTAAACTTATAAATCCATGGCAAAGGATTTTTACAGTGTTACAAATTAATTTATTTCCATGAAAGGGTTAATCGGAATGTTCTTATAATTCACATGTTTCGTTTGACAAGCATGCAACTACCTCAGTCTGGAATGCAACTGTTATAAAAATAGTTCTTTAAAAAATGACTTAACCAAAAAAGAAGTATCTCTAAGGCAATTTAGAATAAAAGACAGCTTAGCAATCATGAGCTCCTTTATCTCTAATAATAAATCATAAAAATCCATATTTTTATATCCAGTTTTATGAGGCTTCTGTCTAAAATACTGCATGCTTGTTAATGTTAGAAATGTAATATCGATTGCAGCTATTCTATTACAAATTTCAATATGATTTTTTTAAAAATAGCCATGTAGGAGAATAAAATGGCAATAATTGTTTCCTCCAGCTATCAAATAAATCAAGACATTTTAAATAAATTAATTTGTTTCTTGACTTCAGGACTCAAGTAGGTATCACATGGAAGATTCAAGTTCTTGAATTTTATATTTGAGCCTGGAGTATTTTGTTTAATGATTAAAATCATACTACCCATATTTTATTCTATCACGAAGAGGCAGCACAGTACTCTTTGCTGGTAACCAAGTAAGTACACTGGTGGACCAAAATGTTGCTGCTGCTGAAACTGTAAGCTGAGTCTTGGAAAGCTTTTATTAAATACATTGATACTCTCTTCAGAAGTAGATTGCAATCAAAATAAACCATCTACATTTTGCCTGAAGTATTAGAAATCTGTTAATAAAAGATAAAGTCATGCCTCATTTCAAATAATTTTAAAGTATTAAACCAAATTCTGAACTAAGCGGAAGTGCTTCATGTCATTAATACCTAGCTCCACATCATCCACTTTTAAAAAGCACATTTATGAGAATATTATACATATCACCTGTAAAGTGTCAGCCTTTGGTTCAATGAATCTACAGCAAACTGTATGCTCAGCTCATTTAGTATTGCATGAGAATGTACTTGTCTTATATTCCTGTAAAACTTTAAGTACTTATTTTTAATAATTCCTTTTAAATCTAAACTGAAACTAGTTGTCCCTCTTTTTTCCACTTAATTAAAATTTTAAAGACAGAAAACTTAATTTGTCATTCGCAGCCTGGTCTTGTTTTAAGGTAAATATCTGCCATTCACATTTGCCTTTTCTGAGTGTGATTTTCTTATGTAAGCTGGGTGCAAAAAAAACTGTCTGTAGACATGATGTTGCAGGATCATGACAGCTTAACATACTAATGACAGCATGCTAACAATGCAGTTTGTTTATGTCACTAATATTAATATAGTATCTGAACCTAAAACCACACAGCTGGTAAATGTTTCCATATTTTGGATTGTGGTTCTATGGGCAATTACAGTAGATGCTTAGAGCAAGTAAGGAAGGGTGAACTTCACAAAATTAGACCCAAGTCCAGTTGCTTTGCCTATTTTATGTTGTCCAAATCCTGACTTTTGAAAGCATGACCAGAAACAAATCACGTTAATTCAAATAACATTCTTTCTAAATTAATAATGCTGTACAAAATTGTATTACTGAAAAATTTATTTCTCATTATGTTTTAAAAAATAAGGAATTCATTCTCAAAGAATTCTGAATACTTAACAACATAATGAGCCAAGACTCCAGGAGTGCTCCCTTTGACACAATTATTCTGCCCTTCATGCATGGATACACACAAATTTATGCTTTAGGTACTTAAATTTAGCATCTATACTTTCCAGAAACAATAAAAGCCGAGATACAGATTGAAATAGATACTTCTAACTAGTAACTTTTTTGATAGCCTAGCAGATGCCAAGATGAGGAGACATTTACACCAGAGACTATGAAAATGCAGGATCATTTGAGAATAATAAAAAAGTAAATGGTGGGAAATGTTAACAGCAACAGCTGTGAAAAGAAATTAGAGAAGATTAAAAGTATAGAAGAGAACAATAATAGTAAAAACACTTAAAATTTAAATTGCTTCACAAGAGATATTCTATAATTATGGATTCCATAGGTATTTGAATAGTAACTGCAAAAGCAGTGAGGTATAGGTATTTAAAATTTTTCCAATACCTTAAGAACTTACTAATACTATCAAATCACAACCACTGAATCTGTATCACACATCTGAAAAATGATAGCAGATCACACAACTATATGACCCATGCTGACCTTAAGGTCTACAATGACTTTTTTAGATTGTGAACAGAGTAACAGTCACAGGTACACTAAGTGGTGAATCTAGATGCAAAGACATTGGAAGCCCCTACACAGTGAAGTTTTACAGCAAAACTCAGTTTTACCCAAGAAAGCTTCAGACAGCAAGAGGAAGGTATATCTGTTTCTGTGTTTTATTATTTATTATTTCATATCTGTGGGATGGAGATTTGTATTTATTGCCATAGACAAGGGTACCCAGTGTTCAAGTGACCTGAAATGTTGGCAGACAAAGGAAAGGGTAGAGGGCTGAATGTGTGCACACAGTGAGTAGTTCAATACTGTGGCCTATACAGTTTCTGTAGCCATAGTAAATCCTGCTCTGCAACCAGAAGCAACAAACTGAACAGGTCATAGTTGCAACTTGGCAGAAAAATGGTCACATCAATACCAAACTGCAGAGACACATAGCAGAAACACAGTATTAGTACAGTGATTAAACACATATCACACAGAATCACCTGGATAGAAAGGCAAAATGTAAAGTATGCCCCTCCATTCAGCATCATACCAATGGGATAAATTCCAAATGCCAGCAGAAATTTCAATATGCTTCTAGAACAGTATAGTATGAGAACTAGCATTGTATTCTATTTGGATTTCAAGTTACTGTTCACGATGTCTCAACCTTTTCTGATACGACCAACCCTATGAAACAGAGCTCCTAGTTCAATGACTATTGAACTCTGGAAAAGTTCCTTTTTCAGAAGCACAGTATTTCAACTTAATGCTCATCTACTCAGACAAACACCAGAAGAAGACTTATAGTCCTTCATGCAGGAAGTTAGCTAATAAACTACGGGCAAAATCTGGAATTATTTTATTATAATTAATAATGTATTATGGTGCTTATGGTTTGGCTGAGAACAAACAGGCCAGCCTGGGCTAGTCTGAGATAACTGCCAAATCTTCTGCACATGTGGCAGATGGTGGAAGCATTTGGGAGACTCCTTATGCATAAGAGCTCCGTATTACAGGGGCTCAGATTCAATGCAACAGCAAAGTAGCTGAAGTGAGTCATGATAGAAGCACACTAAGCAGCATAAACTTTAAAGCTTTGGGTTTCATCCAAAGAAAAGGTGAAAAAGAAAGAACATTTCATTCAAGGGATGTCAAGGGGAAAGTGGTTGTACAACCTATGTTGACTGTTGAAGGTGAAGAAAACTATGGCTTATGACACACTGCACTAAATTCTGCTGGTATAGGGACTGGAAGAATAATGTTTGAACTCAGTGCAGCTATATTCCCTTCTAATAGGGCTTACTTTAAACTTCCTTAACAGTTTTCAAGAGCATCACAGGGTGTTTTGGAAACATTATGACTTACATTGCAACAAACCTTACCCTTCCGAAGAACGTAATTCATTTTGTGCGCTTGTATCTAATCTCTTTTGGCTCATCTTACTTTGAAAAAGACTTTGAACTCCAAGAATGTTCCTCAAATACTCCCTCTATAAGTCCCAGGAGACAAATGCTGGAGCTTAGAGGAAGTAGACAGGACAATAAATGAAATGTAATATAATACCACTGAGAACTCTCTTAGCCATATCCCATGTTATATCTAATGCAGAAAATCCATCTTCCTCTCTGATTAATTTCTTATGGTAAATGAAGCAAGGTAAATTAGAAGGAATAGGCATTTATTTTCAAAAAAAGAAATAAAGTATCAAATAATAAAAAAAAAAAAACCAAAATCAACAACTAAACAAACAAAAAACTGCAAAAAAACCCCCAAAAAACCAACTTCCAATGAAACAACTGCTGACATCTGATGCTGCCATTGTCGTTTCAGCCTTTACAATTCCTCTCCCAGAACAAGCAAGTTTGCTGTACTACTTTCTGCACCAATGTGCTTTATAGAGCAGGATGCAAGCAACACTCAAGCCTTGGCTTATGTAGATTTTCTGAATTTAACTTTATTAAGCTGTTCAAAGAGCGATTTAATGTTATGGGGATGAGCTCTCTTGGGCTAGGTTTCCAACACAGATATTCTTCAATCCTTTGCTTTTTGGCAAGACGTGGAGATACAGTTGCTATCTAAGCCAATTTAGTGTCATCACACTGGGGACCTACTTGTCCTTTTACAAGATCCAGGAAATGAGAAGCAGTCCCAATGTATAAATTTACCAGAAATGGCATTACCCTTAGAGATATCAGCCCACATCTCTAAAGAATATTGTACTTCAGCTCACAAAGAGAAAAAGTTTTAAAATACAAGCAGAAGCTACAATTTAAGTTGTGAAAGAAAACCCAGGTTGAATTTTCAGGAGCATAGGATTGCTGTCAGCAAAAGTTGCTGCCTCTAGTAATGGACAAAATACCAAATCTTCTCTCCCACTTGCTAACATGATACTTGCAGCATATCATTTATTTTCTGCCTGAAAAGAGATGCCAGAAGAGTCCTTTTCAACAAAAAGGCAAGGGCAGATCATGCCAATTATGGAAAAGATTTACAGTAATGATACCACAGAGGAAATGCAGATGTTCTTCACATATCTACAGGGATGACAATGAGGAGAATGATCCTCTTTCACAATTCATCATCCCAGTGGCAAGGCATATTTTGAAGCTGCACACAAACCCTATTATTTTTTTTCAGGGTAGACAAAAGAAGTTGTACAAGGCCATGTGAGATCAGATGAAATCTTAGGTACCAATACCGTTGTGAAGGACAGAAACTTACCCTGCCAAAATCTCAGCAATTTCTACTGTTTTCTTTCCCTGATTTCACATCATAAATGTGGCATACATTCTTGAAGATCATCATAAACAATTTTTTTCTACCACAGGCTTTTTTGCAAGCAATTTTTGTAAGCGTGTGTTTTATAATCACCATAACTCATAAAAATATTTACATTTCACACTTCCTAAACAACTTTTGCTTTTTCAAGGAATAAGATACACTTACATGTCAAAAAAAACTCCACTCTATTTCCATGAAGAATGATTGTTTGTAAAATTAAAGCATTGAAAGGTCAGCAAATGACAGTATTGTCTAAATAGCCATAATTGAAATAGCTCATGCCTGTGCGTTATGACAAACCTTTTAATTAAACAGTAACATAGTATGTTCCATGAAACCTCATTTAGAGGGTCTAGAAGAACATAGGAACCCAGTTTTCTCTCTGTGTAAGGGAAAGCAGTCACTTGAAGTAAGTTCTACTTCTTATTTGTAGACGATAGACTCTCAGAAAAATATGTATGTACATGCACACTGTACAGGACAAACAAATATCTACATTAAGACAAATAAGCATCCAGTGTTTGAATGAATCTAGAGCTTGAGGAATACTAAGAAAAAGGAAAAAACCTTATTTTGGACTTCTTTATTTTTTTTTCTTCCCCAGGGGAAATCTGTGTGGTTTGAAACCTGGGTGTGAATATTGCATGGTGGGAAGAGCTCTAATAACTTCACTCCCAAGGGAAAAAAGAGAGACATACAAAAACGTGGGCACTAGAGACATCTCTAATTACATGACTGCCAGCCTCTAAATTTTCCACCCTCTCTTTCACTTTGAGCATAAGGTTCCTGTTCTCACATACTGAGCTCCACAAAAGTCCCTCCTGCCCACATCTCATTTCTCATTTTCTCCTTCTGTTACTGAGTTGCTGCCTGAGTTCTATCCAAATTATTTTCTTAAACGCCTACTGTGCACTTTCTTTGGTCTTTGCATTGTGTCAATGCTTGCATTTCAGATAACCTATCCATGTTCATTTGAACTTCTATCTAAAATAGGGTTTTTCTGCAAGGTCAATAAATGCTCTGATGTCAGCTAAAGCAACCTTCTTTTTAAAGTAACTGGTTTCCTAGATGAAAATTATGTCCTTTATCCTGATGCATTGCTTGCACTCTTTTACCAATGCAGACTCTTCCTGACTTACGTCACAGGCATATTTTCAACAGAAAATGTGATAAGTAAAAATTATACCATATATAAATATCCTAGAACTTCAACTATTTTGCCAGGTTTATAAAACCAGAACCACTCCACGAACCTTTTCCCCCTTTGTGATTCAATACTTTCTCTTTTCCTAAAAGAAACTTGATTTTAAAATGAGAGCACTCAAATTGACCCCATAACATTTTAGGCTGCCAAATTTCACAGCTGTTCCTTATCTCTATGATGGTCTGACCAAAACCTCAGAGCTGACAGCTCAAAGTTCTGCAAAGGCCGGTTTATGAATTTTTATTTCTCAGATGAGGATACAAGCCACCAATATGAATCTACTTTAAGCTTAATGAAAAGAAACAGACACACTACTGGGAGCATGTTTTTATGCTCACACCCATATATAAGGGCAGGATGGAGTTGTTTGTTTTTTCACACTGCACAAATGGGACAGAAACCCAATTATCACTTCTCACTACTTGCCAGCACTGCCTTCTTGCAAAGGGCAGAACAGGTGGACAAGACCACAGTTCTAGTTCTAGTTCCAGTCAAATCCAAATGCCTGTATTGAACCATGTCACCAGGTACACACAAGCTGTCTGCTGCTTAGAGACCATGTCCCTTTTTCCCTTTGCTCATCAACCGATAAGGCAGCCTGTAAAAATCATGTCCCATTTCAGAAGTTTAAGATTGCAAATAAGGTCTGGGCTTCTCAATATTTTCTCTTACGTCTACAACAAAAAGTCTCCTTTCCATGTGAGAAATTTGCTTTTTTTGCCCCCACTCATTGTGGTATTTGCTATTTTGGGTGCTCAGAAAGCTTGCAGCCTCAGCAGCTTGCTTCCTATTCCTTATGTGGTATTTTAGCAAGTATGAAGGATGCAAAATATTTATAGAGCTGAAAGGTTTTTACTTAGCAAAGCACTGATACCTGTCAGCATCCACAGTCACATCATGAACTCCTCTCTGGATGACGTCTCGAGAGGCAGCAAGGTCTGGTATTCGGTTCAGACTTCTTGTATATAGGTTGAGTCCTCCATCTGTCATGTACCTGAAAATAAATTTGTGGTCAATCAGTGGGAAATGCAGCCATCTGGCAACATGTTTCACTCTAAAGTTAATGGTCTGTGAAATTCAAATGTTTAAAGTACAGGTTGCCTTATTAGATGGTAGATTTATGCTAAATACTCCCACTTTATGTGCCCGGCACAGGGAGATTGGGTATCTGCCTGCCTGTTTTCTGGGATAATTTGCTTTTTTCTGTGATGGCTTACAGGCCAACCTCTTTTGCTGAAATATTTTTAGTCTGAAGCCCTCAAGTATGTTCAAAGGCACATTTTAAATACTGTGATTTAGCCAAAACATAGCATCAGGTCCAGAAAACATTACCCCAGCTAAAAAAAAATAAAATTAAAAAAAAAACCAAAATAAACAAACAAACAAATGAGTAGCATTTGCTCAAATGGGAAAAAATGATTAGGAACCCAATTCATAGTCCCTATTGTGATTCAATTATTCAGATATGAAAGAGATATCCACTGAAGACCTTACAATTATACTTAAGAATATTTTTTATGTGTGTTCCTTTTACTTAATTCTCACCACTTCACATTATAATGAATGTTGAATGAATAAAACAGTGAGCATAGGGCTGTTTACTCACTACAGAACCATTAGAAGGTTATGAATTAAAAGTAACCAACAATAATTTCTGAATGTCTACCTACAGTTTGATGTCTCTCTGAGAGGTCTTGGCACTCATAATGGACCAGCACCACAAGCCTGTCTTATCTTTTAATTATGCCTGTCTTACCTCTCCATTATGCTCCCAATGTTCCCAAAAGACTTTTTGTTAAACCGTCTTCCCTCTTAGGTTCTTGTTCTTTCTGTTTCCCTTTTGTATTTTCTGATAACTTCAATGTACCAACAAAGTTAGCATAAATTTGTGAAGGACCATGCAGATGTGCAGCACTGAATATAGAAGCATACATATTCAGAAAAAAAAATTCTGCACCTCATTGAACCTACTCAAAATAAAATACTGAAATAGGTGTAGTCCCAACATTAGGATGATGGCTAAAGTGGACTCCCAGAGTTTACTCACAATTCAATCTTTTACACAAGCTCTCTTTGAGCCATGAAAAGGTGCCACACAAGCCCACCTTTCAGTTCAAGCACGTGTGCATGCATGTAAACATTTACTTCTGTAACTACACACAATCGCAGGCACAAACCAAGGCATGCACACACTGCTGCTGCTCCAGCTGTTTTACTGGCCCTCTCCCTGTGGTTCCTTCTGGGAGCAGATTTAATTGAGATCATCTGTGACAGAGACCTGAGGGCCAGTACAGCAGTCATGGAGCACCTGCCTCCATCCACGTGGTTTGGCATGGCTGAACAGATCAGGCCATGAGAGCAAAGCTGCAGAAGTGGAGCCCTGTGTGGTTGGTCCAGTTTGGGAAGGTATCGTGCCCTGGGTGGCAATATGGATGAAAGCAACCTCAAGTATATTAAAACACAAAGGGTTCCTTTGATTATTTTCAACAGAACTCTGAGGCATTTAATGCATGGGTAAGATATGGCTGTCAGTTTGGCAAAATATTTCTGAAACCTTGGTATCTGGACTTTGGAGAAGTTAATTTCACATTTGTTTTCAAAGGTAAATTAACAGTCACATTTATATACTATATTACTCTTTTTATTAAAGGCAAAATTCAGATTTTTTGACAGATAATTTAGCTAGCCTTGAATTATCCAGCAGATTCCACAGCTCTAGAACTGCATATCAAATTTAGCTGTGGCATGAATGCAATCAAGACTATATGCATTTTCTTTCCTCTATAAGTAAGGAGAGACTTAACAAGTGCAACAGGCCTTCCTAGCACTAATTTCTAATTACTACTGCATTCTTTTCCCCAAGTGTTTAAAGTAATTAAACTGATAATGGGAGAGGAGATAAGAGTTTACATGCCTCAGTGAATCCTGAAATTTTAGAGCTTCTCAACTTGTTTTTAACATTTACTGCACCTAAAATGTTAACTGAGCACAAAGCAACTTACTTTCTATTGAGTTATCCTTATTACAGATGCAAAGAAAAGTCACATGACTATATTCACCATTTAATGTGATAAGCTAATTAATACAACTCATGAGGCACTGAAAAGGATTACCTTTTTAAAAAGAAATTGAATAAAACCATGCATCTGTCAAAGGCAGCGTTAATATCTCCTTTATGATAAGAGGTCCTCAGACATTAAAGTATCATATTTTCCAAACATATAGTCTCTTTTCTAGCACATATAAATATGGCATCCTACTTGACAGTCATTAATGATGTGTTGTGGACAATGCTGTCAGCAGCACTCCATACACAGATCACTGAAAAAGCAGACCAGGGAGATACAGGAATATGCTTTCTTTAAAATGATGCTTTCTCTAGAGATCTATCTTTGGATGCTGCTTGAGATGAGACTCTACTCTAGAGAGAGCTTTGATCACAGATGTAGATTTGCCTTTAGGAATGTATCATACTCAATTTCATCACCCACTATTCTCTAATCATAGCTATACTTTAAGAGATTAGATTGACAGCAAAAGTTCTAAAATTATAAAGTGAGTGAAGCAGTGTGGTGTGACATGACCAGGTACTCTATGGAACTTCTATTCAACACAGTGTTACACCAGTCAGGAAACAGCCCTGAGATGCCAACAGCAGAACTGAATAGTAATTTATGTATGAGTAAAATTGTAATGCGGCTGCTCTTTTTAAATTATGCTCTAGGAGTTCTAACATACAAAGGACAGAAGTGACTTGTGTTCCTTGACTGATATAAGAATTGTTGAATTTGAAACACAGGGAATGCAATACCTCTAAGTACCTCAAATTGCAGTACCCCAATTGACTGAGCAAACAAAAATAAAAACTGTGATTCTTCCTCCTGGATATACTAAGAGAACAACTGGTCTAGTCTTTTAAGAAAAGATATTGCTGCTGCTCAAATGAGTTGAAAATCTACAATAAAGGCACATTACAATGACTATGCTAGAAAATATCTGAAGTGGAAACAGAGAAAGTCAGTGCTGTCAATAACTGTTTTTCATCAGCTGCATCCAATGGCATACCTACCAACTCAAACAAAACATAAAAATACCAAAAGAAGACTCATCCCAGTGAAAGCAATGAAAATGGTGGCTCACAGGACAACCAAAAATTTCCAGTAATATTGGAACTCAGAGTTGACAGCAAAGTAATTTTGATGTTAAAGGAGAAGAACAGAATATGAAAGCAGCTGAGAGTATCACTGGCAGATTACAGATTATAGGTTTGTCTTTTATAAGTGTGCATATATATATATTTAAATATTGCAACTATAATGCAGCTTCAACTTGTGCGCCAAAATTTTTTAGAAAAATACTCTACTCCTACCAATCATGCGTTAATTCAAATGGGGAAAATGTGATGCTTACCCGCTGTTGATGTCATCAGTCCTCAGGCTTTTCCCAAGAATGTCTCCATCACTCATGTAGCCACCAACGTCAGCTTCAGATATGTCCAAATCAGCACCTCCCTTCTCACTCATGTCAATCTGTGAGATATTTCCAAGGCGAGAAACAGCTGCTCGGCGCAGCGGGGTGGTGTACATGAAGCGAGAAGGGTCCGTGTGTATGAAGCGGCTGGCGCTGCTGCGAGGATAACCAGCACCCAAGGATGGAGCGTCTCCTGCCTGCAGCCGAGGACTGGCCTGCCCCAGCCTCCATGTCACAGGGGTTGATCGGCTGGATAAGCTTGGTATACTTCTCCCATTCACCTCAGTTGTCACAGTGCTGTCAAAAGTTGTCTCCAATGTGCTGCCAAACAGAATGGAGAAGTCAGTGAACTGTGCTTTCTATGTTCCTAAGAAATCAAGAAAAGTGAAGGCTGGAGGAAAGTACATTGGTTTTTAAAAAATTCTCTGTGTGTGTGCTTTCCCCATATGCACATGCTTGTATATGCCCTCAGTACTGAGGCCTGTTTAATCTTTATGATCTGGATGAGGGGACTGAGTGTCCCCTCAGTCACTTTCATTGACAGAAAGTTGGGCAAGAGTGTTGATCTTCTTGAGGGTAGAAAGGCTGTGCAGAGGGCTCCGGACTGGCTGGATCAATGGGCCATGGCCAGTTGTGTGAGGTTCAGTAAGGCCAAGTGCAGGGTCCTACACCTGGGTCACAAAAACCCCCTGCAGTGCTACCCACGGGGGACAGAGTGGCTGGAAACTGCCCAAGGGATAAAGTAGCTGGGCATGCTGGTGACAGTGGCTGAACATGAGCCAGCGTGTGCCCAGGTGGCCAAGAAGGCCAAAGGCATCCTGGCCTGGATCAGCAATAGTGTGGCCAGCAGGACCAGGGCAGGGATTGTCCCGCTGTACTTGGCAATGGTGAGGCCACACCTCGAGTCCTGTGTCAGGTTCTGGGCTCCTCAGTACAAGAAAGACACTGAGGTGCTGGAGAATGTACAGAGAAGGGTAACAGAGCTGGGGAAGGCTCTGGAGCACAGATCTGAGGAGGAGTGGCTGAGGGAGTGGTCTGAAGAGAAGGAAGCTCAGGGGAGACCTTATCACTCTCTACAACACCTGAAAGCAGGTGGCAGTCAGAGGGGCTTGTCTCTTCCCCTAGATAACAAGTGACAGGACAAGAGGAAATGGCCTCAAGTTGTGACAGGGGAGGTTTAGATTAGATAAGAGGAAAAGTTTCTTCATGGATAGGGTCATCAAGCACTGCAACAGGCTGTCCAGCAAAGAGGTGGAGTGACCACTACTGGAGGTACAAGATTTGGAGATCTAGCACTTCAGGACAGGGTTTATTGGACTTGGCAGTGCTGGGCTAATGGTTAGACTTGGTGATCTTATAGGTGCTTTTCCAACCTAAACAATTTTATGATTCCATGATTCTAGAACCTCTACTAGTGAGAATGGTGCCAAACACCTGGTATCTCAACCAAGATTAGAACAGGAGAATATTGACCCTAGAGGCTTTGCTAATCTGTGCATGTGATTGAAGGTGCTGTGGGAAAACCATTTTGGTGGAAAATCCACCATACAAGTGTGTGACTTAGTGTGATTGAAAATAATCACATGCATGGAATGCTTGAGACATATTTTGTGTGTTACAAAATTAGCAGAGACCCTAGGACCAATCAGAAGGTGGTGGTTTATCTGTAACAAAAATAAAAGGGAGCTCATGTGGGAAGAAACGAAATGGAGAGGGAAAAAACCACATCTGGAGAGCTCAAAACTATAGCAATACATCAGTGTCTCCTTTTCCCATTGCTGAAAATTTAGTTTTCACATTTAGATTTTTCCTTGCATTTGATCTCATGCCCAACATCTACTTATAAAATTATCTAAAATAAATTTTATCGGCTTCTAAGTGAATGTGTATGAAACAATAACCATCTGTGTGAATGATTGTATAAGACAACTGGACAGTATAATATATTAAAATCTCATGTAAGTTGCTAAGGCAGTTTAGTGTCATAGCTAATTTTTCCTTGCAAGTCTCTCATTCATTCAGCAACTAGTAATACTCTCCCATGGTCCATATTTTTAGTAGTCTACACAAATCCAGTATACCTGTGGCTTATCTGGGTCCCTCTAAGGCTGGACATGGTTTCTTCCAAATTCTGTCTTAGGTCTGCAATATTCTTGACGGTTCTCATTCTTCTTGTTTCAGGGTCTTCCCCTGGAAGAAAACAGTAAAACCAGCATACACTTTAGCACCTGAGTTTATAAGGCTGGATAAAGTGCACACGTGTCTCCGCAGCTGAGAATGCACACATATGATTGTAAACAGGGCTGTCCCTTTAATATTTTAAAAAAATAAAAATTCATCCATTCATTAATAAAACACATATATGCTTATAAATAACATGTGGTATGTCAAGAAAACCACCAAAGTATCCCTGTTAAGGCCAAAATCTATTAATGAAACTCTGATTTACAGTGTTGGGATGTTTATCCTCTGTAATCAAGGCATGATGCAGCCCCAATCCACTTGATACATTATAAAGTCCCTTTTTAGTCCTTGACATTTTGCATAACTCAGTATGAAAAAAAACCACAGTAAATCTGTGTCTGGAAAAAACTGGGATGACTCTTAGAAAAACTCTTCATTATTCACTTAACATCCAGGTACTTCTTAAGTAAGGCGCTTAAAAAAGCATCTTTCCTGGACTGTAATACTTTCCTAAAGAGGGACATTATTCTTTATATGGGATAAAATAAAATATGCTTCTTGGCATATAAATCTTAATACTGGAAGTACATGCATAATTCATACAATTACAGGTTTCAACAACCTTCAGGATCCATTGTGAAAAGCAAGTTTCGTATCTCAGATAATGAAGCTTTCAGAACTTCACCTGGGACACCCTGAACAAAGTTTACTTTGTACAATTAAAAATAAATTTTAAAAAGGACAGAAGTTATATATGATATGTTACAAAGGAGAAACATAAACCTCAAAGAATCCTCCAGTGGTCATGCACAAAGAAACAGAAATGCAGGTTTTCTAGCAAATTCATAGATCACGGAAGTGAATTAATTTTACTTTTGAAAACTAAGAGAATTTCAAAAGAAATTCTGTGACAAAAATCTAAGATTTGTTCAAGGCTAGTGTTTTACTTTTGCTCATGTCCTGTATCTGTTGCTTATAAGAAAGCTGGCAAGCATCAGTATTAGAGTTACATGTAAAATGCTGAATTTGAAATGCAAATAATTCCTTTTTGACTCTATCAATTACAAATTTCACTTCATACATCACAGACCTTCTGCAGTCAGGCCCTATTGCCCAAACACTCTACAGGCTGTTAAGAAAAATCTCAACTGCTGACATTAAATGGAAATAAATTAATTTAAATATATTCCATATAAGCTTTATTTCTTCCTCAATAGGCAAGTGATGTATTGAACTAGCCAACATAACCTGCAGTTGTGACTTAATGTCATCTTTCACACTAATGCCATTTTGAGGTTTTCCCATCTACTCTGCCCTGGTCATGTCTTCTGTCCTCTTTGCTGCAGCCAAACAGTCCTTCGGGAAATTAGTTTGCCTATTTTATCACTCACAAAAAATTCTTCAGTGCTTTAACGATGCTAATGTCTATAAACCTCTGGTTTGGCACCATGGAGCTGAAAGTGGGATCAAAACCTGGGCAGGATGGAAACAAGAAGTGGGGATACAGGCCCTGCACTGCTGCCAAACTCTCTCTTCTCAAGCCACACCCCAATGTCTGTTCACAATATTCAGTTCCATAAAATAAACTACCTGTGTTCATTTTTACACATAGTACCTTGCAGGAGGCAAATGTTTGCAGTCACTGAAATGACAGCTGTTCCCGTGTTTCAAGCTAGATATGTTCGATAAAGCACTGACAATCAATGTACTCATGGATCCCACCAGCTCTTTGCACAAGTTTCTGTTCCAACCTGGAGATTCCTGCAAGGCAAAAGGGCTCATGGCCAGGCTAAGCTGAAGATATTTAGATCTTGTTAGACTGAGACTGCTTTTTAAAGCCTAGACAATTTCCAGGCACACTGTCCATGCCTGCCTCCAGCCAATTGTCAATGATGCACTCAGTTCCTCACTGTCACTGCCCTTTGCCTTCCCCGCTCTGCCAAATGTATTCAAATTGACTTCCAGGAGCACATTATATTCCTGCCATAATACCAATATAGGGAAGATCCAGGAAATGTTACCTGCCCTGCCTTGAACCAGAGGTGAAAGAGTAGCTCGTTGGTATAAGAAAATCTTCTATTTACATAGAAAGACAAATTCAGGGGTCTGTGCGGGCAGAATTGAAGGCAAAGCAATACTTTACCTTTATATTTACTTGAGGAACTGAATACAATTCATATTTTACAGTGACCTTGCCCTTTTCCTTCCTTGTTTATCCTTGTCAGTTGTCCTTTGCAGTTATGTTAACATTGCAAATTCTTGCAGCAAAAATGACAGCAACTGTCTTTTTTAATATGTATTGCACAGTAAATGGCATAACAAAGCCTTGAGGTACAATTACAATACATTAAATAAAAAGGTACATATATGGCAAGCTGCCAAAGTATATTTTCCCAGTGAAGAATACTTCACTTTCAGACAAATTATACCATAAAATTGGTGTTATTCTAACCTGCAGAGGTAAAAAGCTTGAGATCTAATCTCTTTTGATCTCTAAGTGACACAGAGGATAACTTAAAAACATTTCCACCAGTTTTAACTAAAAAAAAAAAGTGAAAACTGAAGTCTTGTTATATTAAATACTACATAGTACTATTTAAAAATTTCTCACACTAACTGTTAGAGTGGTTTAAAAGGAATTGGTCTGCTCTCTTTTCATCATTCCCTAAAGGCCGTATCACTGGAATCCTGCTGTACCATGGATGAACAAGTCAGAAAGTATAAAGAGTAGAACATGACAGTGAAGAAATTTTCTGTAGTGAATACAAGATCCTACCCTATCCACATCAAGCCTTCTTCTGTAAAGAGGGCCATAGGGATGATGAGTATGTTTATTCTTCTGAAAACTAGCTACACCATGCCTGCTAGTGGAGACACTGTGGTGCTTATTGCATCAGGATTGGATTCAAAAGGATCCCAGACTCCTTTGGGCACCTTGTTTCTTATAATATGGCACACTGCCATCATAGAGTCTGGGCATATTTGCAGGACCTAACATATCAGAAAAGCTCCCTATCTTGTTATCTTAAGTGATTCTGGTTTGTACACTAAGAATAATAACATCCTGTTTCACACACAGGGAGACTGGAGTAAGACTAAAACCAGAGTAACCTGAAACTTTCTGTCAAAATTCTGTTCCTCTTACAAGAAAGGCCATTTGCTCCAATCATCTCTAGCTTCATCATTTACATTAAACATAAATATTCCAAAAGATCATCCCCAGATTTTTGCCTATAAACACTGAATCATTATTCCCTCAGTAAATTTCTGGAAAACACACTGATTTCTTCCACTGTGTGATATATATACACAGGAAATCAAAATAGACATTTTACAGAAACCACTAGATACCCAGGTCAGACTTTTACATTCACATTTCTGAAGCTCACCCATAATTTCACATTCAGTAATACTGAACATAAGAATTTCTGTTCTTCTGCACATGTAATCACAGCCCAAAGCAAATGGGACAGTAACAATTCCATCAATTGTCTGATTTGCATTAAGGAACTTACAAATAATAAATGTTTCCCCAGAGAATTGTCCACTATTAGATATTAACTCAATTCAGAAAGTACCAGTTTTACTCTGCAAGTGGGTACTGAGGCTTACAAGAGAGCAGGGATTTGTCAGTGACAAACAGCTGAAGAGGAGCAGAGGCAGGTTAGAGCTGAGTCTCCTGTGCTAGCAAGGATCTCTAGCAGAAGCCCTTTTATCCTACTAGTATAGTCTAATAATAAAAGATATGCATACAAAGAGAATTCTTGTTTCTTTCTTGTTTTGAGATGACAGCTTTTTACACTACATACACAGCAAAAATTTTGTCCTTAATGTTTAAACACAATCAGGGCTAACATATCTACCAGCAGAAAGCTCCAGGCTGGACATATGGCATATAACCTTTGAAAAGCAAGCAGCTACTTCAACCATTTAACTGGCTGCAGAACAAAGCTTTGGAAATGAACACTTTGAGCACTCTTATAAAGGGCTGAGAGATTAAAAGTAAAGCCAGTAACACAGAAGCCTTTGAAGCACCTGTGGCTGTGGACTTCAAATACTCACTGGCATGCACAGATATAACGAAACTGGCTATTTAAGCTAAACTGAAATCCTGGCACTCATAATTCCACATGTAGGGGTGCAGTTATCTGCAGAGGGACTAGAGAAGGGGGAAGAAATACTGGAGGGACAGTTTGTAGGAAGGCTGAGACATGTTTTGTCCCACTCCAAACCTGGATTCAAGATACAAATTTTAAATTAATGAGAAAAAATGTCATTAAAATAAAATTATTTAACAATAAACTAATAGCACTTAAAAATTTCACCTTATTTTTCAAAAAGCTAAGCAAACTGTGTTTAGTCATTTGCAGGCTGTTGCTGCCCCTGCACCCATCAAAAGCAATTCAGACATTTGTCTTCATTTCACACAGTCTTAAGAGATCATAGTAAGCAAACAAAGAAGAAATGTCTAGACCCTATTTTTGCATACTACTGCAAATAAGCCCAGTTCTGTCTTGGGAAATCACTGTCAAGATCAAAAATCTGCTCTGCACAGATATGTGCTAACACTTGGGTCTCCTCCTGCCCTTCCTGATGACAAGCCAAAGTTAACTTACCTAAAATGTCAGTATAAAGGACCTGTTCTAGGTCACCCAGCATTGTTATTATGACATCTTCATCCAGATGAGCAGTCCCTTCACGCAAACACCCTTCCCCCTCCTCTTCTGCCCAGGTCCTGCTGGGGAAATGGGATGTGCAGGATCCATTTTCATCATCGGAGTTTTTGCTCTCCTCGTTGTCAGTCTGAAAGCCTTCACCTGTACACTGGTCTCCTGACCTCCTGGATGTCCTGCTTCCAGCAGGTGGTATCCCCTGAAATGCCTGGGGTGTGGTGAAGCTGGAGTGGCACAGAGAGTGCACTGACTGTGAGAATGCCTTGGACAGGGAGCCTCTGCCCCCAGCTTCTGCATCCCGCTGCTGGTAACTCTGGCTGGACTTGGAGGCGTTTCCAAACCAGTTCTCCCTGTATGAGTATCTCCTCTTCTCCCCTTCACTGATAAGCGTGAGATTGGTTAGAGACTTCTGCTTCTGAAGACGAACACACCCTCTTCTAACCTCTGTGCCTTTAAACACTGACAGTTCAGCAGATCGCTGCATCTTTCTGGCTGGGGCTTCACCTCAGTCAGATTTCCTATTACTGAGATGGACAGCAGCTCAATTCCCCTGGAAGGTCCGGGCGGTGCTCCCTGCACCGCCGCGCGCTGCACACCCCAGGTAGCACATACTTGCAGTCGCAGTGAAAGCACAGCTCACACATGCATTCTCTGTACTGTAAGGGACTAGACAGGCACAGTCATCTTCTTTGAAATTACACTGCTGTCTCTGCTAAGCCACTTCTCGTCCGTCACATTAATCTGCAGTACTTACAGTCATTTTCACTTAGATTTCTTTCAAGCAGAAGAGAGTTGATCAAACACTCTGCTCCAGCACAGAAGTAATCCCAAAAGCCAACTGTGTTTTCCCCTCTCCATCCAATCACGAGACTCATCGGAGCAGTGGGCCTGCATCTCTTTCTACAGCTGCTGCCTTCTGAAATCCAAAGTAGGCACAAGTACTGTCTCAGGCTTTTCCCTCCCTCTCACCAGCTCATGACTGATCCTAGTGCACAGCTCTTCACTTTAGATGGGCTGACACAGAACTGCAAGTACAGCCTCCACGTCAGAGCTCAATAAAGAGCCAAAATTAACCACTGAAGCACAAGCCTCCTTACATTTTAGTATTCAACCTGCATTCCCAGATATATGACTCTTCTCTGCTACTGCAGTGAATGCTGCTGGCTGCCATGGCAGCAAACATCCTGGTGAATTAAACCCGAGACACAGAAGCCTCTGCCCAGTTTACAGTGTCACAGGTTTGAAGACACAGCTTCACCTGAATGGGATGCTACAGTAACAGATCTAACTCACGATCAAATCCTATTTTTCTCCCCAAAAGGTAAGCATGAAAAACTGTTTCTTCCATATCACTGTCACTCCCTATGCAGGAAGCTAAAAGCAGACTTGCAAAAGGACATTCAGCCTTGCAATTTCTGCTCTAAATAAAAATAAAAAATATAATTTAAGATCATAAGATAAGACATGGAACACAACAGTATTTGTCTGGTCAGATGATTCGTAAAAGGAAATATTTAATTTCTTTCTCCTTAGAAAGTGACCCTGTTTGCACCTCTGTGAGATTCAGATGCTACTACAGAATTTAAAAAAAGCTGTTAAAAGAATCATTGTTTCACAATATTATGAAGAAAACCTATTAATGGAGGAGTAATTTTTTTATGAAGCAAATTGGTATTGTGTCTGAACTAAGTTCAGCAATTTTGAATGCTATTTTTAAATTCATTATCCAGAGAGAAAGAAAAATTATGCTTAAATGCATGTCTTTTCTCACAAAGAAAAAGATACTAGTCTCAGAAATAAGGGACAGATGAACAAAGAAATAGCTGAATTTAATTATAATTTTCTGTATATACAAACTTTTTATCTAGAGGAAATTAATTTTACAAAACATTATGTAGAAATCTACAAATAATAAAATTGCTTTATAAAAATAAACTGCTTTTGTCAGTGTGCAAATATGCTCAAGTCTCTACCTGAGAAACCTTGACAGACAAATAACCTTTAAAAATGCCACCCTACGAATTACAAGCTGTTCACAGATTTCCTGTATGAATAAACAGATGTTAACAGAAGCCTTAGTGTGTATTTCTTGCCTTTCACTGGTTCAGCTTACAGTTTTTGAAGATACACAGGGGAAAATTCTTGGAAATTTCAAAGAAAAGGTACATTTCTTCCTACATAAGTCTCAGAAACACAGAATGACACAGAAAAAATATCAGTAGTCTAAAGCAATGGTAGTTTTCCATACTAAAGCACTGACGAATTCCTAGAAAGACATGTTCCACATCAAAAGGAGGTACCACTCCCATCCCCACCTAGAACACACAGTCAGAGGAGACCAGAGGAATGGTCTGTCTGCCTGAATACAAAACTGTCCAAAATATTAAACACCTATGGCTTTTTCAGTATGGAAACAAAAGGTAAGAGTGCTGTGTTTACTCCCAGGGTGTGCCAGCTGCAGTGACATATGGGTGCTTGGAAGGGCTTTATGAACGTGCTGGTGCCTGCCTGCAGCAGAGCCCAGTGTGGCGTGGATGCTGATGGTGCTGGTGGTGTCCCAGAGTTCCAGCACTGCCTGCACACTCCTGTCTTGGTGTACTGACAGTTCCATGCTCCAGCCTGTGCAACATGCCTGATTAAGCTGTGGTTGTTAGAAAGTCCTCACAGGGAGGTATTGAAATAGAGAATTTCTGGAAAAAAAGGGCAATCTCACTCTTTTTGCATTAATTTGTTTTATATCCTAAATTAATACTCAAATTGGTACAGTATTCTCCATTGCTATGTTTTGAATTAACAGGGAGGAGAATTATTTTTATATCAGTTGGTCAGAACTGTGCGAATAATGCCAAGGTCGTGGATCCAGTCCCTGTATGGGCCATTCACTTAAAAGCTGGAGTAGATGATCCTTCTGGGTCCCTTCCAACTCAGACTACTCTGTGATTCTGTGATTTGGCCTGTGATGCTGAAATTCTCTTGGTGATTGTCTTGGAATCAAGAGAACAAGCTCTTTTCCTACCACAAAGAACAAGTCTCAATCTCTTTTTGATAGTTTAAATCCATGAATTACTTCCTCACCTGCTCTTTGCTGCCCCAACACCCGCAGGCAGTGACTTGTCTGCATGGTAAGCTGTAGGCAGATGTGGACCTGCTGTGCCTCCATCCAGGTTCACAGTGTGGGTGCTCACATGCAGCAGTCAGCCCTGCAGAGCTGCAGCTGGCCTCAGGAGCCCTTATGGGCAGGGCATGCCCCTTGTGCTCAGCACTGCTCTGCTACGGAAGCAGCACACAGCGCAGCCGCTCAGCTCCAACACGACAGACCAAATACAAGACTGCCAGAACTGGACAGGTGTAGTCAGTCCCCTTTCTAGCTGGGAGCAGAAAAAGTTATGGCAGGGGATGAAAAATGTTCACCCAGTGAGCCACACCAAACCTCACATAGGGTGCTGGCAGTAGGTGCCACACCCCAGCAGGCTGGGCAGGTCTCTGGTAGTGGCATAGCTGTGTCCTGGGCAACCCAGTGGGCCTCAGTGTCCCTGCTGCCCTGTTACCTCTCCCAGCTGAGCTGCTCATTGCAGCCCAGCTTCAGCAGCACACAGGTCACAGACCATCATACTGGAAAGGGAAAGACAGCTGGACTGTGTAAGTGCCATCTGAGGGTAGCTGGCAGCTACGGCATTCATCTGCCTCATTTCAAAATACATTGAAAACACAGTGAGTCAAATGCTTTTATACAGAGGTACTGATGCTAATCACACAACCTTCATTCAGCCTTCCTGTGTTCAAACATTTTATTAAATGAATTATAAAGTTATATGATGTATATATATTAATAAAATAGATTNGCTTGGTAGACAGGTCATTATGATCATCCCCAGATATAGCAGACATTTATCTTAGACTAAGTGTTTAGTAGAAACAACACAGAATTTTTCCTTGTACTTTACCACATCTCTCTGCAGAGTGTCATCTACCAAAACATAAAATTGCAATGTGGAAAATTCTCAGGTTTATTTATTGAAAAATAACTTTCTAAATCTCAGCTCTCCATTTTAAAATGTTTAGATATAGCAACCAAAAAACCATCTTTCTAAGCTAAGACAAATGTATAGGAGACTAGAGGAGAGCAAATGTCACGACAGCATTATTCCCCAACTACACTGCAATTCAGTGTGTTCTCCACCCACCAAGCAGAAATATGTTTACATCAAGAACAGCTTTGGGAACTTCCTCAATCCATCACAGTCAGTGTAATGTACTGCTTTATTTTTACTGTCTCTTTCATAAAAGGAATTATAAAAATTATTTTAAGAACTAATAATCTTTGGGCAAATTTTGCTGTCAGATAAGACTTTCTTTGAAGTCTCAGTGGATGGTTTAGAACCCCACAAATGAATTATGTAATAGATCTGGAAATGCATAAGATTATGAATCTCTTCAGCTACGCTTACTTGAAAAAAATGTAAACTCTTCCTGCATATATTAGTTATTTCTTTCAGATAGCAAATAATTATGCACAATAAACATAAAATATTGAAATGTGAATGTTTTTATGCTAATCCTGCCATTGAGATAGGCCTATAACTTTTAAAATTACTGTTTCATTTCTGCTTCATCCCTCAGATTTTTAATAATTAGTAAATATTTATAAATTCATTAATAATTACTTAATCAAACACTTCGCATTAAGCTCTTGGAACATGCCAGCACTTGTGAAAGCCAAATGTTATCACTGATTTCATAAAATCATACTTTGTAGTTTACTGACATGTACAGTTTACAATGGATTATTAACTAATTAAGTTACTGACATCCTTCTCCAATAAACTTGCTGCAGAAGGTGATAAATGTCACAGCTAGTTTATGAAGAAATAGTTGGTAAGAAAACCTGAACCACTTGCTCCCAGCCATACCATGAATAACAACAACCAAACTAGATTACTTTATTAGCCTTTCTTTTCATTATCATTTTATAATCCTGTTTACAAAGGTGTATTCCAGTTTTGTAGAAAATGAGTGGACAGATACTTAGGAGTCTTGTTGAGGCAAATGGTACATAATGTACATGCAAGAAATTGTGTTCATACTTGAATGCAGAATTGTTCCTTATTTAGGTGTCTCAGACTTCTGTCTGGGATTTCCTGGACAGAGGTCTGCACAGCTGTGTGCCACATGAGTACCAAGCCTACCATACACAGAACACACCAGAACTACTCCTCAGGTTGCTCATGCCTACAAACAGGGCTCATTCAGTGGGAGTACATGTATCGCTGGAGCTGTGCACACAGAGGGGATTTAAGGTGTGCAGGAAGACTAAACACTGCTCTAGGTGTGCTCTAGTGCTGATCTGCATGTGCACTGTGGAAACACTTGGGGCTGCTCTGGCTGAGCTATGGAATATTCAAAGGGGGGAAAAAAGTAGGAAAAAAGTCAGCTCACATCTAGAACAAATTCCCACCAGAGACCGAGGAACAGATTTACAGTAGCTCTAACAATATGCAGAATTGCCTGCAGGCATAAACCATGTATATATTCACCAAGAGCAGCAGATAATTGGTGACAAGGTAAAAATAAAGAGGTTGTCAGGTTTATCAGGACAACCACAAGCCACACTTCTGAGTCCATGCCTACACCAGCCTCCCCACCTCCCTTGCCTCCCAGCACTATTCTCTTCTCATGGCCATGAAGATAAAATCAAATAAACACTTGCAAACAGTGGGCAGGAAACAAGCAGCTGGAGCTCTGACTTTACCTTTCACCATCTCTAAGCTAGAAGACAGGAGAGGCTATAAAGGTAACCAGCTCCCCTGGAGGAGGAAGACAGAGCTGAGGAGAGCTGAGAACTCCTTCTACACATTCTTGCTGTACTTTCTACTTTCCCATTACCACTGTTTAGGCAGTAGCAAAGGGATGTGAACTGCCTTGCTGGACACAGAAACTTGGGCTTGGTTCCTGAATTACACCTGGTGTAATGGTGCCTGGCCAACCACTTCTAAATAATTTTAATATTATTTTTTCTGCATCCAACTTTTGTCTTTATTATGGAGAAGTCTTGACAGACATGCTTAAAGCATTAATTTAGGTTCACTTGTCTGATATTGCTCTGAAGTGGATTAGAAGTTCTGATATAAACAGCTTGGCTAGTTATAGGAGCAGCAATGTTCAGCCAAGAAGCAATAACAAACAGGAATGGGTAAATATTCAGAAAGTAGAGAACATTATACAACAATATTGGCTCAAATATTCTAGGATGTCAGCCTTAGCTTAAAATATTTGGAATTTTAAAAATAACAATGATTAATGAAGCAGAAATAATATACTGGTGGGACAGCACTTTATGAACACACTCCTCCAAGCTGTTTAGTGATTTCCACTGATGTCCACGTTTTTGCATTATCCTTATTGATCCTTACTGTTTATAAACATATTGTGCTAGGGTGGTGGCTACCAAGTTTCAAAAGAAGATCAAGATAGTATAAAGATGCTGCCTACCCACAGCATCATCAGTTGGCAATTTCAGGAAAAAGGTAATATCAAAATGAAAGAAACTGGATTCATTGCTTAATATCTTGACAATAAGTGACCAGACCACAGAAATTAACCATTAACCATCTTTGTTACTACTAGTATAATCCCTTGATCATACCAGAATAAAGATGCTCTTAAGTAAAAGAATTTAACTGTCCTTTCTCATAGCTAATCCATCATGGAACACTCTGAGCAACTATCACATGAGCTTTTATCCATGCAGATCTAATAATCACCAATGACTTGGTGATAGTTCATCCACACAGACATTTAATTATTCTGCAAATATAGTACTTGATCCCTTTATTCTTTTTGCTGCTGACAGTTAAATACGAGTGACGCACCTCTGTTTCCCTATGCACACAGCAAATCACTGACCACATTTTCCCAATGGTTCTGCTTTACAGCCTGTTACGCCAATCAACAGCTAATTCAAGAGTTGAAATAATCAGATTAGGAACATCTCTGGTGTCTAGTTTCTTTCTGTAATTTTCTTCTTTTTCATGCTGTTTCATTTCTGTTCAGAACAGTAAAAGGTCATCAGACGTGATATTCTGTTTGATCATTTCAGCACATATTGAAATGTTTGGGGTTTTTCTACCATCTCTCTGGATGATTCCTTGAAGCATCTCTTGATTTGTAGTAAGTGTTTCAATTAAAATCTATCTATATATATTAGACCCTTTATATAACTGTTTATATATATTAGATTAGTAATTAAAAATAATTTTATATTTTAACAGGTATGCATCACCTCCAAACAACATTACACCATTTTTCAGAATGACATATTTATCATAGAAACTGTATGTGCAAATAAAGCATGTTAGAAAACTTCCAAAGAGACTGAGACAAACCAGAACAAAACCTTTTTCAGTATGAGTCAGCTAAATGTCAAGACAGTCCCCATAAATCTTGGGCATCTGATTTCCCTTCTGGTGGAGATATAATTTTAGACTGATGTGTCAAATTAGTGCTTTAAGTGAGTTATATCCTGGGTGAGAACCATATGACTCATTACAAATCCATTTGAATGTCAAAAATTTGTGGTAAAAGGGCAAAAGTATAGGTAAAACCAGTGAGATAGGACATCACCTTTTATTTCTCTAAAATTTTAAGAGTAAGGATGCTAATGAAAAACAAAACAAAGCAACAGCAAAAATAAAACCTGAAACCACCAGGTAACAGTTCTTACAGAGTCCCAACTTGTACACAACCCTGCAGTGCAATTCAGTCCTGATGAGAAAGTGAGCTGTGGAACACTTTGCTTTTCATATCCACAGGCAGAGTCATGGCCAGATCCAATGATGATGTAACTCAGCATAGTTTTGTTTACTTCAAAGGAATTATTGCAATATGACTATATTACCCCATCTCTTCAGCTTTGTAACCTAGTAAGGACTTTAATCCATGTTTGCAAGGAATTCCTTGTAGCACAACCTTTAGCAGCTAAGCTCTAGCAGCAACTTACACATCAGGTACAATAGTAAGGACTTTCTTCTTTTCTGAATACAGATTCATTTATAAAAGCAACATGTATACTATGTAATTTATGTCTCAGTTTTGATGTTATGATTTAATTTGATGTTATTAAATGAGAGCGTTAAAATTTCTGAAACCAACTTTCCACTGCTCCTCTTGGAACATTCATGATTAAATAAAATAACAATTACATGAAACCCTAGATTGTGGAAGTCCAGTTTCTGCAAAATGACAAAGAGGGTATTTGAAAAGAAGGAACCAGTTCAAAGAGAAAACAGTGGATTTGAAGCACTAAATATGCATGACCCAAATTTTCTGTGTATTTAATACCACTCACAATTAGAGGTCAGAAATATTATTCCAACCCATCACAAAGCTCCTGGTAAGAAACAGATGCAAATAGAGAAATTCACAGGCTTCTCCTGGCTTATTGTTACTCACCAGATATCTCCTCTAGGCACTGTTTGGCAGTCTTACTAAACGACAAATCCATTTTAGTAGGACTGGTACAGGAGTCAGCAGGTGGTAAAGAGGTACTGTCATTTTCTGAGAGAGTTCTGAAATCAAGAAGATTGATTATTATTATCTATCATTCATGTATTCATGGAAAAAAGTGCTAGTTGCAGCTCCATCTAGAATCATATCACTATAGGGTGAAAACACAATTTTTGTCACAATATTATTATGCTAGTTTAAAATCCAGATATACAAATGTACAAGCAACTAGGCTTTCTCCCTCTCTCTCTCTCTCTCTCTCTCTGCAGAAACATCTTGTAGTTATTTCTGTGAAACTTGAAGCCGTTTTTTTCCTCACTTTTTTTTTCAGGATTTGTCAACCAGATCTAGTCACATCCCTGCACATACATAAAGGAAATAAAAACTTGTAATTGATGAAATATTAAGTGAGAAAGGCCATGTGGGAAAAAGCTTTTGCAAGGCTGGATGGAAATTTGGTCCAGATATTTAAATCTGTGTGCAGCTTCTTTTGATAATGCCCGTCATATAACTCTGGGGAGTGGAATAATACAACTTTCTCCATTAACTTCCTAACAGATAGCTCATATTTTCTTTAAGGGTATATTTCTGTGAATATCAATGATTAATTATAATGGGAACCCCTTGTTGAATACAGTTACTTTCTCTTATATGAAGGAAACAGGAAGAAATAAACGAGCACACTGATTATATATAAAATAGTTCACACACCTATTGCCTCTTCTTAAGGAATAGCTGTAGAATCTGGAAATTGGAACTGCTGATGATGATATCATCAAATAGCAACATGTACCACCATGTGAATACAGTAAAAGAACACATCCAAAGATATAGCCACTTTTTGATACAAAATTTTAAATGGTCCTCACTTAGAACTTAAGTTATTCCAGCTTTTCTGACATGAACAGCAGTCACTCTTATGATTTATTAAAAGGCTAGTGAAATATTTATATCCTAATTTTAAAATGGGACATTTACAGTTCAATTTTCAAAATTCACCACGGTGTTTCCACTGACCAACTAAACTTAAGAAAGAAACATTTAACTGTGTGATGTATCTTATTTTATAAATAAAATTCATAAAAACAATGACTTCTTTCTTAAAATAATTTTGTAGCAACTTATTTTATGAAATAAATTTCCAGTTAATATTTTCTTAAAATTTACTGAATGGATTTGTTCAGTAATTCCTAACAATAAATGAGGAAACAGATATCTGCACAAAGAGCAGCACAAGTACTGACATGGTGGAATCCACTGATTAGAATCATTCAACTCAGAAACAGAAATGTAAGTTATGCCTGACCAGATGCACTGTTTTCTTGCAAATTTCTGTACTTTTGAGATGCTGGAAACAGACAACTGCTTTATAAAAAACTATTTTTGATTCTTTTCTGTCACACACTAATGGAAACACAAGCTCAGCACATGTTGCAAGGTTAACTATGTCCTGCCAACCTTGAATGTAGTTTTACATTCGATGCTTGAGAGGAGAGTCTGATGCTTGAGAGGAGAGTCTCTTAAGTAATAAAAGAGCTCACTCTATCCCTCTGCAGTGAATGCATTCAGAAATTCCACAGTCCTGCTTGCTTTCCCAATGGGCTTTAAATCATTAAAATTTTAATTGTCTGAGGAAACAACAGAAATCTCATGGAGAATTATGGATTTCACAGCAACCTAAGTTCTGCTTACTTGAGGCAACTGGTTATTTGTTGTGGTACAGAGGGAATAGAAAACACAGGCCCTTGGGCAGCTGTGATGGAGATAATGTGAGGAGGAAACAGGGAACAGGTCTCTCACAAACAGCTCTTTTTCATCGAGGTCTCCAGGGGTTGCTGGCTGCCAGCACTTACAAACCAGCCCTGCCTTTTCATGCATGATGGCCAAGGCCCCCATTTTCTCTGAAGTTGAGCTTAGTGCAGATGCACTGAGAATGGGAAAAAGATTAGACTAGCTGTGAAATATTTCCAAGTAAAATGATGTAGGATTTTGGGGGCTCTTGGGGAACAAGGAGGCCCAGATACACACTGGGTACCAAAACTTCAAGTTGCATTTCTGTGGGCCCATCATGGATTATGATACATTAGACCAAGAATATAAATGTCTCTTCTTTTTAAAAAAATGGGAAATGAAATTGCGGGGTTTGTCTTCTATACTTCTGGCTTTAATGTCTTTCTGTGGGATGCATTAATTCTATGAATGATTCAAGTGATCACTGCAGAACAGATTGAGCTTGAAGCAAGTAAACTGTAAATTAAGTGATCTTCTCATTAACCTTGCACATTGGCCTTAATAAATGATCCTCTATCCTCTACCTATTTGAAGCCCACTGCCTTAAAAATAATTAAATTCTTTCATCTCTCTTGATATAAAGAAAAGGGAAAAGAATTTCAGTTTAGTCAAAGCCAGCCCAGTGATATCTCTTCAAATGCTGTGCATCTATAGTGCAAGTTAATTTAGGCAACCTTCATGTAAACAGGACAATCTGTTTCTCTTTTAATCATGGCAATCAGGGAATATATTTATCCCCAACCCACTGAGTTACATGCTAACCTATATGTTAGAGTATCAAACTCACTTAATGGGACAAATCCTTCTTTCCGTCAGACCTGCACTTATTCATTCTGATTCAATGAGCCTGTGCAGGGTAATTAAAAACAGAATTTGAAACACTACTTAATAAGTGGTCTCTAACACAGTCATTTCCTGTCTCTAACGAAATAGCCTACCTTAGATAAACACAGATTACATCAAAGATTTGTTTGCTTTTTAGTTGACATTCCAAAAGATATCAGATGAATATGATGGCGTTTTTCCAGCAGCTCCCTGAGATGCAGCTGTCTTGAATGTGTATCACTGTCAGTGTAACAGACTGGCAGGACCACCTCTGCAATATGAGCAGTTTGATCACTCATGTTCAAGAATTGTGAGTTAAATTGGGAAAAGATGCAAGGAAGGGCTACTGGGATGCTCATGGGGAAGAAGAAACCATTCTGGAAGAAAAAAAAAACAACCAGAAAACCCCCTCACAAAACCAGAAAGAGTTGATTTGGTTTAGCCTCACAAAAGAGAAGGAAAGGGATGGGATTATTCCCTAACATATTTAAAAAGAACAATCAAAGAGAAGGAAAACACATTTTCCAGTCAAAGGACAACTTATCAAATATGTGTTTATAATGATTTCTTCACTTACTATGCTTCTTCCCATATCTTAAACTAACACCTCTACAATGGAAATTTTTCTTGCACAATTACTTGAAAATCAATCATGGAAAAATGGGAAGATTTGTCTAAAGACCATGTATTTGTTGCAAGTAAAACTGGTGAGTGGAAATCTTTAGCACTACCTATGACTGCAAAACTTTGGTAGTGACTATTGCTTTATTTTCACAGCAGCAACGTAAATAACATGAATCAATAAAGCACTGCAGCATGACGAGTCCTCACTTCATTGAAGTAAGTATGTTTAGCAGCATAATCTATTATTAGCAAACACAATTAACTGACAGAATGATTTTTTCTGTAAACTTAGTTTCAACTCCACAATCAGTGACAGCAAAGTAGCTTCTAGTCATTAAAACTGGACATCAATATGGCTTCAAGAAACCCTGCACATGTTATGGTTGCAGGATCCTTGAAGAGTACTATAATTTTTTCCCTAAGCCTGTATAAAAACATCCTGAATAGGCATCTGGAATTTCCACTGTATTTCCAGAGATACAACCAGATTACATCCTCCTCCCCATCTGTCACTGCTCTGAACCTCCTGCTCACCCTTCAAGCTATGGCCTAGGACAAGAATTGTGTTAATCACCATGTTGTAAAGGAGTTAGGAAGAAAGTTTTAGTAACCAGTAACATGTTTATTTATTACAAAGATAGGTCCTTTTTTCTGTCCTATCTATTGAATACTTTAGTCCTTACAGAATCATACAGCAATTGAGATCAGAAAGAAGTTCTAGGTGCCATCTGGTCCAATGACTTTTTAAAGAGGGTCTGGCCACATTAAGTTGCCCAGAGCCTAGATTTGTTGGATCCTGGACATGCCCAAGGACAGAGATTCCACAACTTTGTTCCACAACCTGCACCAAGTGTTTCACTGCCCTCAAATTGAAACCATATTTTTTAAACTTTCAATCAGCACCTCCCCTGCTGTAACTTGTATCTGTTACCTCTTATCCTTTCACCCTGCATTTCAGAGAAGAGTGGCAACATCTTCTCTACACCAACATATTAGGTAGCTGAAGTTACCAGTTTCTTACTTTGCACGGACAAAAGAAATGCCAAACTGCTATTTGTAGTCCAGCATTAACACTGAAAGAATATCTCTGCAAGACTACAATTCAGGCACTGCTGAAACTTTTTCCAGATGTTGCTATCATCAAACTAAAACTGAGCTGAAAAATGGAAATTTAAGCAATGCACAATATAGAAGTGCAGCTTGGGATGATGAGTGGTCAGCTAATTCTCTGCAGCAATTTCTATACTTTCAGCATTTCAGGCAGTAAGCAATTCCTCAGCAACACAGGCCCTGGGATTTGAGAGCTTTAGATTTTATATCTCAGCCATGGGAAAAAACGCAACTAAGCCCCTACAGTGGCTACTGGAGGAGTTAATAAAGCTGAAGTGCAGTACATGCATCCAGTTACAACTACTGAAATTCAGTAGGATTATTTTTTTTGTCATTAATGCACCTTTTTCCTCCAGTCTGCACAGTAGCTTAGTAAGTACTCAACTTCTGTGTTACTCTCCCCCATTTGAAATTTAAGCACTACTAGGAATACAGCTGAATTCTAAGGCCAATTTCAATATAAATTTAAGGGACTTGGGAAAATGGCACAATTTCCATCCTCCTACAATTCTGCCTAAGTAGAAGAATGTGTAATTTTAAGTAGCGACTGGTGAACTTTAAACAACATTACAGTCTCTTATACCTTCCTACTGTATCTCTCTTATCAAGCTTTCTGGCAAATAAATGACATCTTCTTCAATCTTACATCAGTTCGACCCTGCAGACAACTTCAGAGGGGACACATAGGGAACTGTAAATAATATATTCACAGCCACATTTGAAAATCAATAATCACTTTCTGGCAGAATGGAAGGATTTAAATTATACCCATTTAGATGATCTCAAATGCAACTCTGACTGTTGCTGATAGTCTTTGAAGAGAAGTTATAATCCCATATGAATTTTGATGTCAGGTGTTTAAGAAGAATAAAAATACAATGCGATATCAGATAGGGCAAAGCACAAAGACTGCAAAGCTGAAGAGTGCAAAAACCCACTTGAGAACCTCCTAGTAAACAGTATTTTCTATTTACTGTCCATTAATAAAAATACAGACTTCTTGAAAACATGACTATTAATAACTATCATAGGTTTGCAATACTTAAGGAAAACACATGACAATCTCAAAAAAACTCCTTGGGATATCTCCTTTTCCTCATGAACCTAAAGTAATATCCTCTTGGTTAGCAAAAAAAATATTTCAAAATATATGGTATCTGCAGGTATCAGCAACAAATCAAAAAAGCACTACCTTACTTACGCATGTGCTAACAGTCTAAATAGATGACACAAGTATATTACAAGATTCTGCAGAACTCTGGATAAAAAGCACTGTATTTTTATTAAATTCTATTGACATTTTTTACAAGGATTGAAGTACAAACTTAGAGAGCCTAGATATTCCTTGTAGCTGGGGAAAAAAAACCCTTTTAGTCTAAATGGCAATTATTGTTTACTAACTCATATAAAGCTGCTAAAAAGCACACCTGAAAATTCTGTCTGTTGTGGTGACTGTTTTCAAAACAATTATGTTGAAGAACAAAAAATCTAAATGTAGTACCCCAGATCTTGCTCATTTCCACTTACCATATATTCACGGAAATAAATATGCCAGCTTTGAAAATTTGGATGTTTTATCCTTGGTTATATTTACATTTTTCTATTAAATCATTGTGTGGTATTGCAAAGCCCTCGAGATTTTAAAGAAAATTAGTTACTGTGTATTTTTTAGTCAGATTCTGCACACAGTTAGAGAGATACATATTGAAGCCACTTCATCAAAGTCAGTCTTTTATTCTGAATTTATGGTATTTTGAGATCAGACACTGGCTCTGAGAACTTTATTTTCATGTGAGATTTAACTTCAAATACAGTCTCCTTTGCTGTTTATTTGAAGCAAAGAGACAATTATTAACAAGAAATATTACTGGAAGATGAATGCTTCTATCACCCTTTAAAATTCAAAATATGTACTGCTTCAAGATGAAGCTTAAAACAAAACTATGATATCTCCATCATGCAATGAACTGGCATCAATATGCAGTAACATAGCCATTAAGCAGCACATACATCTGAAGGCAAAGCATAGCTCCTTTTTCTCTCTCCTTATATATGCATCCTAACACATATGTAGACTATCTCATGTACCCCACTACAAATCCTCTGTATCCTTGAGGTTATTCCAGATAGTCACATGCATATTAAGAGCATCCAGTGATACATATAATTGAAACTCAAGAGGCTCCACTATATATTAGAATAAATATAATGCATACTGAGCCTTTTCTTCCTCCCATATGATTTTCTGAGTTTATCAGTCATCCAGATTGGTTTTGAAGCTATGTTTAGTTGTGTGTAATGATATATCTACTTCCTCAGAGCCTACTTCATCACCTCTTTAATCTTTAGCCAAGATTATCCAGAGTACTAGTCACTAACAAAAACTGGCAGTATATTTTGCTTAATAATGTAATTTTATCAGATGTTAAATTTACCCACAACAGTAACTAAAGCCCTCCAACAGCTGACATCTGAAAACATTATTCTAATCAGCCTGTCAATCCTTCTGCACTTTTTCTGTCTTCTGAATTGTACAACAATGAATCTCCCAGCTTCTCTTCAACTGCTCTATCATATTGCAAAATAAATTCAGAGAAATGTTGATACATTTAACTATTCATTCTTCTTTTCCAGAGCCTTAGCCCTCTGAAGAGTTACTACTGCCTGTTAAAATTAACTGCCTGCAAGGAGTTAATCTACACCTATTTCATGTAGAAAACTAAACAGGAAAAGAACTGCAAGCAGCAACCTTTTCTGTCTACACAAACTATTGAAATATTTTTGAATACTTGTAGAAGTTTGTGTACGTTTTTTCCTCAAATATCCAGCAGTACTGTTAAACATTCTGAAAACATCAGGAGTTTATTTTATGATATTTGAAAAGAATGGTGAATTCTAACCAAATATTATCAAATATCAGCAAATAGATGTTGAGGTTCTTAGAATGCAAACAAGAATATTCACACTAGAAACTTGACTCAGCCATGACCTTTCAAAATCAGCACAGAGAGTGTACCACATGATCTGTATTTCTAATCAAAACACCCTGAATATTAAATGACAAATATTTGCAGTGGATTGCTTTTGTACAAGGTAAAGACTCAGAGTTCTTGTAAGAAATTGTTCATACAGTAACATTAATTAAAAAAGAATATTAAGAAAACATTGGCATGATGCTGTGACAGAAACTGGGAGATAACAGCGTGATCCACCATTACTTTATCCATTTTAGCTCTCTTTCCTAAATGGTAGCACAAACCCCAGTTTTCCCCCATGATCTTACCTATAAATGAAAGGAGCTACTGTGGCAGTGTTGGGGTGGCTGTATTGCTGCTGCTGAGGAAGCTGTACTACACCATTTCCTGTGCCTTGGCCACTGCCTGTAGCCATCGAGGCTGACAGACCGACAGAGGACCCTGGGGTGAGAGCAGCACTTGGTTCTTTCCCTTCAGAAGAAGCAAGACCAGAGGAAGGAGAAGCCTTCTCACTAAGCTGAGATTTTGGTGTTGCCTGGGACTGGTTTCCTTTTGTAGTCCTCAGTTTTTCAACCTCCTTACTCCCTGTGCATGTGGAGGAAGTGCTCTGCTTTGCTGTTGGCACCTTTGATCCAGGTTTTGGGATCCCACTAGAAGATGATATTAAACTTTCTTTCTTGGCTGCTGTTGTCTTGCTTCCCTTTGGGATTAAGCTTGCAATTTTTGAGCTCTTCTTTGTAGATGATTCAATGACCTGATCCTTCTCTTCCTTGACTGCTTTCTCAGTGCAAACTTTATTTTTGTCCCTGTTCTTTTCCTCTTTGTCCTTTGGCTGTAGTAAAGACTTTTTATTGCTGAGATTTTTGCTGCCAGCTTTCGGAGGGGTTAACTTCGGTGATACTTTGGGACTGCTACTTGTGGAGCCGCCGCTGTTCACCCCACCACTTAAGACATCCATTTCACCACACTCTGAAAAGCTGTCATCCTCTCTCCCACTGTCACTGGGTCCTGAGCTCAGTGACAAAGGAGGTCTCAGAGCAGTCCTAGCATTAACCAGCTTGAATTTTTCCAGCATAGATTTTTGTCCAGATGAAGGGGGCTTCACACCTTCAGAAGGGGGTGGCTTGAGCCTGTCTGAAGTTGGAGTAGGGGAGGTTGCGGGACTGGGCTGCTTCACAGACAGCATGGTAGAGGTCGCGCTGTGTTTGACATTCATGGATTTGCTGCGCCAAGGCTTGCTGGCACTTGGAGAGGGTATGGCAGAGACCTGCTGCTGCCCGGTGCTGGTGGGATGCTGCACATTTCCATTCATGCCTGCAGAGGGGTGAGGGCCTTTTGGTGAATCTGCTTGAAAAACAGAAGAAAAACATAGTGGTAGTTACTCTCCCATCTCCTGCTTGAAGGTGATGTAATACTCCTCTGGCATTTAGAACACACATACATGTGATCTAGAATAAACATAACTTATATGTGCATGGAACATGAAGGATGCTAATAGAATACACCTTTCTTTTCCTCCATGGTGTTTGATACTTCCACAAGTCCAGGAAAACCTCAGAAACACCTTTGTTACAACACCTTTGTTACAATTTCATAATGCAGATCAAGCCTTCCAAGTTAAGATTTTATTTTTTTTAATCTGTAATAAAGAAAATCTTCCAATCATTTGTTCATAACAAAACACTGAAGAAGAAGAAAAAGAAAAGAATGCTACAGTTACGGCAGAAAAACAAAACCGGACAAAGAAGAGTTTGATGTTTAGTGAAAAAAAATATGCTAGAAAGCTGAGGTTTTGGTTAAGAGGAGGACTCAGTAATACTGAAATTAAATGGATAAAATCAGTAGTCATATAAGCAAAAAAGGCTGGTGACAATACATTTTTTAGTTTAAAGTACCGTTAACAATATTTAGCAGCTCACTCCAAGAACTTATCCCAGTACACTTTCATAGGTAGGAAAAAATTTTATCAACAACTCCACCAGTGTCAGTACTTTAAAGTTACACTGATACTTCATCTGTATGGATACAGCAATGATGGTTTGGCTCTGAATTCAGGTAAGGTTCTGGCACATTTACTACATTTGCATCATCCAGGAACGTCAGTGGATCTACAGAATGAATGAGAACAAAGCTCCTTCTGCAGTAATCAAACTATGCCAATTAATCTCAGCAGCTGACATACATTCTTTTAGTGGATGTATCTTGCCATGCCATTCAGTATTGGGACTGTTGGGGAATTAGATGTAAGCTAGTCTATAGTATATGGAATTCTGTACTACAGAAAGCCCATGAAACATGCAATGCAAATATAGTTTGTGTAATGACACACATACTATGTCATAACTTGGGGCCCACCTATCTGAATAATATCATAGATGAGAATGCTGAGGACAGTTGTCCCTTCAGCACAGAGTATGAAGTTATGAAGCGTTTTCATTTTTGCAGTCTCAGCTCTAAACCTCAAGTAAAGATCCAGCTTCCCATCTGGAAGTCTGAAGGCTACTAGTACATTCAGGAATGGCAGAATTTTGAGAATACTGAAAGTGAAGCTGTTTTTCCTTTAACAAAGACAATGTAAACATAGCAAAATTTACTGCTCTGAATAGCACTAGGAAGTTCTAATTTAAAAATATTTTTTAAAAATCTGGACAAAAGTATCATGACAACATGTAACATTTTTACTTGCTTAACTCTATTAGCAACTAGTTACATTTCTAATCACCTCCACCCCAGCAGATGCTATATAATTCAGCTACACAGCATTTTTTTGTGTGCTCTTCAGCCTGGTATGCAAATGCCACAGTGCCACATGGGTGACAAAGATGATGAAGGGACTGGAGCATCTCTCCTGCAAGAGTAGGCTGGGAGAGTTGGGCCAATTCAGCCTCCAGAAGAGAGGACTGAGAGGAGACCTCATCAATGTATACAAGTATCTAGAGGGAGGGTGGTAAGTGGTGCCAGCAATAGGATGAGAGACAACAGGAAGATCCTGATGCACATGAAGTTCCATCCAAATATGTGGAAGAACTTCTTTACTGTGTGGGTGATTGAGAACTGGAACAGATTGCCCAGAGAGGTTATGAAGTCTCCCTCACTGGAGATACTAAAAACCATCTGGATGAACCCATGTTCAATGTGTTGTGAGATGACCCTGCTTGAGCAGGGGGTTTGGACCAGATGACCACTGTGGTCTCTTCCAACCTGATCCATTCTGTGATTCAGTAAATGGGCTCATTCCACCTTCACAAAAGGTTTCAAGCAGCTCTGCTGAGTCCTGTTCTAAGCAAGAAACATTAACTGGTAAAGCTTGCTTCAGAGTATTTTTTGTGAAGTTACAGCCTATTTCCCAGGCTCCAGGTTGCACCATGGAGGACCTTTGGTGGGCAGCTGCATAACTGATTCCATGGGACCAAGGCAGGAATTATGGCTGGGCCTCTGCTCCTGTCTAGTGAGCCTCAGATGCTGTAACAGAGCCTGGGGCCAACCACAGATGTTGGAAATTACTGCAGCCCTTAGGCTTTCTTAATTTATACCAGGAATCAGCCGCAGGGCTCATAGCTCAAAAGTGGGTGTGCACTTACACACATCTTGCCTTCCTCTAAGCTAGCCCAAAATACACAGGAGGATTGAGGTCTTAAGTTGTACCAATAGTTTTGCAGGAGAACAATTCACCATAAGAATATGCAAAGCTAATGCAGAATACATGCAACAATTGGTGAACAGTGGAATGCCACTACATTCTGTTGCATTAGTTATGTTACATATTTATGGCTTCAGGCTATTAGTTTTACTACAGAAAAAAAAAAAAAAAGAAAGAAAAGTGTTCTGATTAAAAAGAAGAATGCCTGCCTTGCCATATTTTCATTGAGGGGAAAAATGTAGAAAGAAGAGTATTTACTGTTTCATCAATAGTTTGTTCTGCTACAAATATAGCAAAAAAATACAGGTTCCTGGACCCACTGATATTTATTTGATCCCCATGTCACAAATCATAAACAGAAACAAAAAATTACAGAGAATTTTAGCTTGTCATAATCTTCAATTTAAAGGACATCCTTAATATTTCTGCAAGGAATGTGAACTGCATGCTCTCGAAATATTGACAACCTGTCTGTATGTTTAAAGATGTGGAATTAAAAGAGCTATTCCCCCCCACCTCCAACACAAATGCATTACTTGAAGCTGCACACAATTAACTGCTTTCTGTGTGTTCAACTGGGCTTGGCTTTAGCTGCTCATTACATGAAACCTGTCCCCACCTTGTGGTGATGTTGAGACAGAGTGAACCCAAACCTATCAAAAGTATTTCTTATTTCTGTAAACTAAATTTTACAAGAAGTCAGTCTTCTGTTTTGGGCTTAGCCCCTTATTCCTGAGATGCATAATCAGCTTCTGGTGAAAACAGTTTTGCATTTTGCTTGAGAACTCAGTGCTTCAGAGCTCAGCCTCCACTGTAAAACCAGAGCAGAAACACAACATCAGATGTTCAATCAGATGTTCAATGCAAAAAGAGACATTTCTATCATAACCCAGCAAGACCACGATGACCGAATGGACATTTTAAAATCCACTTTTCATAGGCTGTTGAACAAATAAAGGACATGTGAAGAGCTGAACTTGGGCCCAGTACATAACCAACCTCCTTTGTTGTCTTGTCTGTGACCTTTACTGTGTTCTGTGCTGCTGGAGAAGACAACCTCTTAAAAACAGCTCCTCCACTGCAGCAAAATTACTTGCAATAACCTGAATATTCTGTAGCAGGCAGGTGTCCAGATTATCCATTTTTATGGATAGTCCGTTATTATAGATATAGTGAGTCACTATAAAAAAGGTTAGTAGAAAATGGAAGAGTTGCGAGGGGTTGCTATAAGAATGTCTGAAGGGAGATCTAGTGAGATTAAAATAATTCAGATTGTTCAACTCTCCCTTTCTAGCCGTCCACAAGAAAGTAGCTACCCCTTATCAGCACAAGAGGAGAACACCACCAGGGATGACTGGAAAAACAGTGGCACCAGAAGAAACATACACAAACTAGCTACAGATGTACATAATGCCCAGAGATAACAATGTGCATCAGCATTATCACACAACAGAGCTCCAGGGCAGAGTTTCTCAGATTTCATATGGGCAAAATAACAAATGCTGTTAAAACTGAGTTTGGAGAAAACAGAAACACCACCTTATATCACTAAATTACATTGAAATGCTGGAAATACAACTCCATGACATAAGAGACCTTCATCAGTTTTCAAATACACTGTGTCTAAGATCTGAGGATTAAAGATTTGTTTTTAAAAATGTGGCATGAATTATAACATTATTTTTTTGCTGTACTCAAAATGCACTATTTTTCTACCTTATTAGCAAGATGAATAATTATTTCATTTAAATAGTTTAATTTTCCTAGTTTTATTTCTATCTTTATGTTATTAAATCAGAGGCAGATAAATCTGATGTGTCTGAAAAGCAGGCATGTTCTTTGAAATTGATCCATAAGCTCCAAAGTCCAGCAAAAAACCAAAAAGAATCTCACTAAAGCTCCACAAACAAGTTTCAGCTAATGCCTTGTTTAGTGTTTTGGTGCATTCTGTGTTTCAGACCTAACCTGAGCTATACAGTTACCTGTGTCACACAATGAATTGGGTCTGCCAGTGAAAACTGCTCTGCTTAAAAAAGAGCAAATCTGCATTTGCTCAGGGGAGCCAGGTTGCTTACTGAGTTGAACTACTTCCTAAGCAACATTCAAAGGAGATCATATCAGTAAGAGACTTAATAATGGAATACTAAATAAGAGCTGATATCACATCTTCTTTTGGATCACCTTCAGGTCTCCTTTAACTCGGTGACTACACACCCAGTCCCCACTGTGTCTGAGTGCGTGTTACACAGGAATGGATTACAAGTACTACTTACAACTGGATTAAAGAAAAAAATCTTATGCTGTATCTGTGTATTTTTTATATATTGCACCTACAGGAAGGTGTACAGCAGAGAAAAATGTAACAACAGTGATCTGTCCTTAAAGAGGTTTGATGGTCCCAATATCTAACAGCTATTTAATTAACACAAGTCATCCCTTTATTTTAGAAATTAGGGCATATAGACTGTGCATCTATTCAAAAAAAGCTAGTAAAGTTATATTGCTCCAAGCATCTGCATCACAAGCTAAAATTGAAGTATAAGGTCTATTATTTGTGCTGCACTGTAGGGAAATATCAGTTTGTTACTGTATGATGACACTATTTTTTGAAAAGACAGCTTTTATATTATCTGATATTATTACTATTGTATAGGTTGAAGTTTGTTTCTAAACAAATTATTCAAAAATCTCAGGTTACAGAACACCCTAAAATACTTTTTAAAATATCAAAAAGTAACTGAAAATCTCATTTTAATATTCAAAAATTAGTCACTATAACAACCAAGTTTAAAATATAGCATGGTACAGTTGTTTTTCTCTTTAGGAAAAGTAGAGCACGGCGTACTCAAATACAGGTTCTTCTGTTCTTTTAGGATATTTATCACCTTGCTACCCTTGCATCACAACAATCACTTTCTCTAATGAACTTCTGCTTTATACCCTAAAAAAAGCTTGTATTTATCTTTGATTATCATGTAAAATTAATGATTTTTCATTTATTCTGCTGCTTTGATAGGAAAAAAAGAACACATGGAAACATCTTAAATACAGTAGTCTGTAGATAAGCAGCATCACATCTTCTATTTTCTGTAAAATAACTGATTGACTTTACAAAAAAAGCCACCTCTTATCCTCTTGCAAGTGGTGACTGCACTAAAAACCTCATCAAGTTTCTCATTCTCTGCTGTAAAGAAATGGGGAAATAAATCAATACATAATGCAAAAAGTCACATAAATGTACAATGCAATGCAAGCCTTAGCAGTCAAGAGACTGTTTCCAAGTAATGAGCTAAGAATATTATTATTTACATTCATGTCTCACCTTGAATAATTTCATTCTCACATATTTCAGTAGCAAACATGTCAACATTATGAAGCAATTCTAAAACCTAAACTGGTGTACATACCTTCACTCAAGTAGCCACATCTCCTGCTTCAAAACTTCACTATCATATTTGTGAACTGTATAATGCTCAGTTTTCACTCTGATCTTTTTCTAGTTTTAGCTTGAATGTCTTGACACAAACAAGTCCTTGATAAAATAAAACCCACTACAGAACTATGTGAAACACTCAATCCTGATAGTAAAAATAAAGAAATAACTATTGAAAGGATGGTTTTATATCTCCAGATACAGCTAGGGGCAAAGCGTGTTCATCAGAATTTTGTAAAAAAATCTGGATGGCTGCCTGTTGCTTGGATGAAGAACATTCACTGCATACTTGTTCCTCCCACAGACCCCAAGGATGCAAACGGCTACTATGTATATTGTATCATTTTCAACTGGGTTCTAACCCAGAGATATGAATAAAATGCTATTCATTACACAAAGGGAGAAAGAAGGGGAGGAAGGGGATGGATTAGTTACACAACTCAGAAAGCTGCATTTTTGCATTAGTCTTTTTGAGATAAAGCCTGAAGAGGCACATTTTCCAGGAAAACAGAGTCAGGGTGAGAGAAATGGAAGGACTCAGTCCTAATGGCTGCTCCAAAACCCCGCAAAATTTAATTTCGCTTGCAATCCTTTATTCAGTATTATACACACACTAGGTCAGGTTCTGACAGAATTGATACATGTAACATTCTGATGCAAATATAATATTTTGATTCTCCTCCATTGGAGGCCAAGATGCCAAGTCCCCTAAAAATGATGGCAGTATTCCTTTGGGTAAGAGTAGATTTTTGTACAGAATAAGATTATAGGCATCCAGTATGGATTAATTTATACTTTATAAAAGTCATCATGTGATATTTCCATCAAATATGGATAAAATATGATTGTAACATCTCTAAAGTTTTCACATCTGAACTTAAATCCCAACTGAACCACAAGTCCTAATCCAGACCCCAATTTCCATAGGTATTCCTTATCAAGTCTAAATACTATATTCGCTTCTTTGACCCTTGTGGACGGTTCTTTTTATTTCCTTCTTGTGTGTTACAGAGAGTAAACTTAGTAACTTTAATCCCTTACCTTTTTCATTTCCATTTGCATATTGTGGAGGCTTGTTTTTGTCAATGCTGTTGAAGCTCTGACTTCTCCGATTTAAATTGGAAGCTCCCTGGACCTTGGTACTGCTGCCTGCAGCTGGCACCCTCGAGGGTCCCGGAAGCCTGGAATGGTGAGAAACCAGTGAGAAACCAGTGAGAAACCAGTGAGAAATCTGTTAATTATGTGTAATACAACATAGAGCAGAGACAGTGTGCAAATATCAGACTATAATTTTAAACCAACTAAACCCAATGAATTCAGGAAGCAACAACGAACAGGAGGATTCAAATTAGTTAGACTCCACAAATAAAAATTAAAGCTTATCCTTATGCACACAGAAAGGAAAAAAGATGCTTTCTAGAGTCACAAGACACATAAGAAGATGCTTTGCATTTGCCATTAACATTGCTAAAACAGATTCACTCTAATAAATATTGAAGTGCAATATCAACCTTTATTAATATGTCACTTTTGGAGAGGAAGTATTGAAGAAATAGATTAGAAAGCACAGCAATATACAGTTGAGAAATATTTTGTATCTCTTACTCTATTAAATTTTCACAGTTGTGTTTAGCATAAAATCTGGCATTTTAGTTATCTTCTTCAGTTATTTTTCAGAAGGCTATTGGCTAAAATACTTCCACCTCCCTATTTTAAATTACAAATATTGAAAGTACTTATTTTATCTAGATAATACAGATGCATTTAGATTATATAGTTCATTTCTTAGTATTTGCTGCCACCATCTGAACCCTTACTATGTGGCTATGCTAAGGAAAAAACGTAGATTCTTCTTGTTTCTGGCATGTGTAAGCCTGCATCTTTTCCAATTTGTTTTGTGCTGTAAGATTCCTTAATATGTGCCTACTTCAAACTTTCTGAAGCACCTTTGTGGGCACCCCCACTGCTTTCCAGTTTTGTTATTTCTTAGACAAAATTAATTGCTGAAATCAGTCATAGGCTTTTGCCATAGAAGAGCATCTCTCTTCTGTTTCTTGCTTATTGAAATAATTTTAATAATAGCAGTCCAAAATATACAAGAGTTATCAAATTCTGTTAGTTTCACTTTATTATGAAAGAGCAGCATTAGAAGGAAAGAAAAAAATCACATTACAAAGAAGTACAAAACATTTGATTTTTTACAAACTTTTTTTGTTTGTTTAATCCACTGGCATAACAGAAATGTTTAAATAATTTAATTTTCATTCGTAAACATATGTAAACAATTCGACATTCTCTTTCTTTACCAGTTTAAACCTCAGAGAACTAATCCACTGGTTATTTTCATGGCTCATTCTGGCCACCAGCCTGCCCTGCTGGTCTCTGTGCTGAGGCCAGAGCAGACTGTCTGTGCTCTGCAGCTGTACACATGCTAACCTTTACCACGACCCGTGAATTTGAGTGATCTTCTGTTCCCTGAAGAATGCACTAAAACAAACTTAAAAATCCATTTGCTCCTTCTCATTACCCTAATTTGACAGGCAGTAAGAGCCCTGCGACCATTTGTCAAAGGTAATGACAAAAGCAATGAAAAGGCATGTGCAACACTAGAAACTCATCTCTTCTGTTAAAATACAAAATAGTTCTGCATATATTCTGTATGCCAGAATTCAAGAACTTGCCACAATAAGCACTTTATGCATGAGGTCATTTTCTCTACACACTTTCCAGTTTACCTCATTTGCTGACTTTCTTAATTGAATTCAGGTTTTAAATTGCTCTTGCAGAATCATGTTAAGCAGCTAAGGAAATGCAAAGAGTATAACAAATAAGGGACAAGTCACATACCTCTCAACAGGCTTCGGAAACACTGCCACAGATTTAAAGTATTAGACAATAAGACTGTTAACTTTGACATGTTGAATGTGGACAAGACAGGAGCATCAGCAATAAGGAAAACAAAGACCTATAAATGCAGGTGCAAAGCAACTGGACCGTGGTATAGCTCATTTCAAGCTATCACCAGCAACTCACATTGTGTTAGTGTTCTACACTGCAAAATGCAATCTTTATTGTAGATTATGCAATTCAGAGTTCATTAGTCTCACCAATGAACTGTACAGCAAAGGTATAATTAATGAACACATTAATTATCCCCCCTTAAAAAAAAAAAAAAAAGAAAGCTAGAAAAAAGAGTAAGCTTTTAGACCTCAGCTTCTTTGTTCTACAATCTGGCTTGTAGATTTTAGTGCTCATGGAAATGACAGACTAAAAGTACTGACAAAATCTGAAACAAGTCAGCTCCTACACACAGTTCTGTCAAATTCACTGCCAAAACAAAGCCTTTCATTCATGGGGACTGTGTGCAGGCTACTCTTGATGGAGCAGAAGTCTTGGAAGCCATTCTCTTTTTCTGCTCTATTTTGCTTCTGTAAACTTGACTCTGTGAACTCAAACTTTCACGTGGGTTTGCTATATAGGCAAAACATCTAGTGGGAACTGGGGTGGACTCCCAAACTTGTTTTCACTCATGACTAAAGTCAGGAATTGAGCCGGAAAGTACAGAGCACTAAAATCACCAACTGATGTTTCACATCCAATATTTTACATGCAGAATACAAAGATGCAGGATACATAACAACCAGAAATATTGCTAATATATAGTACAAATCAGCCAATTGGCCAAAAGCCAATTAATACAAGGCTTTTCTGTGGCAAAGCTCATCATTCCAAAGCTTGCACACATAAACAAAAATTACACAGTTTAGTGTCTCTTAAGTCCAAAGGATAAAATATCAATGGGCATATACTTGCTTGAGTATCACTAACAAGCAATAAATTAGAGATATTTAACTGACCTAGAAGCCTTTTTTTGACTGGTTGCAATTCCACTGTGATTAGACTGAGTTGCATATCTGGCTGTGAGACTGTATGAGAAGAAACAGAGAAATTGAATTAAAGAATTTCTTTGAATATGTATAGAAAGAACACACTTACCAGAAAACGATGAGTTAATGAGTGCAAATTGAACATGGATAGAAAATGCAAATTAACTGGCAACAATATGAAACAATGTAAACATGCAGATTTTTATGAGATGCAATGAACAGGTTATGAAATTATGGATATTGTTATAAAATGTCTCATTTGCTAGAAATTATCTTATGACTAGAATAATTGAGCAAATTTCCACAGTGACTGAGTTCCTGAAGTATAGCTCAATTCACACAGAATGTGAATTAAAACATTGTGGTTTGTTGAGGTTTTTTTGTTTTTTGTTTTGTTTGTTTGTTTGTTTGGGTTTTTTCTGTTTTTTGTTTTCGTTTTTTTTTTTCCATGAAAAGCACTAAGCACAAATACACTCCTGCTGGTCTCTCCACCAACTTGACTGAATTCACAGTAGGGCTCTTAAGAACAGGTTTGCTATACCAAATTCAATGTGGACCCAGAAAAATTCCTGCTAAAGCAAGGTGACCCTCCTGATGGCAGAGCTGTATGGAAGAAGCATCGTCACAAATTTTTTTACTGTTACAGCACAGGTCATGTATGTGATCACCCAGGTAGTGAATCAGAGGCTGCATTAAGAAAGCCCTGGCATGTGCTTAGACTCACTGTGAAATTCCATAGGAAAATGCATATTTGTTTTTTAAGGTATCCAAGCAGCATTTCTGCAACAGAAAACATGCTATGCTATAGGGCTAAAATTTTTTGACACCAAATAACCTGGCATTACTAGACAGAAGTTTATTTCCCCTAATCTTTTAGACATTTGAATAGGGGATATGTCAACTATATGGACAAAGTATAGCTTTCTGTCAGGTAATTTCAGTTACCATAGACAGATGCACCCTTTGATATGCACACAGTCTAAGGCTGTAGACAGGTGCCTAAGCCAGGTGCAATCACAACATCAAATTTTTTGAATTATTAAGGAAGTCATGGACAACTGAGTAAGCAGAAACTCTGATAATCACAGATGTCTTGTTTCTCAGCTCTGCACCTTCCAGCAATTCTTCTGAGTAGCAGCAGAAACCACAGTGCTCCAATCCCAGCTTTATATACTGGCAGCAGTTTTAAGAAACACCTGGCGGTGTTGTCTACCAGAACAATTAAGCAATTTCTGCCAGTCCACTGAAGCAGCCAGACCTGAGTCTAAACCAGATGGGAGAAGCTGTCAGGTAAGAAAGGCCTTCCCTTCCTTAGCACTGTGGTGCTGAAAAGGGGCAAGAAGAAGGCACAAACCAAGGGACAACATGAGACTGGAATGGGATGTGAGATTATTGCTACTTTACTAAATTAAATCCCAACAAAGGTTCAGGGCTGCCTCTGTTCCTTCCAATTAAAAATGGCATATCTTCACATCAGGAATATAAAAGAAAGAAGAGTACTTTAGTCTTAAGAGGGCAAAAAGGAATCATTCAATATGTAAAAGCAGCATTCAATTCTCTGACATATATCTTGAGATTAATGCTGACAAATCGCTTTTTTATATAACCATAGCTTCTGGATATATTATAATGTATGATATAACTTATAATATATAATACAATATATTACTTATAATAATACCAAAATAATTTCATAATAATTACAATTTATATATTTCTATCTTTCTATTTTTAGTACATTGAATTATATTTCACTTACAGTTATATTTCTTAATAATGTCTGGACTCATGATGAGAATGTGACATACGTTGGTTTGCTACATTTGTGTCTGGCATAATAACTCATCTTTTGATGAGATCTTTCTTTTTTTTTTCCAACATATTTAAATGGGAAGACTCTAGAAATGAATAGCTGGTTATCTGCGTTAACTAAAAGAAGAGATTTGTGAGAAAAATTGTGTGTCAAATAAACCCTAGTGCATTTATGCTGTAAAAGGTGGAATGATACACAGTACAATCAACACAGAAAGTCAGGTGGGAAAAAAGAGTGAGCAGATTGACATGTCTTAGTGCATCACAGCATTTCTACCTCAAACAAACACCCCAGAGTAAATTGAAAGATAAAAACCCTTAATCTCAGTGCTGATAAACTAGCCCACAGACTTTTAATCACTATAAATACATAAAATAACTATTTGATAATGCTTGCTAGAATGCTTCCCTCCTGTGCCTGTTACTTGAGACTCCATCCACTAGCAAATTCATGGAACATCAGCCTGTAGAATACTTTCAAACTTGCCAGACAGGCTTGACAGGCATTGATGGAAGTGGCACTGTCAGCAAAACACGATTTGTAAAGCATGATTTCCACTGTGACTGAGTAAATTTATTTTCCAAAGTAATGTGACAAAAGAAAGGCAAAAAGTAACTCATAAAGCAGGTGCATCGGGCTCCTAATGACTTTAGGTTTTCCTTGTCAGTTAGCTCTGGATGTGCTGAGCCCATGAAATCTTTGGATGGATGCATTTCCCAGTTGTTGGCCTCACTTTTATGGATGTGAACTGCAATGCTGTCTCAGACTAGACCTGCCTAGCCCCTGTTCTAAATGTGTAAACAAATATTTACCTACTTCCCTCTATCTTACCAGATAATTGTCTCTGGGTAGTAACTGTCAATCAGTAAAATAAACCCGTTTTGCTTAAAAGTTATTTTTAATGCTTACAAATGCACACCATGATATAGTAAGTATGTGTCTGCAATAAAGCAGTAAATGGATCTTAACATACCAGACAGTACCAGTTTAATGCTACAGCATTCAGGACAAGGAAGGATTTACAAGGGGGATTTTGAAGGGCTCTGGTTCTCAGCTGTCTACCAAGACTCTTTCCACTGTCATAATACTCATATCAGCAATCATGTACACCATGTACACAGGACCAGACATCAAGCTTAACTGTCCTCTTCCAAATTACACATGGGGAAGTGAAGTAAATGCTGTCCAAAACAGGTAAAATGGCATATAGGCATCTGATACCAAATCCTTAGAAATAATCTGGGCTCTGCAAAAATAATATGGGCTCTGTCTTCCAGATGGAAGTTATCAATATTTTGTCTTACAAACCAGGGAAACACTAGTTAACACAGCAGTTTCAAAATGGTGACAACTGGAAATTTTCTTTTGCTGTGATGGAATGGAAAGGAATAAACATCCTGAGACAGTCCAGAAAGGCAGTTCAGCACAGAGGCAGCTGAGGAAGCACTGAGGAGAAAGAACAGTGATGCTGCTGACCCGAGGTGCTGATGGAGAACACCACATCTGTATTTTGTGCTGAGTGGTTGCAGGAAGCAGGGCTCTGCATGGTGCCACATGGCTGTGCAGCACAGTCACTGTACTGGGGACCTATGCACCATGTTCCATCAGGATGGGGAGCTGATGGAGTGTGCAGGCATGACACAGTTACAGAATGGTCCCAAAAGGTGTAGAGGAGACTAGGAGATCCATAGAGGCTACAATATTAAATTACTTTATGTGGCACTTTGGGACAGATTTTAGTGGTGGACTTGTCAGAGCTGGGTTGGCACTTGGACTTGATGAACTTAGAGGTCTTTTCCAACCTAAATCATTCTATGGTTTTATAAAGAAGGAAGGCAACAGATTGTTTGACACTGGACTAAACTACCAGAAACTCTATGTTGTTGCCATACAATATGTCAGAAAAGAAGCAGGTCCTTGAAAGTGGGTTAACACATAAAGCTGAAGGATGAAGCTTCTATAAACTTGAAAAGAGCATGAATCAAGCTAAAAATATTTTAATCTCTGCCTTCAAAAAGTAACCCATGCAGTGACACCCTGGATATCATATACTTTTTATTAAGTCTTGCAAAAGATCAAAAGGATCATGTTACATCATACTGTCATTTTCCTATAATGTTAAGAGTCACATAGTGGTTCTAAAATACCAGCTATGCACTATGTTAAAATTAGAAAAAGGCAAAGGGTTTTGTAGTATATAATCAAACTCTTTCTTCCTTAATGGCATACTTGAATTTTAATATGGTGTTGATCCTATAAAGTGCATATAGTCTCTAGTGTGAGAGCTGTTAATGACTTTTTATTAGAACAATTCTCTGAAAAATGACTAGTTTGCTTTTTTAATGTAAAAATTTGCCCAGAAGGTATCAGTTGCCTGTGCACATTTTTTTCTTTTTATTCTTTTTGTTAAGTAAGCTATTTTGCTGCTCATCATCCTACTGGTTGAAAAGCACAAGAGGTAACATTCTAAGGTATACCTGACTCCAAATTTCAAGTGTGCCTGGAAAGATTCCACAGGAAACAAAAATTTCCAAGCCCTCACCATACCAAACAATTTGGACAAGTAGAAGATCCCTGATCCCCCAAATGTTTGAAGGAACACCGAGGAAGAAACAAAAAAACCCCTTGTTTTCTGTGCAAACAGTATTTTTCAGACATATCTCCCTTTTTAGCCCAGCCTTGGTGAATTAATATATGGCCATATCTACATGAATGTATCTATATAGCTATATATATTTATACCTATAAATATTTATTTATTTATAAATAAATAAACAAACATTTAACATTTATATAAAAGTTATTTATGAATGTGTATTTTATAGATAGAGGTATATTGTCTCTATATATTTAACACATAAATACACTCTTTTATTTTTTTTCATTCACAAGAGGAAATTTCTATGGCTCAGGCAATTCCAGCTCATACCCTGTCATCTGTTCTAAATTATTTGGACATTTCTCCTTTCCGCTCTTTGAACTTCTGGCATCTTATTTAAGCAGTCTGTCTCCAAATGATTCATGCTTGAAGGTACAAGTAAAATTATGTTTTCAGTGTTTTCCTATTGTTCACAACTCCTAAACCAAAATGCAGATAACCCAGTTTTTGCATCAATATTTATGTTCCTACAGAATACAGAGACTTTTAATAAGAATGAACTGTCTGCCATGGTGTCTATAGCTTTCCTGCTTTGGTCCCATTATTGTAGTACAGGTATTTTGTGGAATTTAATGAAGGAGTACATGCGTTGCAACATTAACAAAACAAAATGGATAACCAACAGTAACTGTGAGTTGTGGTTTAGGACACTGTGCTACTTAGCTACTGGTCTTAACCTGTAGCACACCCAAAATACCATCTTTTTAACCTCACTATTTTTCTCTGAACAAATTGGACAAGTGGATAACAGTGCGCTGCCAGAACTAGGATCAGGCCTTTAGGGACCAATTATACCATTTTATGACCTTATCTCCATGCCATTTATGATCTTTTACTAGAACAAAATTATATCAGAGTATCTGCACAGAATCATATGCCACCATTCTACTTCATAGTTCAACACAATAAAATTGTAATGAAGTTTTCTCCTAGAGGGAATGGAAACAGAGGTGACAGAAATGCTGATGCTTTTACTTCTTCAAATCTATGCTAATTATCTCTTGAATCTTTGCACAGGTTTTCAGAAAGCCCATATTCATAACACATCCTGATATATGGTTGGGATTGCTATAAAACTGCCTCAGTCAAAAAATTATCACATGGTTAACTGTTTCTATTAACAATAGTAAAATATGTTTGTAAGCATTTTGTTTGGTCTTCCCATTGACTTAAAAATCATAAAGTGCTTTGTAATATAAAGAAAATACAAAGGATTCTATCAGCAATTCAGCTATTTTCCCTGTAAGTATTTTCAAAACACGAATAAATTCTTGTAAGTCTGGTGAATTATGAATATAAAACCTCTTTTTTTTCCCCACTTCTATTCAATCGATTTTCCACAGGCAATTATTGCCAAACAGCACTGCCTATGCTTCTTTGGAATTCATGTGGAATTTTATTTTGGAGGTTTTTGGTAAATGAAGTGAGAAAGCCATCTCCTTCACAGCAGCTTCCAACTATAATGTTATTCCATTAACTGACACCTGCAAAACCACAATATGTAGAATACTAAATATGTTGCAGTCCATGAAAATAGTAAGATATAACAGATGATAAAAAGGACTGACACAAGCAAATAAAGTAACAGTACAAATATAAAACTATGACTTAAATGAATGTAAAAATTCAAGGAAAAGACTGGGCCACACGTTGGTATCAAGGAATTTATTAAGGAGCAAATAGGAACAAAGAAAGAACATTTTGCTTCATAATAGATAAAAAAGGAATCATCTGACAAAAAAAGAAAAGGAATGAAGACTGTGATAATTTAATATGGCTACCGTTGCATTTTACATGTGTTGAAATTCTATTTGCCATATACAAATAATTATAGGCAATATTCAATGTTCACAAGACATTAGAATTAAATTGGTGGCAGGTCTGGGAAAGTAATAATTTTATGGACATTTGCATCAGATTTCATTTTCAGAGAATGAGAACATCTAATGTATCTCAGTAGAGAGTGAGGTTAGAGCAACAAAGAATGTCTGAAGGGAAGATAACTTCATTATAAAGCTTCTATTCCTTCAAAAGGAAATATAAAAAAGATTGGATTCATGTGCTGCAAGGATGAATGGAACACTTCCCATTAAATTCTACATGATCTGGATTAGCAACAGTGAAAATTATGGTCAAAATGCATCAAAACTGACATATAAAAAAGTAATGAGTGGCAAGGGTGACAAAGGCCAGACAATGAGAACATCTGAAATGTACAAAATGAAAATTGCCACTAAACTGATTTAAAACACTCTTCTGAAAACTGCAAGAACAGATAATGGAAAAGGATGACGCATCTTGAACTGCAAGCAGCAGAAGAGGAAGGGAAAAAATATTGGTTTTGAGCAGAGGTAATTTATAAACAGAAGAACTTAGGGTAACTACATGTCACAGGTTCCTAAAGAAAGTGTTCAGACATACATCAGGTACTTTGCAAGGAGAAAAAACTGTGTGCAACAAACAAGGGGAGACAATTGGTAAAGGACAAGTATGAAGGATCCAACCTACAGAAATATGTAAGAAAGTAAAAGATACAAGCAGTTTATGAAGGCTTGGTAGTGAAATGGTCAGAGGGGATGAACAGTTTAAAAAGATCTGAAATGCTACTAAGAGACCAAAAATGCTTTTTAATTTACAGTTTTTATTTTCTCTCTAGACATGCTATAGTCTGCTAGAGTGGTGTATTATAACTATAGAAAATCCATTTATTTTAGTACCTGAATATCACTCTGAAACACGCTTTTCCCAATTATTTTAAACGTAAGAAATGTTATTAGATACCTTCTTAGAGAGGATGAGTTAAATGGAAGGAGTATACGAAAAATATGTCCTTACTACTGCTTGTTCTATCTTTTCTGTGTGAAGGTTATTAGACAAGTTAGTCATTTGCTGCTGAGACATACTACATGCTTTATTTACTTGGACTTCAGGAAAAATATGATGAAAGAATTTCCTTTCTCAGGTTTCTGGGATTTGGAACCTTGAGGGATGTAATGACTGCATCTTGGGGAACAGAACAAAATGGGGCCATAGCTGATTTGTGAGGTAAAATAAAAGGTTAAAATAAATACCTAAGGGCCATTTGAAGGTCAAGTTCTTGCAGATACTGGAACAATCACATTAAGCAACTCATTCTGCATTATCTCCCAGACATATAAAAATACATCCGATTAGATTAATAGCACTTTGTTTGCTTAGACCCTTACTAGTAAACAGAGAACAGAAATAAGAAATAAATATTTTCCTGATTTTTCTTCTCTTCAGAATCAGTGATTTGATAATGATTCCACATTGGGAAAAGCAGGAACTACCTACCTTTTTCTCTTCACCAAAACCAAGTGGCTAGCAATGGCAAGAGCTAAGGACAGCAAAGGGACTTGCTTCATCACTTTTCTATATATTAACCAAGAAACACACACAACTATGTACACCTTTCATTTTCCATCCTATGTCAGTGCAATGCACTTGGTGTAGACTGCTGTAACCATATTTTAAACCTTCAGAATATTTAAATGAAGGGTTTTTCTAATCAGGGTGATGCAATCAAGATTGCTATGCAGATTGCCACTATTCTGACATGGATCTATTTCAATTCATAATCATAACCACTACATTTTCATTACTGCATTTCACGCAGCACAAGCTCTGAGTCCAATATGCTTAATTTCTTCCCTAGTACTTCTGAGCATCTGGCAACACAAAACCCTGTTCCTTGCAGAAGTTATACATGCAACTTCCTGTAGAAATCAGCAACCTAACTTTGTTTATATGCCCAGGAAAACCAGGGTGCACTTTTCATTTAACAAATTTAACAAAATCCATCTGAATCTCAAGCTGTGCTCATCGTTCCTGTATGTGATATAAGAGTTTGTCCGTCTAGGGGAATTTTTCTGACAGCTTACTGAAACCAGTTACTGTCTACTCTTTAGATGAGACAGAACTTCTTTCATCCACATGTGTTTTCTCTTAGTGTCTGGGTGGTTGAAAGATCATCACCACAGATGTATTGCTCTGATAATGGAATCCACTACCAAAGCAAAGCATAAAAATATAATGTAGCCATTGTTGTCATCTGTCTTTACTGACAGACGTGAATAAGGCCACCAGCACTGTACTTTTAAAAATAAATCTCAGAGCTGCAATAAAGTAATAAGGAAAGAATGAAGTGCCAACTTCAGATTTCAAAATATTCAATTCCTACCATTAGTCATGGAAGAATATAGGAAAGTTTAGGGTAAAAAGAAATCAGAAATCACATCTAAAACTACTCTTTGCCTTTGGTTTCTATTTATTCACCACAGATTTTTTCCCTAATAGTCTAATAATGTCAGAGTTTTTATAATTACTGGCACAAAACTATGATCTTCCATAAAGAAAGTATGCTTTTTGCAAGGCAATTTCACTTATCATGAATCAACTTCCTTCCTTCCCTTTATACTTAATTTGAAATGTTGCTGTTGGCTGTAGGACTAGATAGGCCAATGACACTCTTTCACAAGAAGAATCTTGCTTGCCTTCTGTATGCACAGTTTTCACAATTCTGACGCTGGTCACAGACAGCTTACATGGGAATAGGAATGTCAGAGTATTGCCACACTGACCAATTTTGGATAACTTTGTAAGGAGCCTGTGAAAGGAGATTCATCATTCTCCCATGCAAACTTTGCACTTAGGAAAGAGGTTTCTCCAGAAATTGTTGTAATTACATTCCTGGTCTATGTTGTCTCCTAGTCACACGAGGACAAATAGCCTCCTGAATTAGTCTCCTGAATTCCCCATTTTTGCACAAAACTAATCGATCCAGTCTTGTGCTATTCTGATTATAACCTCCCCCTGGGACTTCTGTTTGTTTACCTTAGCAAAACAACTTGTGTAGAGTCCTAATATAATTTGGTGCCTGTTTCAGGTTTTGTTGACAAAGGGTTCAAACACTGTACAAAGTAGCTTGTCTTCAGTGGCACATGGAAGCTTGCAGACACAGTAATGATCACAGACATTGATCATTACTGAGGACATCATAACCTGGAAATGGGGATGAGTACCATCACCACCATCATCACCATCACCAGCAGGACCAGTCTTTTAAATTAGGAGAGTGAGATGCTAGCCCTGCACATAAAACACAAAACTTCCATGGTCTTCAGGAGGGCTTGAATGCTACAACCTCTGTGTTTTGACCATCTTCAGTGGGACTTCTCAGAGGTATTTCCCTCTCCCATGTATAATCTGTATATCTCTTGGATAAAGTGAAGAGCATGACCTTCTCGTATTTGTTTAATAAAGAAAATACAACAGCTTTTTATCTCCTAGGAAATAAAGTTGAAATTACACAATATGCTTAGTATATGTTAGCAATGAAGAATAATAACTTTTCTCTTAGAATAGTCTAACCTAAAATAACCTCAGTTATTAATTGAAACTAAGGCATAGTTTCAAATACTTTAAGTGCAACAGGAAATTAAAATGAAAATTTGATTATTGCAGATTTAAAAAAAAGTATAAAGTATAAAAGCACCCACCCTTTTCAGTGTATATATTTTGCTTTTGCTTACATGTATGCACACATACAAGCACATGGATATCAAGTTCACTTAAATGTACAGAGTGTGTCAAAAAGACATCTTTATTCCTCAGGTGTCCAGCAAAGTAAATATATGTGAGTCTTCCAGTAAAATGATACACCTATGGCATAAGAAGATGATTTTCATGATACTCTTGAAAATTTACTCAAATTAGGTTTGAAGTGTTTTACCATTATTGAAAAAAGGTGAATGTCCCATTCACTTGTTAGTAGCTACATTCATTATCTGGCTTCTGCCATAGTAACATAATTTTTCTTGTTCCTTTTAAAAAGCTGAAAAAACTATTTCTAGGTAAGAAAAGACCACAGGTCAGTTTAATGGAAACTACTCTCTGTTATGTGCATTCGCCAAATATTTTTTCCAAAATATACACCATAAGGGATTCTCTGCCTTAAGGCTTCTGTGTACCAAACCTTTTCACAGTTATGTTACAAATGCTAAAAAACAGAAAGAATCAAGAATTTTTAAAAACATACTCAGAATTGCAACATGGTAATAAAGAAAGGCATACCTGCACAATAAGTGTGAAGTAATAAATAGTCATAAAGATTAACAATCATTATGAAAGGATAAAACAGCTTGTTTTATCAACAGCACTTCAGAAAAAAATAAAGTTACTCCATTTTTGATTGATAGCAGTTAGATTATCTATTGAGTTAATAATTTTATATGGACAGCGTGAAGAATCTAAATTAAAATACGCTTCAGATTTTTTCACTTTCCAAAATTCTCCATGTAGTGAAATGTGTACGTTTCAGTATCTTTATGAAACCACTTTTTGCCAAAAAATATCTAAAGGTCCCAAATGTCCCATTGAGTCATGAGAAAGTTCTTCAGAACTTTCTAAATCATGAGCTTCCCTTAGCTCAGTTATGCAGGTTGCTTTTGTAATTATTGCTGACACACCTGACATGAAACCAATCACAGAAATGAGTCTGAGGAATCATGTAAACTACCTACCCACATTTCAGATAGCAAAAAGTGGGCAAGAGGCAAGATGAATCTCACCGAAGTCATCTTTTCTTTTTTAATTCATATTTTGGCTTCTTTCTAAAAAGCACCTTTTATATGCTCATTAGCACTTTTAAACTAGAAAGGTGTTTGGTAAATATTTTTAAATAATTTTAAAAATTATTTATTTCATTGAGAAAAAAAAAATTGAATTAAATTACTTCTATGAAAAGAAGTGTTAGTAAGTCCACCACAGAGAATTCACATCAGTGTACATTTATATATACCCATCTATTTGTGGAAAACTTGTTTTCACATGTAGTCATTTTTCTTAGGAGAGGAAGTATTATTTTATGCTAATTTCTTTATATTACTTCAAAACAGTGAAAAATGAAAAAAAAAAGAAAAAAGAAAATTAGTATTAAAAAAAATTGTTTCTAAGCTCCAGGGCTCCTTGTTTTGCTTGCTAGCAGCTCATAATACTAGATGTATTTATGGTAGAAGATAGAAACTTTTCATGTAGCAGGAAGTTTTTTTAGTAGACACCTTTCTTTATCCTTAAAGACTTAAATGAAAAATATATGGATAGAAGAAACCATATTCCCTCAGGCAATAACAGAAGTTTATAATAACTTCTCTATAAATGAAAGCAAACAGAAAAAAATCTTACTTTCAGTTTACAGATGAGAAATAAGAAAGATGGCATCCATCTTGGTCTAGTAATTTTTTACACAGAAATATTTTACATCTGAAACCTAGTTATGAACAAAAATTTAATTAAGGAATTAAATTATTGTAAACTTGATTAAAGTGGAAGGTCTAAAGCACACTGATGGAAGTTGAATTTTTTTTACACCAGCCTTAGATGTCACTCTACAAAATCATAAATGTGGAGGATCTGGGACACAGAATAATTGCCTTTCTTCTTAATGAAGCATGTTTTAACATAGCACAAAGGAAGAGGAGAAAAAAGTGCAGAAGGATCATGAGATCTCAGGGAATTATAATGGAAAGCTTAATAAAAGATTCATCACCTCTCTACCTACCATGTGCAATCACTGCCATCCAAATTGTAAAAAACCTGCTTTACCAAGGGTTTTTTTGGAGAAACCCTTGCAATAGTCAAGTTGCATAAAGGACCACTGTAATTTTTTTGGTTGTTAAAAATTTGCTGTGGGTAAATTATAAAATCAGGAAATGTTACAGCTCTTTCACTAAATTAAAAACAAAAACAGTAATCAAAGGTATTTACAGGAAGCTGGCTAAGCTCTTAATTCCCCTGATTAAAGCTGTGAACACTTAATTTCTGAATAACAAAGTTAGTGCCTCTCATGCAATATTAAATATCCTTCATAAAGCAGAAATTTAGCTTTGAAAAATGTTGAGAATGGTCAGACTCTTCTAGGACACCACCATAATTTCCTAGATTACATGTTAATAGTATACTTCACAGGGAAAGCCTTCAAAGACATTAATTTTCAGCAGCAGAGAAAATAAAAGCATTTCACTTCATAATACCCCAGCCAAACACATGTATCTTAATTTTTGCATCAAATGAGTTAATTAAAATGTTATTACCAACATTTTCCTCCAAAACATATTTTTAAAATATTTCTAGTTCCAAGATACAGATTTCTATCAGGTTGAAGTGTTATAGCTTTGTCAATTGAAGAAGAAATATGTTTATTATACTCATGGAAGTGTAATTTATATATCAATGGAGTTAAGAACCAGAATCTCAATATATTAGTCTGATACTTTTAATCCAATCTAGATCATTGGCGTACCACATTCTAGACATAGAAATCCAGTAAGTCCACAATAATGTTTTAAGGATAAAAAAAAACGGAACAAATACTCAACCAAACAAAGCAATAGACAAAACTCTCCTAAAAATCTACAATTTACTCTTTTTTTAAACTTTCCCAATAAAATATACATTGTTAATACTCTTTCCATTTAAACAGATACTTGTGCTTCAAACTCATTCTTCTATAATGGCCTTTAAGCAACTATCTTCTGAAAATATGTTTTCAGATGCAGTCTGAAAGCAATGTAATTCAGCAATTATTGGATTCTGATAAGTGCTTTGCTTTTTTAAAACTAAATAAAAACCTGGCTCCTTAAAAGAAACAAGATTAAGATAATAGATTAAGGCAATCTCTTCTCCCTTTTAAAAACGTTCGAATAGAATTAGGCCCTCAAAAACCAGAATGTGTGGTGACAAAAATAGTTTATAACAAATTAAAGTATTATTTTTGCCTTTTCCTCATCCATTTTGTTAATTATTGGAAATTGTTCATTTACATGTGGAACTGGGTATGTCAAGAAAATATTAAAATAACCAGTATACTAACCATATTGTGTGCTACCAGCCTCTTATTGTGCAACTAGCAGAAAAATAAATTAAAAGAAAGGCTTACAATTAATTGAAATTGGAACTAAATTAATTGGGAATGTTCTCTGCTCTTGCTCTACCTCTACTCCCAAGAAATGCAGGCTTGCTACCAAAATCCACATTGCAACCACTGTGTAAATAGCTAAAAAAAATTTACACGGCCTAAGTTTTATACAAAATTTTGTCTTTTTCAAACACAAAAATAAAAAGCTTTTATGCCTGAGAAAAATAACTTTTTATCCTACCTTGACTGCATATCTTGGTGTGTTTTGGACTGGCTGATTTCAGCTGGAGTTGAAGGGACTTGCTGTTGTAGCTCCACCAAAGACTGGTAGTACTGTTGCTGATGTTGTTGCTGTTTGTACCGAGACAAACTGAAAAACAGCCCTAAAATGGCTTTCAAATTTCCATTCCTTATTTCTATTAAAAAAAAAAAAAGAGAGAAAAGGAAGTGAAAAACTTTGGTTTTAGATTTCAGTTTTGTAAAAGTCATACCAAAATATGTCTCTACATACCTATAGCTATACATTTTTATGTCTTATATCTCTTCATTTACCTGTAATATCAGAGACACTTTACGTGTTACTGATAGTTAGTTCTTTATTATAATTTTTGGGTTTTTATGTGTCAGTGTTGCAGTAAACACCTATCTCTACAATGCCTTCATGATTTGCATGGTCATAAAGAAGAGTATATTCAACCTTAAACAGGACACATAATCTGAAATGAATACTCCTCTCTCAACAAAGTACAAATATTCTAACTAAAGCTCAGTCAGAAAAATCTGAGTTCTTTCTGGTCTTAAATATACATCCCTTCAAACCTCATGATTTTAAATTACTCTTTTTGATTTTGGGGCAAATTCTGTGCACATTGGTAATAAACAGTGAGTTCTGGAAAAACTGAAAAGACTGTATGGTAATGGGTCTTGTTGGTGAGCACATATCCATTCATATAGACATGCCGGAAACATGAGAGGAGAAAATAAATGGAAGGTTGCTTTTTAAAAAGGTGACTCTAATGCTCATTATTGCATCTTTGAACTTTCAAATGACACAATTTTATAGCATTCTATTTTATACTGCTATTACTGATAAAGAAGACAAAAACTAAGCATTGATATGGGTAAAAAACTACCTGAATACAACTCTAGTGAGCCCTGCTAGTATCCCTATGTCTCCCATTACTTTTTTAGCTTTTGCCCAGACTAAGATTTTACAAGGATGTTGTTATTCTTTCCTGATAAAGGATCTCAGAGTCCAAAATGAAACCTCAGAAGACTTCAATGAAATTATCTGCAGCATGCAGGTCTATTCATGATAACCTCTTTATTAATTTTCTTCGGCACTGATTACCTTGTGAAAGGTTTTTATTAGACCTATAGACTTGCAAGCTGACATGTAATGCCATAACAATTCTGCCTTCCCTGCAAATCAAAATACTGAGCTGTGTGTGCTACACAGCTTTCCTAGGCAAATTTTCCAGTTGAATTTATACTAAATTAATGTCATTTTCATGTCTCTTAAACCATTAATTTTTTTTCAATAGGTTAGGTGAAATGTTAATACATATACTAAGGCCAGCAAAAATGGAGCTTCTATGCTCAAAACCTATTCTTCAAAAGCAAACTAAATCCTGGACACCGGAATATACTTTTCAAAATGTAAATTTATTCTAAGCAGCCATATTTATTCACATTTCCTGGGATGATACTGCAGGATCTTTGATTGGCAATGAGACCATGATATATATGCAGAACTCTCCCAGAACAAGTAAAATTTTTAGGCAGCTATGACTTCATGTTGGTTTCAAGGAAGATCATTGTCAAGGAACACAGAAAATTTGTACTTAAAATTACCCTAAAAACACCCCATAAACCATGTAACTATCCATTTTAAGTGGCTCTGATTTGAGAAGACTGTCGGTACATAACACGTGTTTATTTATTGTTATCATTTTGCACAACCTAATACCTAGAAGAAAAATCCTTTGTTAAATCCCACTCAACATTTTTTAATCTTAAAATTTTGCTCTTTTTGAGTTGACACATGACTATTTTTAGAGAAGGATGCTATCGGTAACTTTTTCTTTCCTACTTTTAATAAAGTTAAAGTTAGAAGACTTCTCACAAGCAAAAAATCCAGAAACTTCTACTGTGTACTAAATATACACTCAGAAAATGAGGGGATTGTTTTTCTTTGTAGCAACTGGATAATTATTTATCAACTGGACTCTCAAACAGAGATTTGGCAGTCAAAATTTGAAAATTACTTTTTTTCTAGACCTCTTTGCTCAATTGTCAAAATGAGGTCATAAACTGGCTGTGATATCTTCAAAATTGTTAAGCTTATGGTTTATCGTTCCACAACCTTTCTGGTCATTAATAAATGACCTGGTAGTAACAAGACACATTTATCAAAGCTTATTACAAGAAACTCAGTTTCTTCTCCCCCTAAAAAATTGTACTATTCCTGCAGCACTTTGAAGAATATCATTATGAAGATAGTAGTGGATTTACTCCAGATTCATGACCAACTATGTAACAGCAGAATTAATTTTAATCTTACTTCAGCACTAGATGTTAAAATTCAGTGTTGAGGAATAAGAAGCTTTTTAAATCAGAGTCCTTGCATTTATTCCTTTGTAGTAGTACTGCTTTTAGTAGTATATGAACTTAAATCTACATAATTGATGTTTATATGCTATCAAAATTATTTTCCAAAGCAAAACAAAAGTAGGAATAAAGGCATTATGGAACACAAACAGATTCTGATTTTCAAAAGTACAGAAAATGTGTCACGTGCCATGTAAAGGTATTAAAGAATTATGAGTATCCTCATAAAATAAATCCATGCTATTCACACATTTAATTTATACTTTACATGAAAGTAAAAATAGGCTGCTCTAGAATTTCTGGTTCTAAATAGCTTTGAGGTGAATGACAGCTTGAAAAATTTCAGTATTCTCCTGCCATAAGATATCTACAAGTACACACAAAGGTTCTCTTCAATCGCTTAAGGAGCTTTTCACTATTTGACAGTCAAGGTGAATAGACTGTAGATATCATATCTGTGTTGCATGTTTAAAATCCCAGATAGTTCAGATGGTGAAAGATAGCAATTCTGAGTTAACTGAAAAATCTAATAGTGGTTAGCATTCCAAATATTTTCTCCATGAATCTCCAGAATTCAACTGAAATTATAATCTCTGGAAAAAAAAATTCCTTCCAGCTTTTAGTTGTACTACAAGCAAAATAAAAATACAGGGTTGCATCTCTGGACCTGTTACCTTCAGGTGCCACAGAGGTCAAAGGGATTTTGAAGATGTGTAGCACCTTGCAGAACTGCTTAATTTGCTACAGGACAAAGACATATACATTTTATTAATTTATTTGCCTCTTACATGAACAGGGCAATATTACATAATAATTAAGACAACTGGTATTTTTAATACTTTTGTTTATTATATTTATTAATTTTGTTGCAACCACGTTAGGCAATCACAGTGACTAATACAGCAGAAAAACTGAAGCAGCAAAACCATTCGCTCTTTCACTTAACAGGAGACATCAAAGGAATACTGTAATTTTCAGAGTCATCTGGACAGCATTACTACTGCTAATAAATTTGCTGAAACAAATAATCTTCCCTGGGTTTATTTAACTGAGCAAGATTCTTATGTTCTTGTTTACTGTTCTGAATCAAATATATGAACAAGTTAAAAAAAAAAAGTATGCTTGGGAAGTTCTGTGCATTTCTAATATTGTGGAGGTAACATAAAAAGATTATTACTATTGAAAAAATATTGTTTTAAAACATTGTCTCAAGCTTCATAAACATTGCATTTCTTGGTTCAATTTCAAGAGAAAATTAAAAGGAAACTCTCTCACTTGTTATCACTAATCTATATTTGCATGCTGTTCAAGACAGCTGGAGCTTGGTATTTAGGTGCAAGTGATTTGTGTTAAGAAATTTAGCTTACAGAAGAAAATCTTGTTATTTGTTCTGATGATTTGTTTCTCTTACCTTCTGCAGAAAGACCTTGGACATTTACGCCTCTGGCTGCCAGAAAGCTAAGGCAGACATCAACATTCTCAATCTGCAACATGAATAGAAATAACGAGCAGGATAAGACAATTTGACAAAATATAGAAATGTTAGGAGAGGGGGGGAAAAAAAAACTGACCAGGAATGAATACTTTACATTCATTGCATACTACAGCTCTTTACCAAAGTTTAGCAAGAATGATTATTGCTAATTGGGGAATCAAGATAAAGCTTTCATTGTCCTCTTTGGTGCTTAAAAACAATTCACAAGTGCCCAATCCAGAATGGCATGCTGGCAACTCAGCAACCCACCTAGTTAACATAAAACTGGATTTTGTATGCTACAAACAAGCAGCAGTGAAAGCACCCACAGAGAATTAGACACAGTATATGTCTGGAGATGTGAATGGCTGAGTTTACTAAAAAATGTAAGCAAAATCCTTCAACAGTGTAAGCAAAGATACTTGCTTGGAATGATGTAGGATTCTGTGAAAATGATACCACTCTCATAAGTGTTGTTCCTCTAATTCTTTCCCTTCAAATCTTACAATATCTATCTATCTATCTATCTATCTATCTATCTATCTATCTATCTATCTATCTATTTATTTTGCTCCTCAGAATTCTTGCTCAGTAAAGAACATGATGCCGGCTTCTTCTGGTGATTTAGAAGAAATCTACAGAGAGTTTTAGGTACAAAAATGTAGCCTAAATGTAAATCAGTAAAAGGATAAAACTTCTCCCTCTAAAACGAATAATCACAGAATTAGACTGCTTTCATGTGTCTACTTCTAATAGATGAGGGAGACGGGGTGTTCCAAAAGGTTCTCGAGTCGTCATCCTCAAATGACTGCCCCTATCCTTCCAGGACCTCTGAAGGAATACTTAGCTATAAATGTAAAAATTACAATCTTTGTCTATAAATATGCTGCTATGAAAACAGAAAAATTATGTATCGAGAGGTGTTCTGTTTCAAGTGACTTCAAAAGGTTTGAATTTAAAATACTTTATTTAGGTTGATGCCTTTATTTCAAGGCAATTGAGACCACAAAAATAAAACAAAATTTTAACAGTATATTTTAAATGCCTATTATTATTGGAGAATATTTTTAAAAAAGAATATTCAACACTAAAAACATAAAGCGGCAGCAGCTCAAGTCCATGCAGTTATTTCATTTGAACATTTACACATTTTACAATGTCTCATGTCAACGGTTTTCAATCATCAAAACATAAGGAGTAAATTCATTCCTGGAAGGAAAGCTACTTTCAGTATCTTTCTGATAGTAAAGATCCTAGGCATTATCTTTTCCCAACTTGGAAAGCCTTTGACTACTGTCATACAGGAATTCTGACACTGTTCTCCAGAAATGGTATTAACTAAAAGGATATAAATATTCTTTTAACGATTGATCCTATAAATTTGTATTATGAGTCCACAGACTGTTTTGATCCATGGGTATAAACGTATAAATTTATAAATACCTGAAAAATATTTAGATATGCTCTTCAAGGACAATAAAGGACAATACATCACTAAACACATTTTTAGAAGTCTTTTCAAACCTTGATTTCAAGGGCATGCAAATATTAACAGTGAATAATAAGTAATCTCTTTACTGAATCAATTACGGAAGAAAACCAAAACTCAAAGTCTGCAGTTAAACTAATGAAATTTGCTAGAAAACTGGGGTCTACCAAAAAGTTTTCATAAATCACTTTGGTGGGTGTCCCCAATTTTCGCAGCTTAGAATGTGTAATAACCATCCTAAAATCATATGGATTACTCCAGCACAATCACTTCAGAAACCCAGGCATTAACTCTCACTTACTTAGGTGTTTATGTAGTTTTACGCCACGAAAAAACCCAAATTAACTAGGTAATTTTAAGACATAGAGACGTGCCACAGCTAAATCAGTTGCAAGCCGGCTGCAGCTAAAATAGGAAGATTTGTTCTTCCTCACCTCCTCTTCCTCCCAGGTGTGAGGGCGCTGCTGCTGCTGCTGGGCTTCAGCGCCTCTCTGAGCGCACCAGGAGCTGGCTCCGCGCAAGAACTCAGCAGCACAAAGGCAAAGGGATTGCGGTCATTCCAGCTCCCCGAGAAGCCGGAGAAGCCAGCAGCCAGCAGAGGGGAGGGCGTGTCCCGGCCTGAGTAAAGGTTGGCTTGGGACAGGAAAGGGGAGGTGGAAGGAGGGACAAGGCTGATGGTGCCACTCCTGGTGGCAGTGGCCAGGCACTGGGCTGGCTCAGCCCTGACCTCCGGATAAACCCCTGCATCAGTTGGGAATATAGTGCACATGAAGAGAATGTTTCTACTCAACCTTTAAACAATGTCAACTACATAAGGAAAAGCTTTGAATGGAAATTTTTGTGTCCTGAAAAATTGAAAAGAAATGAAGATTTGTTGGGCTGTTAGCTGTATAACTCATTGTGTCTTTGGACTTTCGGGACATTCTGCTCTATAATTTAGTACTGGAAGCCAAATGAAAGGAAAAAATGGAAAAAAGAAAAAGCAAGAAAAATCAGTACAGTAGATCAGTAACACCCATCTTCAAGTAACTGGAACAATATTTCCTAACACATATTCTAGTTTAATCAAGTAATTTTTGATTATGGGCATGTCCCCTCTGCAGTAGTTCAGGAGACCACAGTTGTAACAAAAACTTTGTTCACTGGTGAATATTTAAGCCCTAATGTGAAAACATCTCAAAATTTATCTGCAATACCGAATATCCAGAAAATAATAAGGCTAATACCTAAACCTTCATATACATTTAGTGAAAAATATCCTGTAGAAAAAGCACCTGGTTACTTTATGTGTCTCCTTTTACAGAATTTGTCTTTGAAGTCACATCTTAAACTCTCAGAAAAAAACAAATCATTGCCACTAACACCAATGACTCAGTATGCTGCAGAACTACAAAGCAAATTCTGTTTGGCTTCAGAGTTCACCAAGAGAAGTGCAACAGAAGCCTTGAGTCCAAAGTCACCCTTTCGGTAGGGGTGTATGAAGCAATAGTGGTGGCCAACTTTCAGACAATAGACTGGGGTTGCACTGTTAGCCTTATAATAAAGTCTTGTTTTGACTTGTGAATTGAGCAAGTTTGGTGTGGCAACTCACAGGCCCATAATACCCTGAAAATGTCAGAAAACAACTCTTGCAGTCAGTTTTCTGATAATAAATGCAGTTACTATACAACTCTCAGAAACTCTTAGGGGATTCAACGAGACATGCATTAATACATTTTTGGGTTATTTTCACTTTCTTTCCATTCCAGTCTAGAAAATTTTAGCCTTAAAATTGTCCCATTTTGAAGCTCTTAGTGTGTCTCTAAATATTGCTTTAATTACCTACTTCTTGCCCTGGCAAACCACAGTTATTCTTTGAACTCAAACCCAAGCAGCCCCAAACACTTTTTCTTCAACCTCACACACAGATGAGAGTAATTTTGCAATTACAAAAGTTCCAAGAGATTTCAAGCAGCTTCCATTCCTCAGTACTGTTTCAATCAAGAGTGGTACGAATTCCTGAAGTCCATGTTTATATAAGTAGTTATTCACAGGGATAAACTCCTCCTAGAGCTGACACTGTGTGTGTAGAATTCTGCTGCTGATATATCAGCTGGAGAGTTTGTGGTGTAACACAACACAGACACCAGGAAAATTTTGTACCTTACATATGACCACAATTCTGTAGTGAATTTTGTCTGCAAAAAGAACTAATTTATAGCAGTGATTATGTTTATCATTATAGTGAGTAGTATCATAAGAACTACAAGGTCTTGTAGCAGAAGATATCGCTCATTACAGTACAGAATTCAGGATATACAGATTGACTCCAAATCTTCCGTATCACAACAGAGAAGAGTCTCAGATTTGTAAATTTGCTTGTACAGGTACATGCTGCCAAGCTCAGACTGTTGCTCTTGATAAAGTTCTCCACTGCTGCCAATCCCTGATTTTTATTTTGTTCCAAAGCTCTTATTTTATATTAAAGATTCAAAAGAGTGGAATAAATGCAGCATATTGAATAGCAGAACTTCAATATTAAAAACCTTAACACCTATAAATAGGATAATTAACAATATAATAAACTTTCATTGCCACATGGATATTTGCCACTTAGCTATTCAATTAACCATGTTGAAAGTCAAACAATGCTATATGAAATTGCTTTTCAGAGGAAACAAAAACCTGATTCTGATACCTAATCATCTCCTTATCAAAAGTCAAGGATATTATTTCAAATCCTTAAATGTAACTCCAGCATTGTTGCTAAAGATATATTTGGCTGAAATGATGATAATTTAGGAATTAATTTGTGGGCATCATCAGGTAGATAACACCATTTGATACTTTTAAATTTAAGCCTAATGGGTTATGCTTACAATATATTAATCTTTCTTCAATAATGTGATCCTTTTAATAGTATTTATACACATAGCATCATAAAAAAGTACCTGAAATACTTAACACCATAAATATCAGTGATCTCCAATATATTTTTACACTGACATTTAAAGGGATCCATTTTATATGATGGTGATGTACAAATAAACAGAAATTCACAGCTCTGATAACATTAACAGATTAGGTGGCATGCAAAGAAGATATATTGGAGATATGTTGACACATATGATATTGCATAGTTGTGGGTAATCTGCTTTTGAATGAAAGCTATTTGAAATTTATCGAGAGAAATAAATGACTAAATCAGACTGGGGGACTTGCATGTAGATAAACAGTAGTATTTAATACCCAGCTGACTTACAGGAAGAGCTCATTTGTGGGATGTACTCACCAGTGACTCAACACGTATAATATATCAATTTATTCCTATTATTTTTGATGTTGCCAAGATTAGTTTTCATCTCCTTTGTCTGAAAGACACTTTCTTCACTTCCAAAATAAATTTAATTGTGGGATGCTCAGAAGACATGTAATTGTGATTAACACAACATTATGTTTCTCTGTGTGTACAAGAAGCTCAAAAAATATCTTGCTTTGACAAACTCCCTTTTATTAAGTTTATGGCAATACAGCTTACAAGAACACATAGATACACAAGGTAGTTACTGTTCGCCTACTTTGAGCTTAATTGTGCTTGAAAAAAATGGGACACCTTTATAAAAGCAACAAATTATTATAACCACATAGACTTTCTATACATATATGTTCTTAAATACTCTTGATTATTTTGGCAGCAGAAGTAAAACAATAATTTCTGTTAGCACTTCATTCAGCACTATCTTCCACAGTTCCATGTGTATGTTTTGACATTCTGATTTGTGACCCAATTCCCAGATAAAATTTGGCAAAGGATTTTCCCTGTAGAAGCTTTGTAATGTTGCTGATGGTTGATTAAGAACCATCCATGGAAATAGTATTCCACAGAAATCTAGAGAATCACATACATACTCTTTCTAGAGAGGAGAAACTTCACAAAACTCTTCAGCATTTGGTGCTTTTTTTTTTATTTTATTTTTAATTGCAATTAATAAATAGCACTACTTTGAGACTGGTATTATGGTATGAGATAGTATATGTCACAATATGTGTATTTCAAACACACTTTACCAGCATGTTTCTTCCCAAATGTGCCCAGAGTACTAACTTGAGTTGAGAGACATGCCTTTGAATCTTCCTTTTTCATGGATATTCATCACTAATACAATTTGTGGAGGATTTAAATGAATGCAGAATTAGAAAATACATTATTGTTGTTACACATCTCCTTCTCCTTCAAGTTCTGTAGCACTAGTACGATCAAAATCAAATAAAATTCAGGCCTCTCAGGTGGCAACCTAGACTAATTCAGAATTTGCATAAAATTATTAACATTTAAAGAATGTGAAAGGAGATACTATTTGTCTGATTTTAACAGGAGTCAGTCATGTAAGGAGATGCACAAGCTTTTGAGTTCTGGCTGCTTATTTAGTAGGTGAAGTGCCAGTGATCTGGTCTCAGTTGCAGGCTCTAGAAAGATTGGAGGTTCAGGCAAGCAACCAAGATATCTTCATGAGTAAATAAAATAATTGTTGATGCACATGTTAGATTTGGTAAGAGAACTAAACTTTCCATATAGATTTAGTGATACAGAATGCTCTGGGATACACTGAAAATTATTTCAAGGTGGAAATTGCCAAAACTCTGATTTTCCTATGTCTAATAGCTGTAAGAGAATTGGTTATTTACAGCCTCACAAATTCATGGTTAATCCTCATACATACACTACCTAAACAGACTATTCTTTGGCCAAACTTATAAACTTTCACAACCTGCTATGCCCATAGGTGTTCTCAGAGATTTAAAAGGACAAGTTTATTTCATTTTCTGTTCTTACATGACTCATCCATTGCACACATTGTGACCTGTTGACAACTCACTTGCCGTGTGGGAAACACCCAGATTTTCGGTTTGCTTTGTAATTTTGTTCCTTATGGGTTTTCTTCCCAGCTGGCTTCACTAGTTTGTATTTATGTTCTGCCAGTTCTTACAACAAAGAGCTAAAAAGTTACAAGACAGAGAAATACAAAATGTTTGCTGTTCTATAGTGCCATGTTTTTATCCTCAGTTTTATCATTCGGATTATTTAACAAAACCAGGCTTCATAAACTTGGCAGGTGGACATTTGGCTTTTTTCACTATGTACAAATGGGCATATGTCAAAATATTTCCTTCACCAAAAAGTAAACATCAAACAAGTCAAGAACTTGCTCCATTTCAGTGACAACTGCTCACTACTTAGGAGCATGCTTGCTTTATGTATATGTCTATATATGCTATGATTTTCTAATGTTGAATATTGGGTGCAGAAATACATTTTTGATAGCTGACTTACTCTAAAGAGATCTAACTGAGGAGGTCAAAAGCACCATCCAGATTAAAGTTGATATACCAAAATTACCCAGTCCAATGTCCTTATCCTCCTGCCTATCCATTCTTCAAATGCTGTACATTCAACCCTGTTTGGGAGTCTAGGTGATTCTTAAATGATTGCTTAAATAATATTGAGTAGTTAGAGTTCCCTGTTCTTCACTATAAGACAGATGTTCAGCACACCTGAAATTCTGTTCATCTCTTTAGGAAAATGTGCAACTGGTAATATAATTAAAATATAAAAACCCTCTAATGCCTTCGTAATTGTACATGGACTGTGGGATAAAATGTATCTAATCCATAAAAAGTAAGCAATTATGATTTATTAGTTGTAACATATGGTGAGATTTATTTCAATTATTTGTAAAAGTATCAATCAGTAACCTCAATCATTACAAGAAGCACCTTCTACACCACATGCTCCATTCCATTTGACACTTGTTGATTCATTTGCTTTCTGTGAAAAGCTGTCATGAAATTTTACTTGCAAAACTGTCATACCATTTTCACTACACTGTATTGTTGTATGTTATCCACAATAGCTGATTCATAGGTATTCTAAAAGGGAGGATCCTTTTTTAAATTTAAGAGTAGGGTTTCAAAGAAAACAATGTGAAATAGACTTATATAGGCTCATTTTGCAAGTATTATAATTGAGCTACCCCAAGCAAGCTGGTTATATATATATATATATA
>VXBI01001239.1:209943-271381 GCA_013397375.1 Toxostoma redivivum
AGATATGTATTGTTGTCTCTTTCATATTCAAATTTGTATTTTCTTGTTAACATAAATGTGCTCATACTAAATTATTTACAGATTTTTACTTTTGAGCATCACTTTCTAAAAGTTGTATATTTTCATCAAGATTCCTTGTGAAGAAAGTGTACAAGGTATTACTATGTAATAAATTATTTTTTTTTACAAATACCACATAATAAGGACACCTTGAAGAGTAGAGAATACACACAAATTCTTCTAAATCTGAAAGTAAATGCAATGGGAAGAAATGCGGCCCAGAGTAATGCAAAACTTATAATGATTCTTCTGAGGAAGCTCTTTCATTTTAAATTTGCAGTTTCTGTGGAAGATGCTCATATAGCAAGCTGCATGTTACACAGTTCCCTTGGCCACAAACTACTGAGACTGAGTGAAATTTGCCATGAATTCTCAGTTTCTCTTGTAGAAATGGGAAAATTTGAAGAAAGGGAAAAACAGCAGACAAACAAGCTCTCAAAAATCATATTATTTATTTTCCGGCAATTTATTTCCCATAAGCTCCTACCATGGCAGCTTATTGGAATCACTTTTTGTGACTGCACTGGAAGGTAATGTCAAATTTCCACGGGTGGTGTAAATTAGAAAACCCACCCAGATAAAAGAGGTTTTAACAGTCCTGCTGGGAGAGGTTCCATGCATTCTGCTGACTTGCTGTTGCATGTGGCCTAGATTAAGGCACATTCCATATTTCTGTCAAAATTATGACACATGTTAGGGGGTTAAGCAGAATACACTGACGTTCAGACACATTTGGCTTAACTCTTTTGTAGCAAACTACACATTATTTGCAATAGAATAATTTAAAGAGCAATTAATAAAAAAATCTATCAGTGAACAGTGTAGCTTCATTCCAGAAAACTGTTCCAAACTAAGCATTGACTTTGCAGTACGAGACCATACATGCAAATTAAAAACTGATTTACTGGAGGCATTTGGGGAGAATTTTACCTTAGAGAATAATAACTACTGGTATGTAGAAAGCCTCCCAGGCAAAAATTTTTAGGAAATGATGCTGGAGTTATTTAATTATTAATTATTTTTTGAGGAAAAAATGACAATCTTATTTAAAACTGAAATAGCTTCCACTTCCTTTTCCAACAGATATTAAGGAGCACGCACATCAAATTCTTCCAACATGCAGTCCAAACACGAAATATGACCAGTAAACCCAGAAATGTGAAAACAAATTAACTTCTCAAGTACTTGGAGAATTCAGCAGACATATGTACTGACCTGCTGATAAAAGAATGTATGAGGTCACTGCTGAGGTCAAAGCACGAACTGGGGTGTGTATTGTTTTTAAGAAAATGGTACAGTGGGAATAGGATCACTTCTGGCATGAATTACTGTCAGCCCTGTCAGGACCACAAAGGCGACAATTGGTGCTGCACATTTTTCACCTAGCTCCTCACTTGGTGAGTGGAAACCTTTGAGTGAATGTGAGATAATTCATGTGATGGCAAATACAGAACAGTTTGTTTGTTTGTTTCTGTCTGTACACATCAGCAATTTAATGAATAATTTATTTATTCTAAATAAAAACCATTCCTAATCATCATTTTTAGATGGCCAAAGAGATCATTATAAACATCTGTTGGTCATTTTCATACAAATCCAAAAAATGCTCAATCCACCAACACAAAAAACCCTCCACCATGTAAAAGAAGAATGCAAAGTTTTACTCTGATCATCTATATAATGGTGTGAGCTTGCTTCTCCACCTTTTTACTCACTCTTCCTTCTGCTTCTTGTCTTGTCTGCATTTGCTCTCCCCATTTTTATACAATAGTCTCTGCAGCAGACATTGTAAGGCACAGTAATAGTGATTTCTGAAATGCTTTTGCACTACTATAATAGAAATTGTGAGAAGAAAGTTGTGGATTTTTGATTGGAATATAGTGCTGGGTTTGAACTCAGAAAACCATGGATGTATTTCAATATGTGCTCAAATTTCTTAGAAAGCTAAATATGGCTGCACAGCAGAATGGATCAAAAGAAAAACTGGATAAAATTCTCTTCCAGTATCTGCAAATAACTTGCTACTTCAGGACTCTCATCTGTATAGGCCTGAGGCCACCACCACCATGAAAGAGCCTTATACATGCACTAAGAACTCAAAATTGAAGATAAATACTACCCTGGGAGGACCTGTTTTTAAGGCAACGATAAAAAGAACTCTGTTTAAACACAGTGTTTCTTAAAGCAATGCTCTACTCTAGTGAGCCTTTTTACAAACTTTTTTTTTAAAATTATGCAACACTTCTGAGTCAGCAAGGTACCAGTGTCTAAATATTTATGGAACTTGGCAACTTCTGAAAACTGGAGGGCAATGTGAAAAAGCACGCTTCTTTAAAACAGAGCAGGTTTTCTCCATTAGGTCAAAAGAAATCTACAACAGAGTCTTCATTTATTAGATTTAATTAAACCTCTGAACGAATTCCAGTTCTCTTCTTTACCACTACTTAATGCATAGCAACTCCATTCAGCTCGCTCAAAAAAGGAGCTTTTAGAAATAAGGGCAGTACAACCAGTGACGGAATGAAACCTTTAAAAAATAAGTAAACAAGTAAACTACGAGGCAGTGCACTTCATCTATTGAACTTTGCAACTGGAATCCATCCAGATGCACTGCGTGCTTGCTGACCATACCAGAAGTCATAATGCTACAGCTTGTGCAGGAGAGACAGTTTGCTCCTATCCATCTGGCCTTTTAATTTTATAAACATTCTAAGGTTTTTTTAATTATATATATTTTTAATATTACTCTGGGAATAGTTATAGAATTTATAGAACATACAGTGTTTGTAGAACATTGGGCTCATCAAAAGAAAAGTGATAAAAAATACTTGTTATTCGCAACCTCTAAAAGTACAGCCTAGAGTTTTCTGTAGGACTAAAGTTGTGGGCTGGTCCTCCAGCTGGAACGTAAACTCTTTGGGAATTAATGCATGAGAGAACATAAGTTACTATTTTCCTCTATGTTTAGTTTTCATATTACTCAAATTTCTCTAAGCCCTAAAGAAAAAGACAAGAAAATATGATGGTGAATTGACATCACAGGTTATTAAAATCATTCAGATTAAACCAGATGTCTTTAAAATCCACAGGGATAATACAAGAGGCTCATATTCAGGCTTTCACTTTTGCTAGTGTACCTGAACATTGCATTTCAAACCATGCTTAGTATAATATACACAGGAATATGAGGCCATGTTGTATATGTTTTCATGCCATGCTTCTAAACAGCCTTCATCCTTGCCTATCTCTGCCCTTTTCTCATAACTATGGGAAGAATTTTCCCCATTTTCATAAGATCTCATGTCTAGATTCTCGGTCAGGGACAATAAAAGCACCTGGAACCACAGAAGGCAGTGGGATATCTACTTCTAAGCTCAACAGGGTCAGATTTTTTTCTTGACTTCTCAGCCAAATGCTATAAGAGAAATATCAGAAGTGCTCAAGCCTATTAAACGAAGCCTTAACAAGCACTTAGGGCTTGTTGTCACATCACTTCCAATTGTAGCCAATGAAGTGTAAAGTGTAGGAGGAAACAATTTTTTAAATAGTTATCCAAGTGTTTTAAAGTTCTAAAATACTGCCAGTATTGCTTGAAAAAAATAAGCATTTTAGAGGGGGCATATATCTTCAAATACATTAATTCATACAATGCAACAATCTAAATCTTTCAAAACTGTTTATGCCAAGAAATCTAAATAGAAGTTTTATATATACAAGAACTGTGAAAACACCCTTGCACATATGTTTACCCTGGAGTATTATTCCTGATCTGTCTATGAACTAAGTAAGAGCTTTTACCAAAAGAAAAACAACAAGCACCTAATTTAAAGTTGTTATTGGGAGGAATTACTGAGAAAAATCTGTGTGACAGGCAAAAGAGCTCACGAGGCTGGGATGCTGATTAGTTAGTTATGTGTACAGTTAGAATACAGAAGACTATATCTAAGTACATTAACTACTATTTATGAAAAATTAAAAAAATAATGAATGTGAACAATTACATGCAAATAGGTCTCAGTTCTTAAGTGTGGAAACCAAGGGACAAAGAAAATTCTTGTGGTGATTTTTTCCTCGAGAGGAAAAAGCCATTTGTACATTCCCATTGTAATTCCAAGGAAACACTGAAGAATCAAGAGGTATGAATAATCCAAACAAGGTTCTAATTAGCTGCCAATACAAGCCTAAACAAAATATAATCTAATGGTTATAGAATTAAAGAATGCCAAAAGCTACAAGCTAAAATACAAATATATTTCTCTTTCAGGAAGACTTTTCACATTCACCTTTCAGAACTTTGTGAGTTTGATGTTGGTCCAGATGCCACCTGAAAGAGTTGCTAGGAACTGAATAGGTAAACAAATGCTTTAAGCTGATATAAACATCAAAAACGCAAAAAATATTTGTGATGATTTTGTGAGATTGAATATAGCCTTGTCCCAACAACAAAAAAAAGTATCTTGGACAGACACTGAAAATGAACCCTGCCCAGACTAATACATATCCAGACACTGGGCCAACTTAAAATAAGTTCAACTCTAAATAAGTATACCTCTGATTTATGTCATGTGGTCATCTGTTGATCATATGGTCAGCAGAGTTCTCAGACTAGGAGTGTTTTAAATAATTCCTGCACATCTGATAGCTGCCAAATAGATTACTATAATTATATTTATACTATTTATTTCTGCTGAAACAAAAATGGTTGTAGTGTATTCTAACTATTTATGTATTAAGTTTCAGGTCATAGTGGATTTAAACAGACAAGTTACATAAATATCAAATAAGTAGATTGTGTTAATACTTTAATTAACTTGATCAAAAGCCTTTACATGAAAAGGGAATAGTTAGTGCTGTTGAAATAAGCACTCTTTGTGATAACTTGCTTGTTCTAAAGTTAAATTAAGCCAATTTACTCATCTGTACCTTAATAGCATTGCCTATAATAGGGCCACCAGCTGTAATAAAGTTTATATTTAGAGTTAACATCAGTCCAGTTTAAAGTCCGTAAAAATCTTTACCAACACAGAATTTCAGGTGCCTCATGCTGTCTGGTGCCCCTTCTGAGTGGTCAGATCCACAGGCTCTTGACAGCAGGAGAAGGCTGGCAGAGCAGTTATTTCAGTGAGTGGAAAAGCCATGACTGCTCTCCATCTGGTCCCATGGCTGTGGACATGATTTTGAAGGACCCAAGACATTTTCTGACAAATACAGCATGTTTCATTTTGGCATTTCATGGAATATATGGTGATTACAACAGCAGTGTATAAATACATACTGAAAGAGCAGGCAAAGAAGTACATTCTAACTCCTTAACACAGTAACTTTAGATATTGGGGTAAGAGGAGGAAAAAGAAGGAAAAAAAATGCCCGGGTCAATTGTTCTTTTTAAGTCACCCCTCAGATTGTCATTAGTGACCTGATGGACCACTGCAGCATGCTAGTCATGTGTTCCAGCAATAGCACATTGGGGAAAGGCTGTAAGAGGAAGGGATTTGCAGCAGGGTTCAAATAGGAGTTTGTTCTTGGAATATAATTAAGGAGAAATAAAAGCACAAGGTTCCGCGGGTTAGTGTGCATAAAAGTCAAGGAACTCCAAAATGGTGAGTATGTAAAAGACACTGTAAAATCAAGCAGATTTGGCACTCTTTCCATGAAACAGGCTCACACTAAGCTGCAGCAGATGTAGGCAGCTTCTGTTCCAGCAAAGATCAAGGGCAGAGTGAGAAAATACATCTGGACAGATCACAGTAGTTTCAATATGCACCTACTTTCATTCTTTCTCTTCCTTTTCTAACAGTATAATGGTATTATATTCTGGAAGTAATGTAATACTGCTGAAAAAACTCGAACTTTTTGAGGCAACAATTTTTTTATATTTCACTTTCTAACAGGAGAGCAGGGAGAGGTTGACAATTCATTCTAATGAATATCTTAATTTTAAATGTAGTGAGACAGGACAGTTTATGTTGCCACATTAGTCTATAACTAACAACTAGCTTGCTAAGACATTCTGTGGTAATTTATTAGCCTCATGTCTTGCAGTCTCTTTGCTGTAAGACCAAACTTTTAAATACCAGGTATGTACAGTGGATAAAGGATGACTGAATGACCAGTACTGTCACCTAATCATAATGTACCACAGAATACCTCCAAAAGCTTAAGCATTGGTTGGATAATGTTTATTTTAATTTTAAACATATGTAGGTGGTTAAAATTACAAGAAAGGTATCTTCTTTCTTCCCTTCTGCAGCTAAACTCACAGTGCAATCCCTGCTCCACCCTAACATTGCTAGTTCCTTTAATTACAATGGGAGCCACAGCTTGTTGCTTTCTGGCACCCTCTGCTGCTCCGCACATTACACCACAGTCAGCATTTTATGGACAGTTGCACAGTTCCTGTATCTCCATCAAAACATCTTCCCAGCGGTTGCATTTCCCTGCCCAACCAAGTAAAAGCTGATGGTACTCATATTTGGTGTGTGCCCTGATTTATTGTTTGCAAATGTTAATGCTTAATTCTCAAAATGTGTCTAGTAGCTCTTTCCTAAACTTAATCTGGACTCACCCTAAGGAAGTGAAATATTAGGTCCTGTAAACCTGTAGAAGAGTGGCCATCTCATGCTCTCACAGATGTCCAAATAATACAGTAATCGAAGAATTTGAAAGCTCTCACAAACTTTGATTCACAAATGAGAAGCAGAATGGCTTAAATACCTTTGGAAGTGAATAAAATCATTGAGAGCTCAATCAGAACTGCACAAGGTACTTTACAGAGATGCATGGCCATGTTTGTGAGCCACACACTAAAACACATGCTCACATTGTTTCTCAAGAGACTTGCATGTTACTGAAGCTTCAGAATTCTCCATTGTCAGGAGAGGCAGTGGCAGATTATTTTAGAAAGAAGGATGAGTGAAAGGCCTGGGTACTTCACCTCAATGTTAAGAAATGTTCTTTTGTGGAAAGTCTACCTCTCTGAGGAAGCTCAGAGCTCCACAGACATAGATAACATACAGCACTTAAAATTACAAAAGTCTAAGCAGAAGTGGGAGTGGTTAGAAAATATTTAAGTAGAAGTCCTCAACTATAACTATAAGAGAACTGGCATTTTGCCACAGTTCCAAAATAATCAGACATTTGAAAAAATCTAGGAAGCTGACAAAATCTCAACATTACCAGGAAGCCTTGTTTGGTTATACTGTAAAATAAAACCCTTTCGGATACATTGTTTATTTTCTTGTTCAGCTTAAATATGCATTTTTGCTGTTCAGCTAAATATCACGCACTTTCTTCTCTATTTTTAAATCCAGTAAACATTGTAGACATTCCGGGTATTTATAACATACTGTCCCTATAGAAGATTATAAAAATACACCATCATGAAGCAGACATATTTACTGTAATCTGCTGTTGCTATCTGGGAAAAATCTGGTAATGTCTGATAACCACAGGTGCTTTCTGGAATATATGTCATAGTCAATTTGTGTGTATGTATTTTAACTGCGTGTTTATGTTAAGACTTTTCAGTGTATTGCTATTAATGGAGGTTTCTAGGCCATTTATTCCTCATCTCTTTGTCTAAGCATATGCATTGCTAATATTTTTTCTATTCTAAAACTCCACGGAATGTTCACATGATATTTTTGAGGTGGGGGGAAAAACCACCACAAAAAAAACCCAACTGAAAACTGAAGAGCATGGAAACCTAATTACAGATGGCTGAAATGGAGTGATTGTAAACTGTATGTCTTCAAACAATAGATACTTCAAAGTGTACACCACTCATTAGTTTTCAAGCATACTGCAGCATTTAATCTCTGCAGGTCCTCCCAATACAGTTTAAGACAAGTATCTGATCAATTTACATTCCTGACAAACGTAGCTGAGGGTTGGGGAGAAGAGATAGATGGTCACATCCCAGGGGCATGAGAGGCATATTCCAGATAGAGATTGAGTGGAGGTGGGTTTCAAGGAACTGCAAGGGGGAGAGGGAGAAGGAAGGCAGTGTTTGAGGGAAAAGAACTGACTTAAGAAACAAAAAGATCTTTTGTTGTTGGGTAGTCTTGGCCTACAGAAGCAAAGTGGCCAAAACCCTGATTCCAGTCCTAACAAAGCACACCCAACTATAACCTAATGACTCAGTAGATTTCCTGGAGACTGTATAAGTATTCATCACAATATATGTACTTTTCATTACATGATTACTTCATTAACATCTAGATGAGTTATTCTCATATGATTCTACACAGTAATACCACAAGGGATTTGTAAATGTAAACAAAAAGGCTAATAACAGCGCACGATTTATATTCATGAATAATGTACTTCTAGCCTAGTAAAATAACACTCAGGATGTGTTCCTGCAGCAATTTCTTTTATGGCTTCAGACAGTCAAATGTGAGTGACTCAGGGGAATATGAATCTCAGTGCCTGATACCAGTGAGTAACTCTGAGCTATTCTGTGAAGAGAGATTGTTATAAATCTTGTGGTCCTTTTAATGTTCTCAAATGTAATGTTCTAAATGTGAAGAGAACTGCTTGTTTCAGTGCAGAATAAAGATGTCTTACAAAGAATCAAACTAGAATCAAACCATATCAAAAAAAGATGATTTTGTTGCCTTTTCCTCCCCTTCCTTTCTAAGACAGTAACATTCTTGGGGAGGATAAATGAAGTGTTCCATTCTTTATTCTCTATTAATCTCACACTTGCAGCAGTTCTTCCATCCTTTCCTCAGCTTCCTTGCTCTCTCAGAGTAAAAATATTCTTGGTCTACCACAAAAAGGCAACTGTTACTCTGTCCAGCTGTCATGCCATCTATATTTTCTCTTAAATTTCTTGAGTTCCTGGAAATTTTAAGGTTTGTTTACAAAAGCACTTGGATTTCTTCCTCTTCCAGTTCTATGCAAAACTATAAATGCAAAAACATTAATAATCTCTTATCAGCAAAATTTGAAACAAGAATTCAAACATTTGCATCCTCGAGATTCAACATCGTTAACACCTTTAACCTTGCCCTTACAGAAATTGTTCTCTTTCCTTTCTTTGGTCTCTCCATTCATATAGTCACAATTATTCCCAAAATATATTCTTATACAGACCCTCATTATTCCATTTATCTTTTCTCTTTTGAGGTTACACATATCTCTAGTCTTGATACACTCATTTTCAGTTTTACTCTCATCATTATGCCAAGTTAATTTTCTCTGCAAACAAAAAAATAAACTTCAATGTCTACACTAATGAAGATATTACTTTCTGTAACTATCCTTCAATTTGCATTATCTATTTGCATATTTTCACATATTTTAAGATATATCTACATGCATTGCTTTTTGCCAGAGAATTTTTATATTTCTGTGGCACAGAGGATTGCATAAAAAAAGGCATGAGCCCCCTACAAGGCATACACAAGTTTATAAAATGGCTTTTTTGATGTCTAAAACAAAGAAGGAAACTCAGTCCTGAAGTTCAGTTTCTAAAAGTTTGTCCTGCATTTATTATTCAGGATTCAGGAGTTTGAAATATGGGAGACTTCAACGATAGTTGGCTTCAGCAATCACTGAATGAAGACAAAATAGAAATGCTCTGAAGCTATCTTCTACATTGTACACTGAACAGTGGCTTGCAAGTGTCTAGATGTTCAAACATGTTCAAGAAAGTCTTCCCTCAAACAGCTGAGGATAGTCACTGGGGAAGGATGTGGGAATGGGATTAGTTCTTAAAAAGAAGATCACGCCCTAAACCTACCTAGGAAGTGAGAGGACTTGTCCAATAAAGCATCTTCAGAAGGCGAGTTAGGACATGCCCCTGGCTATGACAGTATTGGGCCCTTGGGTTCTGGGAATCCCAAAAAGGTTAAAAGTTTAATTTAAATCACCGAGTGAAGAAACTCACAAAGCACAGCTAGCTAAGTAAAAATGTATACTTTCTCACCAGAAAATGGGAAATCTGAATATGTATCAGGTTGAGGAGTGCAATTTCCCTCACAGAAAAACATCCTTTCATAATGGAGCTATATCAGCCTTGTCTGCTCTTCCACCTAGAGCTGCCAGTGTTGCAGGGCAGGAGACAACAGTTCGTGAAAGGAAGTGTTTGTTACCAGTGTGGCTCTAATGTGTATTTAACCCACAGTTCCCTCCAAAAAAAATTATTGCACGGGACTTAATTGTGCCAAACCACGAGAGTTGGATTCAGAAATGTATAATTAACAGGTAAGTGAATTCTTGTGAGGCAGAACACCAAAGGACATATAAGCTGTGCATTACCACGACCCATTTTTCCCAGGGAATGGGGATCAGGATGCTTCTGCCACCCCTTAAAAAGTCCAAAGAAGAAATGCAGTTGATGGGAGCTTGGTAACTTTTGGGGATAGGCTCACCTACACTGGGGGCAAAATGTCCTCATGAAATTCCCAGCTGGACAAAAACCTGGCTTGAGGCTGCACAAAAGTACGGATAATATGGTCTGAATTTTAAAAAAATGTCAAACAAATGTCAAAAGGGGTCATATAGGTGTCACTGCAGGAAGAAACTGGCCCACACATTAAAAGAGCTGGGGTTAGTTTTCAAAACTCAGATTGAATTCTCAGGTTGCCAAGGGACCATATTTCTTCACCCAGCCAAATTTCTGTATTTATTTCAATCTGTTGCACTTGTGTGGAAGGCTCACCTGAAGCTGCTCCAAAGCACCTGCAGCTGCTCCAAAGCACAGAAAATATATTTTGAATCCATACAGCCAATCTCACCAAGAACTTCACCAGCAAAGCCAGGAGATTCTTACACAGTTCAAAACTGTACAGGCAGGAAGAGCTCACATGTGGGCCCACTTGCCAGTGAACATAGGGATGACATTTTCAGGTTTCCCATTCCTCAAAGAGCTACACACAATCATACCACACACATTGTCACATGGAATTCATGAACCTTAGTAGAAACATCAATGTTTACTTTATACACAATTATCCTGTTTTCCACAGTTTTTACACATAGAATATCATGCTGATGGTATCCATCAATATCCATGCTTGGATATTGACATTGCTGGACACGGATGGGTGCTACTCCACAGTGCCTGCCCAGCACATCCATGTCAGAGGAAGTCTGAAGGACACACAAGCAGAGATGGAGCCACCATGGGCTTCTGGGGGACTACAGGAACACTACAGAGCACACCTTGCACAATAAATTACAGAGCAATGTCTACCAGGGTGTACATGGTAACTTTGTCTGTCTTTAGGCCTCACAGACTTCTTTAACTTTCTCACAGAAAAAGCTCCCTGATTAAGCAGAGACTGATTCACCTACTCCACCTTCCTCTTGTGCATGTACACAACTTTTCTTCAGTCTCATACAATAAAGCAAAATTTTTGGCATTCTTCTGTCTTTTTTACAAAACATTTTAAATTTATTACCGTCTTTTCAAAGGCATTATTAATGAAATCAAGTACTATGTTGTAGAAATTATCTTATTAGTTCTAAACATAGTCACACCAATTCCCACTTTTATCAGTTACACTTCTGCTCACACAAAATTGGTGCTAGCTCTGATAACTAAAGCTTTTTTTTTACTGAAGATTCTTATTAACTTGGCAGTGTTCTACAGCTCCAACACCTTTTCTCCACTCCCTGATTTCCAGGATGAGCAAGACCTGTATTTTTAGGAAACTCAACTTTCTCTGTGGGACTGCAGCATATCTGTATTCTAAATCACAAAAATCACCTTTGATGCATACCTTTGGTTGTATAAACTGGTAGAAAAGTGGGCCAAAGATCAGACTGACAAAATAAAAAACAGTCTTCATGAAGTGCATACAACACCACTAGGAGACTCTTTAATAATAAAGGTCTCTCCAGTGCTATGAGAAAACCCCTGCTACCAACAAAAATTAAGGATGCTTTTTTACTTAGACGGGTATTGGCAGAGACAATTCTTGTGGGAAATAGCAAAACCTAATTCTAAGAAAAAACACCTATTAAGGCAGCATTAATCACTGAAGGAAAAATCAACTTCAGGTTGTCAGGTTTGAATTTATTTTATGATATATGCTGCTGACTGCATTGTAAACTGCATGAGGAAAGAATAGAAACATTAGTTTTGTAAAAGTCACTAGGGACAAAACTGCAAATGTCACCATTAAAGGATTTTCAGTCCAACACCTTTAGATTCTCTTGCATTTTTTCCAGCTACCCCAGGATGGACTGAATTGGTATGTTTTGTGTGCTTACTGTATGTTTGATGTGATATGTTAAAAGCCGAAACTCTGGAGATTTTTCATTATATTTATCATTTGTTCAGGAGGGAAAAAAAGAAACCCCTGAATGCTTTATCTTTGAACAATTACAAAAAAGTTTGTAACATATTTTCTACCAAGAAGGCTATCTTGCTTTTTCTAATGATGGGGGAACTTAGAACAGAAGATAAAGAAACAGATGGGTTATAATGAAGCAGAAAGGAATTAGCTTTGGATTTTATCAAAAGATAAGCCATTGAAATCCCATTATTTTCTAAATAAATACGATATGAAATATCCTTAAGTGATAGACTTATGAAATAATTAATATAAGGAAAAAGATAGAAATTCTTGTGGCATTATTTTACATTGAAGGGATTCATAGCTGTAAGAAAAAAATAGGCAAGACTCTGTATGACACTCTGGACAGACAACATATGCTGTAATACACAGAGGTTTAAATCCTTATTATATGTACGAAAACAATTCCTAAGAAATAGTAAAACCTTTCCACCACAGTAGGCTGACCCAGGAAACAAACAAACCTCACCAATTCTCTTTCAAATTTTGTTTATTTAAAGCTTCTGAGATTTGAATATGAAATAATTTATCCCTCAGTACATCTCAGATTCTCAGGTTCTGTGTGCAACATCAAATGGGTGAGCATAATGAAACCTGGTAAAGCTAACTATGCAGAAACTGGGTCCTGCTGAGCTTCACAGGTTTTTAGTTTTTATGAACTTGGACCTATGGAGCCAATTCAGCTTGTCTGCAAGTACTTTATATACCAATGCCAAAATGAGCATAGGGAGCAAGACATTGCAATAGAACTAATTAAAAGAAAACTAAACCCCAAGCATTTTATATACATTTAAAATAAACATTTAAATATGTTTACAATTTAAGGTAACAGCTGAATTGAGATGCCTCAAATATCACTTGAAAGATGCCATTGGCAAGAGGAAAACCAAATCATGAGTGGAACAGAATTTGGGAGTATTGGTAGCGATTAATTATGAACTAGTATCAATATCATCCACAGAGAGTATCAAGAATTTCCAACAGCAGACAATCCATGTCAGTCCTCCTTAGCTTTTTTAAAGCTAATAAAATATCTTAGACCTCCTGAAAATGGGTACCAAAGGCCTCCTGGAAAGGGTATCAAATGGCAGATGAATAGAGAAAACATTTCCCCCTAATTGCAAGTTATGAGAGCAAGGATTATGAAAACATATGTGCAAGAGGGTAGTGGGATTCTTGAGGTTTATTAACTAAAAATTTTAAAATAAAAGCAGTGACTGAATGGCTAACAAATGTTATTGGAGTATTTTGACTGCTGCTGGTTTGATGGCTGATGTTCTAGCAAGTTCTGACAGGACATATTGCTACATACTGGTGTATGTCCAATATACAACATGCAAACTACCCTTGACTACTGTTATTTTTTGTTTTCCCTCCATATCACAAACATTTTTTTAGTCCACTGTTATAAGGAGAAGAGAATTGCCCTACAATTAACTGAGTGGGCTAGCAAAATTGAGCACTGCCAAGGAAAATTACCTGAAAATATGGTAAAATTGTGCCTGTGACTAGGTGAGACCAGTGCAGGCCTGAAGGAAACAAATGGAGAGCAGCCCAAAACCTGGGGTCTCTGAGAGAAAAACTGACAAGTTTGAATGAGTTTAACTTAAATACATTTTAAATTTCCTAAGTCAGTTTAGAAATCAGCAGTATAGAACTGGTATGTGAAAAGGCAGGAAAATAATTTGATCAGTCTATAGAGATAAAACAATTCAGTAAAGAGATTGTGTCAAAGGACAGATAAATAAATATATTACTAAGAAGTTAAAATGGCTAAATGAGACACTTTAGTCACTGTGCAAACACTGATGTATGACTCTGCACAGCAGTCTTCAAAGCATCTGGTTTGACAACCAGAGCACCTGGGACATATTCTTTGGCCTGAGCTAAAGTGATGGGCTTATGGGAGTAGAAAGATGGACACAAGGAGAGCCACAAGTGCTGCTGCAACATGGGCATGCACTGACCATGTTTCCTCCATAGCTGCATGGAGCTAGAGATGAAATCCAGAATCCCTCTGCCACATAAAATGCAACAGGAACAAACACCAATGTTGTTTTGAAAACATTGCTAGAGTGAATAGTTCTCTCTGCAGCTTGTCTTTCTCATGGAAATGAAGCTCGATATACAACAGAGCAATGGGTCCCTGAGCAATCCTAGATGGCCACTAAGCACATATACAACCTTGGGAAATCACACCACTTCCCTGTGCTTTTGTGTCTCTTTGTCTTGCCTGTCTGAAATGGCAAGTTTTAACATGATTAAAGTGGAGAGTGATTATCTCTTGATCTGTGTATGCAATATTAGAGTTCCATGCTGGAGTTCCCAAACTTCTCAGCCAGAGCCACTAGGTGCTGCTGTAATATGAGCAATTAAAATCATAACTATTATTAAGGAAACAGTGTATATTCTTGCTATGGACTGTTTCAAAAAGTCTGAAAGCCAGAGAAAAACCTTATTCTAAACCTGTACATTTTTTGAACAATAAGAACCAAAAGACCCATTATTCACTTCATTAGTACTTAAAATTTTTCCCCTTACCTTTTGATGCTTTGCAGAAAAAAGCTGCAAGCACCTTCCACCTTTAAAAAAGGCATTGAACAAATGCACTTTTTTCCTATTTTATTTCCATTTTTAAACTCAGTTTCAGCAGTTTGGTGTGTTCAACCAAATCACTATACTCCAAAATCCTTGCCAGCTACACAATTATGCACCTTATTTATATATTATTTGAATGTAAACAGAAAGGCAGAGACCTCAGCATGGGAGAACATTACTTGGATTGCAAATGATTCAATAAGTGCATGGTGATTTTTTTACTGAGGCTCAGATTTTGTGTCTGTCACTTTCACAGTATTCTAAGAAGGTTTCATCTTATTAAATGTAGTTGACTAGCCATAAACACAGTAAAAGACTAATAAGACTTCATATGAATCACAGTCACTAAATGCTTCTTGTCTGAGAGTATTAAAAAGTCTTTAGACAGCTGCCAGCTATAGCTCAGAGAGCTATATGACTAAACTGCTATTTTTGAAAGTCTTGGAGTCCATCTAACTGGACTTCACAGTGGACAATCCAAAAGGATATTTATATTTTTAAAAAAATTTGGCAAATGTTGTTTAGCAAACCAGTTTTCCAGACACAAAGACTCCATTTAATAATTTATTCTTGGATTTACTGCCCTTAAAATGAAGCTAAATGAAATTATTTGGATCCTCAAAAGAACAGGTCTGATAAGGCAATTCTGGATTAAATAGAAGTGATGAAGTTTTGCTGCCAGGTTATCTCAAGATCCAAAGTTAGCACAGAAAGAAAGTTAAAAACATTAAGCTTGAGTGGAAAATAAGCATCAGGAACCTGTATAAGAATTAGGACTTTATGGTAAAAATGGGACAGAATAGTAATATTTTATATAAATCCTTAATAAAAAGCATTTTAGGAAGGTGAAGTGGTGCCAACACAAACTAAAAATGTATTTTAATCTTACCATTTGAGATTGGCTCCGTGGACAGCCATTGATATCTTCAACCTTTTCATTTGCTAAACAAAAACAGTGAGGGGAAAAGCAAAAGTAAACAATGAGATAAAACTTTCCTTTCCAACCCCTGGTCAAAAAATAAAAGAAAGAAAAGAATAAAACTCAAACCCAAAAACTTAAAACAGAAAAAAAAACCCAAACCCTGAAGAGAAGCAGAAAAGGCACAGCAATAAAATACAGAGGGTTTTGTTGACAGAGAGCTCCTTTCTAAGTACAGCTCAGTCGTACAGTAACAACACTCTTGTTAGCAGCAGTTGCTTCCATATGCCAAATCATGCAAAGGGGGAAGTGCGAAGGAGGTCGCTGCTAATTCTTCAGCCCCTGCAAAATAACTGCTGACATGAAATCTTCCACAATTGTCTTTGCAGGGTCAGGATACAGTTTCAAGGCATCCCAGAAAGTATGAGCCACTCCAACTAACAAAATGTACACATGGGAGACATATGGTTTAATGGAGCACTCATTTCTGACAATTCAAAGTGTGCAAGATACAGTTCTGGCCATTTAAAGTATGGTTAAACAGCAACTTCCAAACATGCTCACATAAACATATTTTTTAATTAAGACAAGGATGAACCACACAAATATCAGAGACATATGGACCCAGTCAAATTGTATTATTCAGGGCTCATCTTATTGTTAAATACATTCAAGTTGAATTATATATTCCCCCATGCAAGGAGCCAGCTCACAGTGCTTCCCTCAGCCCTGGTCTTACCGATGATCTGGATGATTTCTGCTAGCAGAACTCCATCTGCAATGTCCTGTTGCAAATCCTTGATCAACCGCTTGTGGCCAGATTTTGCTAGGTAGTGGTTAGCCCAGTCAGTGTAAATCTGCAGAGCAGAGCGGGAGGGCAGGGGGAAGAAGGGGAAGAGAGGAAAAAAGACAATAAAAAGTCTTAAAACAAATGTTGGCTTACATAGCAGAACTATTCTGGAACACATTCCCATTTAAGAAGTCAGCACCAAGGGAAACAATTTTAATGTGTTTTTTGAGTTTTTTTTCTTTTCCCCCAACGGTCATGCCCCTCCCCCTACCATCCTCTGTTTTATTTTAGCTCCAAATGATTCAGGCTGTTTCATGAGGGTTCAAACTTGCTGTGACCAAGCAAAATTCCCCTTATGACTGTAAAGGAAACTCCTGTCGTAAATCAATCACATCTACCAAAATTCCACCTCCCACCACGTTTCTACCTCCGTGCATGCCCTGCCAACAACGTTTATACTCTGGGGCTGCCTAAGAGAAAGTGATGGAAGAGGCATGTGCCTGTGTTTGAGTAAGGATTAATTGGGGTGATGCCTCTGTAATACTTTGTAAGTAATCGCTGTGTCCTACTGCCCAGGGACAGGTTGTCTGCCCCCTTGCCTACAGTTCAAAGTGCTCTAATGTGCTCAGAGGAGGCTGGGAGCACCAGATGCACAGTAGTCTTATCACTGGAATTAGAGTACATATATTCTGGAAATATGCTGTGCCCTTTCTTTGCCTAAAGAGGAGGGAGGAGCAGTGACACTGAGCAGCACCAAATACTTAGCAACAGGCAGCAGAAAAATGGCAGTTTTCAACAAAAGGTTGAAAAGAACCAGCTGAGTTACATCCTCCAAAATAAGGGAGGAGAGATGTGTGAAGAGAGAGGTTGAAGGCATTTCTCAAGCTGTGTATGTACACAGAGCATTTGGTAACACCTACAGCACACACACAAGCAGAACCAGGTGGGTGGGAAAAGAGGGACACCTTCCACTCTACACTGAAGGAGGAGTGCACTCCAAAAATTTCTCACACCTTACTGGGGTGTCCCAGCATACAGAGGGACCTCACAGAAGTGGAGATGGGCAGGGGGTGTCACACAACAGGAGGGGATCTGTCGCCTTTGGCAGGCAGCCCTGGCTCCCTTTTGCATGGTGTCTGTGACCTCTTCCCTCACTCCAGAAAACAGAACTTGTACAGAACCTCCCAAACCTCCCACTGCCATGGGATGATACCACACAAGAGAAAGCACATATGTATGATAGCACCACCGTGTGAGTAAATATAATAACTAAGAGTCTTTCTCTCCTGAGAATATTGTTTGAAAATGTTGAAACTGCACGTTTTTCATAAAAAAAATAAGCTTACTTTATAAACATCCTTTTATTTAACCTCATAGACCCTTGGGAGAGGAAGGGGTCAGAATTCCATTTTGTAAAGATAAAAACAGAGGCCAAATCCATTAACTAGTTGCTTATTTCAACAAAGAAATCTATGGCAGAGCCAGGGTGGGAAAACATGCAATTCCCAGTCCAGAGCCTAACCCATCTGCTTTCCACCCCACTAAAGTATCACCACTTAGTCCATGCTCACCTGCTAAGGACTCCTTTGCTACCTAAGCACCTTTGACACAGATTTTCTCCCTCTTTATTAAAAGAGAGAAAAATAGATCTTGTTTGGTCTACTCTATTTCTTCCATATTCTTGCAGGTGGATCACCAGCTGATTTTTCATAGCTTTCTTGACAGCTTTAGAACTTTAAATAACTCCACGGAATTAAACTGTGGAAGTGGATTCAACTCTCCATAGTCAAAGGATGCTGCTGTTAAATGGGGCCCTTAATCTCCCTGCTACACCCAGAAGCCCACTTGGATCTCCTGTGTTTTCACTGACTGAAATCAGTGTTTTCACTGATTGAGACCCTTTTTTCCCTATTGCAGCGGAGTAACATAAAAAGCTTCATTGAAATATTTTTTTAAAGCAAACTGTATCTCAGAAAGTGTTTCTCCAACCATATAATCATATGGAGTGAACATGGGGTCTCTATAAAGATTGTATGAACACATATTTAAATAATTTTAATAATATGAAACCATGATGATAAAAGACACATACCACACCCATAGCATCATATATTCCCTACTACTAGTATTTCAACTTCAGTCATACTTTTAAAGTAATGTTTCAAAAATACTCTCTATTAATATAAGCAGAACTATTTTCTGTATTCCAGTGAAACTGATCCACTGGAACATACAAAATTTAATACCACTAGTATTATTTTAGGTTAGCTTCATATTTCAAATAAAAATACCAAGCATTTCCTTTTTCATTTGTCACACCCTCACATAATCGGGTGTATCAGTCCTAGTTCTGACTACAATTTGAACTATCCTCCCACTACGCAGACAAGGAGATTTCAATATAGCAGCTGCTTTGCAAGTGTCTAGCATTCAAAGAATGGACTTCACTGATCCATCCACTCCCTTAATAATTTTCTTTTTTTCATTAATTTAAAAGTGATAAGCATAAAGAACACAAACAGCATTTTGTAAGCAAAGGCAGACTATCCACATCATACCAAAATTTTTCTGATGGTCAGCATCTGAAAGTCATCCAATGGTACAGAAACAGTACTGGGAGAAGCCAGTGTTTAAAAGTATTATAAAAAAATCAAGAAAGTAAAGATTTATTGATATTTAATATAGCAAACCAACACTCAGCCAGCGGTGGAATGTCACGTTTTATTTCCTCTCTTTCTGTAGGAAATACCACTTGCTTCTGTTTCCTCCCCCTTCCCCATAGGATGCCTTTCTCATTCATCTCATTCTTCTGGGGACCCAATTGGTCAGGAGTCTTATAAAAAATGAAAAGCATGTAGATAGACACATGAAATTATAAGAATGTACACATGCCACTATAATCTTTTACATTAAATTCTCTCATGTAAATGTAATGAGATATAGAGACTCTTCCCTTCACAGTTTTCAAGTATCAATGCACCTTCATAAGTTTTATTTTTCAGTCCTTGGGAAGATATAAAGCTCGAGTGTGCTTCATCATTCACAATACTCAGCTATCATGGGAGAAAACTCAGAACAGAAGATCAAAAATCAGTAACTTCAAGAAAGTCTGCTTTTTATAAGTACTCCCTTTCACTGGGTGCAGAGCAGCTCTGAGGAGGAGCTGTGCATACTCTCTCTCTTCTCATAACTAGCAATAGATCATGACATCTTGCATTAATTGTGCAGCAATGTTTCCCCCAAATCTTATCTTAGATTTTTCATTAACGAGGCTATTTCAGAGTGAAACACAGAGTGTTAGTTGTTGCAACGCTTCCTTCCCTCGCCACTGCTCCGGCAGCCGTGCGCTGCAGCCGCACACGGGCCGGGCTGCTGCCTTACTCATTTCCTGCGCAGGCTTCCTCTGCTGCCAGCCCGCTCCGCGGGCACGGCTGGGGAGCGCTCACTGCGGGTCTGGCAGCTGCCAGCCCACGGCACACCGCTGCCACCTCAGTGGCAACCTACGGGACACCCGCTGCCACCGGAATGCCGGCAACCTACGGGACACCCGCTGCGGTCCGAACGCTGGTAACCCGCGGGGCAGCCACCGCAATCTGGATGCTGGCACCCACGGGGCAGGCACCGCGACCTGACAGCTCGCAGCCCACGGGGCAGGCACCGCGACCTGCCGTGCAGCGGCCCCGGCAGCACGGTGAGGGCACAGACCTGGTCCTGAGCTTGTGCGGTCCCAGCCCCGTGCCAAAGCCGGCGGTCTGACGGGATTCATTCAGCCGGGCAATCCGAGCCCGGCACAGGCTGCTCATGCTAATGACGGCTTCCCCCAGCATTCCTGAACTGCTCGTCATGCTCCCCTTCAGCAGAGTAGAGGAAATAATCCCTGATACCCAAATATAGTTATGAACTTCACCTCGATACTTCACAAGGAGCACAGAAGAGCTGCTTGGCAGGATCCGTAATGAAGCAAAACGCTTTGTAATGCAGTAGCTTAATGAAGTGAGAAGGAGAGGGGATCTCACAGGTTACTGCCTTTTTAGAAAATGTTTAGTCATAAACCATGTAATACACATCAGGCAATGATATAAAGCATCCTCTTTAAAACTACTACAGAAATGTTACCGCCCACGATCAATGCCAAGTGGGAAATGTAGGATGGGTTTCAAAATGCAGTCAGCCTAATGCAATAATAATGCATGACACTTCGTCAGTGTCTTTCACTAGATCTGCTCAACATGCTTTCCAGGCATAAATGAGATCACTCCCTCTATTTATTATTTCTGTAGATGTGAGGAAACTGAGGCATAAAGGCTGCTTTTGGATGTGGCTCACTCAAGGGCAAACAGGTGGGACTGAACCCCAGATATTCTGAGTTGAAAATAATTTCTTCTGTGAGCTTTCATACCAGGTACTTTTAGAAAAAAGGCTTGGTGGGAAAACGCATATTTCAAGAATTTGGATCCCTCCTGGTTTTTGTTTGTTTGCTACAGAATATAGAACCTCAGCTCTTAAAATGGTCTTTTGTTGCTATCAAGAAGATGGCTTTCCATATGCCTCTGTCACTCCCTAATGTGCTAGTGCTGCTGCTTAGGGAGAAGAGCAGTTGCTGCCAATTGAGGTACAATAAGACCTCGACAGGCTTCCATGCCATTTGGGAGCATAAGTTAATTTTCAAAAATATTTTAATATTTTTTTACTAAATGAAAAAGATCTGTGAATTGAGCAGACAGAATCCAGTTCTCATCACTTGTCCTTTAAAATATTCCATAGCAGACAATTGTATCCTCATTCATTAGCATGGCAGACTTGAAATGCTGACCTCCAATGCTCACTATCATAAGCATCTTTGGGGGTAGGGAGGCTTTTTAAGAATTCAATTTCCCAAAAGGAATCTGTAGGCAAGACCAAGCTTCTCACAGATTTTTCTTTAGTGTTTATTTTGTGGCAAATAACAGTTGAACAAATGGAAGGAAAGTTTATCTAATTAAAAAAAAAAAAAAGTTGCTAGCAGTATACCTGGGTTGCAATATTTCAGAGCAATACACAATGCTACTTCTCAGCAGAGCAGGAGCCTGTCTTTTATAATGTTTGGATTATATCAATACATTTCATAATTCCTTTTTTTTCTTTATGAAAAATAGATTAAAGGAAAATGAAGCTATTAAATAGCCCCTATTTAATAGTTCTAAAATTCTAAGACTAGAATTTTAACAGTCAGCCAGAGTGGAAATACGGCACTATTAACTTAATAAAAGGGTTATGTGACTTCTACTGTAATGTTTTCACTCTACTTAAAATGTTGCCATTGGAAACAACTCATAGTTGATAGCACTTAGAGCTTTTCACCCATGGACACTTTTTCAAATTGCCCTTGAAAAAGAAAAGATTGATGAGTTGTTTCTGTTGTTCTCCAGTATGTTACAAAATGGGCTGTAAATGCTGTATATCTATTTCCTGGGAGGTTTTCCAGTGTGTGGCCTCCCCTGGATGCTGAATACCAAACAGAGCCTGCATAACAGTCCCAGAGTCCCTGTGAAGAGGATTTGCCAGAGGAGAGGGCATGACCACAACTTTATTTCGACTTAGCTATTCTTGGCTAATAAATTGTGGTAGCAAAGCACGTGTTGGAGTGTCCCTGAAGAAGTTTGTATTTATAAAGAGAAGCTGGGCAACACATTGATTAGGGTTAGATTAGGGTGAGGAAATCAGATTGCAGAGAGATGCCTTTCTCTTTCCCACTGCCTACACATTAAGGAAAACTGAACTGGAGGGCAGGATGTGACCTTTTAAATATTTTCTTATTGAAGGTTATGCCTCTGGGATGCAGAAGAATAATTTATTAGTTTCAGTCTTCCACTTAGCAAGTAAAAAGACTAACTTTGAAAACAATGGTTCGCATTTAGACTGCCATAAGAGACAGATCAACCATTCAATTTATGTCTTGATTTAATTGGCTATAGAAAATGCTCTGTAATTCATTTGCTATGAAGTAAATCTAGGGTCAGGGGATGGCACTTTTTGTAACATTAAGCAAATTACATGAGAAAGAAAAATATTTACACAGTTAAAAATATATAGCCAGAAAATGAAACTAGAATTACTTAATTTATAGGCAAGATGGAAGTCAATGCACTTTATTTAATAAAATGAAATAAGTATTAAATGACATTCCACAAACCCTGTTTCTGATCCCACTGAGCAATAGAGAACAATTATGAGTCAAGGAATAGAAACCACTTAGAGGGATGCATGCCAATTAACCAAAATGTCAGAATCCCTGTAGTACAATTCTATTTTGTAAATAGCAGCATGTATCCATCAACACTACTCAGTAGTTTACAGATAAAAACACAATTAAACAAAAATCCACTAATCCCAGCTAAGAAAATTAGTAGAAACAATACTCTTCAACAATCACTGGCAAGCTTTAGATGACTTACTCAACTTTAAGGGGGCTGTTTTATATTTCCAAGTTCCACTTGCAGTTTGTGATTGAATCACTGAAGTAACATTAGTACTGGCTTACTGTGCTCCCTTTCTACTAATTTCTTCCCAAACCCCAACTCAGAATTAATTTAACACGTATGTTGGAGGCCAATACTCACCAATGGCACAGGAGCAATACTTTTGATGCTTCCGTGCCAGATGGAAGGTAACAGTATAAGCATTTTGAATGTATAGTTGTGTGTGTGTATTTGTGTGTAAGGTTCACTGAGTAATTTGTATATTGGCCCAGATAAAAATCCAACACTTTATAGAATAAATTCACTTGTTCATACTTTGAGAATTATCTTAACTGATTTGCTTTAGTTTAATCATACAGTTTTATTTACTGGCTTCAGTCTTGTGCAATAGCAATAAAATGCCACTGGAAGGAGCCAGATCTTCATCCTGAAGCTTCAGGGACCCTGAACAGACAGCTGCTTCTCTACAGGCTTGTGCTGTGGGGAAATGGTACTTGTCAAGGGAGCAACAGCACCGCAGTTATTAACACTGCCCTCGAGCTTCCTGAATTACCAGGAGACAATATTAAGTGACACCCACACAAAGCAATCCTCCAAAGCAGCTGACCTTGAGACTTTCTGTTATAAATATGCCATATACTTGTTCATTCAATTTTGGAACTATTTCTTAGATATATAAATATATATGGATATAGATAGATACATAGATAGATATAGATATAGATATAGATATAGATATGATATAGATATAGATATAGATATAGATATAGATATAGATATAGATATAGATTAGATATAGATATAGATATGTGTGTGTTTGTGTATATATATATATAGTCTTTAAAGTGCAATTCAGCATCCATTTAGTGAAAGTAAAATAAAATACTGAGCCTATTATTCAATGCAGCTTTTACATAAAACATTGATTTAAACTACAGTCTCAGATGATTTTATAACAGTAATAAAGACCAGGATTACCCAGTGGTCAAAAGTGTTGCACCTAGAGACACCACTAAGAAGGCATCAACATTTTAGTTCAGATAAGCAGTGTGATTCTAAAGGCAGTCTCCTTTCACTTAGGCTCTCTCAAAAATCCCCTCCACATAGAAATAAATTCAGTTAATTTTTCCCTTTACAGGAAGCTTAACTCTGCTTACTGTGGGTTTCTTTAATAGAGTGAATGCAGGACTGGTCATGAAACTTATCTTGGCACTGATAAGACACACACGAGACCTGAGATTCACACAAATGGGATCTCTGATATCCTGGATGGCAAGAAAAGTAGAAAGATGGCTTTCTTGAAACACTTTTTTTTCTTAAACTGAATTTGAACGGGTTTCCTTTATGGCTCACCAGTATAACACCACAGATGAATGGACAAGACTTCTACAATCTGAGTAGAAAGCATTAAATAATTTTGAGAACAAAAACATTATTGTTTTGTTGGTTCTTTTTTTGTTCACAAGCAAAAAGGCACTCTTGCTATCAAACAGACCATTTCTGGGTGAACACCTGCCTCTGCAAATCAGCAATGGGGCTCCTCACATGGAGCTGAGAAGATTCCACTGTGAAACTACTCCAGATTTTCCATCAAAGCTCATTTTAAAGATTTATAACTTGGATAGGGAGATTCTTTCCACACTGCAATTTGGCATTAAAGAACTTGGCCCAGGGATCAAAATAACCCTCTTTGCCAGCACTTCTTTTTAAGTGTGGAAAGGCAAATTTCTGATATATAAAAATATGAAAATATTAGGACATACATTTATTCTCTTCTTGTGAGAAAACAGTAGCAAATAAGGCCATAACTAACTTTAAATACAGAGTCTTCAGCACTTTTTGAGGCTTAGATAACTAATTTAAATTGTCTAGTTTCCTCTCATGTGGCAGAACAGTTTTACAAATCAAACTAAACAAAATACGCTGCTTTCTGAGCCACATATTTTTTTTAACAAGATGTTTTTAACTCCTGGGTAATTTTTCTCTGTGCTTTGATGCTTAAAAATTGTTTTTCACCAACTCTATGATTTTAATATCAATAATGGTCTTACTACTCTGAATATCAATATTCAGAACACCAGTGAGGTGCTCTAGGTAATACAATAGTATTGAGTAAGCTAATGATTTCAGGTGTTGTGATCTGAGACTCTTACTCTCATTAATCTCTGATAAAACAGGCCTTGGTGGTGAATGTGAGAGTTGTAATGGTGGTGTGTGCAACTGCTTTGCCTTTTGCTACCTCTCTGAAGCTTAGGAAAATTAAATTATGCTTATACAGATGACAGCCTATACTTACACCTCTTTAGCTCAGGAAATGCAGTGTTTCAAGGACTTGAAAGACTAAAAATGCAGCTTGGTACAATTGGGATACCACTTCAGGACACTTCCAGTTTTTTCCTTTGATCAACATTGAAAGCACTGCCCATAATAAGTACCTACCCATTCTGATTATAATAATACTTAAATTTACAATCATTCAGGGCAATTAATTTATGTATGAAGTCAATTCTGTCAGTCAATATTCTTAAACAATGAAGAGGAGAAAATAAATCTTATCATAGTTATGGCAACAGAAGACTTTTCATCTCAAATGGGAATCACTTTTCCAATCTTTCTCATTTCTTAATGAAAGATGTGTCTCATGTACACCTTCTGTAAAACAACCAGATTTGGAAAGATCCTACAATGGAAATAAAAAGATTCTAGATTCCTACAAAAAATGTCCTCAACGCCCTTCCTTTCTATCATAAAAGATGCCAAAATGCCTCTAGTGGATGCTTTGGCTATACATCACATAGAAGAGCCAGTGTCTCAGAGAGGGAGGACCTTAGGACATGGGGATTTTTGTTTACTGTTCAATCTGCAGTTTCCCATGCATACATTCTACCAGATTTTGATTCTCCTACACCCTTCTATGGGAGCACAGCACCACCCAAAATAGCCCCAAAGATATATGACCCGTGACTCAAATTTTTTCACCCATGATTTACCTCTGAAGACAATGAAACCCCCTTCTTTTATGAGACAAAATGGTGCTTTAGTGTTTGAGGTTTGTGGCCTGGGTCCTCATGACTGCCCATACACAGGGCCCTCTTCCTCAGGGGACTGCTTTCCACATCTGCAACTCTTCATTCACTCTCCTATATTTTCTTTTAAAATACACATTCTGGTGATACCATGTCTCTTGGATGACAGACTAGAAATGAAGGATAAGGACTGACTAACTCACTTTAAAGGGCCATTGCCTGTAAATTTAATTAAATCCATATCTTCCACCTCCCACACAATTACCCCTTGGGACTAAAGGCTTCTGTAAAGGATTAGGAAGGGGATACTCTCATTGCAACCACACCACTATAGAGAAAATAATTCAAGATTGGGGAAGTTGTGAGCAGGAAGCAGATGAGGAAAAAAGGGACTCACTGAAAACACAAACAAATAATTCTGCTGGCTAGAGATTATAGCATTTATTTTGGACAGAGACAATTGTGCTCCAGCCATTCCTTCCAAGAGCCTTTTTGTATTTTGTCCTACTAATGTAAGTGAGAAACAGAAATGATCCAGTAAAAGAAGAATCATGTCTCCTCTTAAATGAGTCCCTAATGCAGCTGCCTACCACCTTGTGTCCCAGCCCATGTCAGGCTCAGTTATTTTCTTGGACTGTGGTGCTGCATGGCACTAGTGGCACCAGTAGCTCGCTCCTCAGGCAGCTCTGAGAAGGCTGGCACTCCAGGACAGCCCACACAGCTGCTCAATCATTTACAGGGATATGGAGTATTACTTCAGGGATGTCTGTTGACAATTCTCCATTAAGTCTACTTTTTTCAACAAGAAAAAAAGTTTTTTGCTGACCTTTCCTATTAACTTCCTAACTCCCTGATAACAGAAGAAAAAGGTTAAATTACACATGCTAGCTTTTTAAAAAAATTTTTAAAGGAAATACTTATTGGTGATGAATAATAAATATTTCATTCTGAATCGCTGGCAAGGGTTATTTTTTCCCCAGCTCTAATTGTTTTTATACTAGGCAGGTGCTTATTTCACCTGCCCTTTAAATAAACCTTGCTGGCAAGGTACTTGACTGTGTGAAGCCAACTCAGCTTTTGAGCATTCTCAGAGGTACAATTTCATGTCTGTACAGATCCTTAATGTAAAAACCTGGACTGGCTATGGACGGAACATGAGCACTGCCAAAATTGACAGCTGCTGAGTGGGAGTTCTGAGAATGAGCATGATGGATATAGACACCTAAAATGCAAGTGAGATAGGTCATAGGAACATAAATTCTTTGGGGGAGGAGGGAAGATCATATTTCAGGAATTACTGTACAAAGGATATATTTGTTAAAAGTCCAACCATTTCCTACATTATTTAGTGCAGCGTACAGAATAGAATAGTCCTTAAAACAACTTTTTCCTTACATTCTTAAAGTTGCTCTTGAAGGTCCCTGATAACAGAGGATTGCAGTTTTTTTAATAGCACTTGCTGAATATCTCTCATTTTGATATAAATGTCAGGACAAATGCTTTGGAGGAGCTTCCTGAGACCATAAAGAACCCTAATGCTTTTTTTTTTTTTTTAATTTATACATTTGGGAACTTGACATTGGAGTGGAAAGGGAAGTTTGAAATTTTATGAAACTGGTATATCTCTCAAGTTGTTCAGTCCCAGAGAGAGGCTTCTCAAACATTGCACCAGATGGCTTTGTTCTCACCTTCCCTGGACAGTTTAATGTTACTTCACTATCAGGAATAAAACATTTTATGTTACTGTCATTATCTTGTTAAGGTTATAATGGTATTGGCATTATCTGCCTAATAATTATTCCTGAGTAACAGCAGTAAAACTCTTTTAAGTCTCAAGCTCTGATCTGGAGTCTGCTGAACTATTTAAGTTTCATCCGTGTCTCTTTGACTGAAAAAAGATGTTCCTTACATTAAAGAAGAATGAAAGTGGGCAAATGGATTCTCTAGTCTGTGGTTTTACAGTAAAAAAAATCTCAGCTAAATAGATTAAACGCACCTCACCATAATTTGTATATATATAAATGATATTACGTTATTTTAATTTATATATATATAAATGTATTGTGTAGATGAATTTGCTGTATTCCTTCAACTCCTAATCCACAGAAGCATTCTCCTATAAGCAACTGTTTACACCACAGTGCAAAATAGGTGACTTTGTACATGTCAAAGAAGCTTGCAGTATTTGAATCCCCAAGGAACACTCTAAAATGAAAATACTGCAGTAAAAGATGTATTTTAGCATACAAATGATAAAGTGTCTTGCATTGTAAACCATTAAAAAATATTATATCCTTAAAATGGTATTTAAAATGCTCACTGTGATATTCAGTGGTACAACACATTTCTGTAAATAATTATCTTAAGAACAATGTATTTCAATTAATTGTGTTAGCACGCTCCAAATTCCAATCACACAACAGCCACAGGGATACAGAGTGCACAAGACAATTCTGCATAATCAGCTTTGAAATGATGCTCAACCAACAAACTTCCCACAGAGTAGGGAACCCATCTGAATGCAGTTGATGTGAAGCAAAGGTTATTTAAAGATACAGGCTATATAAGCAGGGTTCATGAAGAATCTAACAACAAAATGAACAGCAAAGCCACGTGAAGAGAGGCAACAGAAGTTAGGGAAGGCATGATGTTGAAGCACAACCTGTAGAGTTGTGTAAATCCTCAGCTATGTACACACCCCTCTTGGTGCCTTTGTGGGGACAGGCAGTGCAAACACCTCAAAGGAGCTGTAGCATGCTCAGTTTCTTATGTTCTTTTTTTTTAATTGACCAGACCATCTGACTTTGGCACAAGTGAACATTGTTTTTTTTTTTTTTTTGTGGAAAGCTGTCAGAATTAGAATGTGCAGGGAACCCCAAACACTTTTAAACAAATTTCATGTATTTATTCACTTGAAGTAGGGAGGCAGAACAAAAAGGCTTAAAGCAACAAACAGGGTCTTTTTTTCCCATTGCCGGTTTTCAGTGTTCCTTGAAAGCATTTGCAAAATCACTTTAGTCTGTTCTTTGTTCCTGGCTGGAAGGAACTGACATCTTTTCTCCTGTCACTGTGACTGGAGGTTTTGGAGAGTCATGACATCACAACATGGCTTAGTCCATTCCAAGCCTCCAGTTGAAGTAGAAATGCACTCAAACCCTGCAGCAGTTCATGTGGATCCAGGAGATGCAGGGCCTCTGTATCCACCTCTCCTGTGTAAGCTGATTGAAAGTGCTCTGTCCCTTTAAAACAGCAACCTTTCAGAAGTAGTGTTTATCCTATTTTTGTCTTTCCATACCTACAAGCTCTTACTGATGTTTCTGCTTTCTAGCACTATCAGTTTTAAGCTTTAGGATGCCCCTCGACCTTACTCTCTACGCTCATCTTTGGGAAGAGTAAATTGCTCTCAGCCTGAAGAGGGCAAAACCAGAAAATATTTCCATATAATTATTTCTCCTCTTTTTGCATGAAAGATCATTTTTGCCATTGCTTCTTGTTATATTTTTGACAGACACTGTATATGGTTCTACCTTGAATCCAGAACCTGAGTGGCTATCAAAATCTCTGATGGCCTCAAAACATGCTTTAGTGGTCAGTGTAAGTGGATGTCAACACAGCCTACTTCTCCTTGGCTGTAAACAATCAAATATAGCTCTTACTCCATGTGAAACATCCTGCAATTGAAATTATATAGAGAGTCCAGTTTTTACCAAAACACCTTTCCAAATTCTTTCTGCCGAAAATCCAAGTCAAGAAAAGACACCAGTCCCATAGCACTTCAGGCTGCTGCTTAACAGTGGCTTTTATCATACTCCTTCCAGTTTTCACTTTAGACATTTGAGTCACTCTTTCAAGAATCAACCACAAATTGTATGTAGTTTTCTTTTACACAGTGTAAAAAACAGTGAGAATCCTACAATTCCTGTTTGTATACTACTACAAAGGTAGTAATTTTTAAACGTTCTTTGCAGATTTTCCTTTTGTAAATAAAATATATGTTTAAACACAGATGTTCTAGGAAACCAGGCTGAGAATATTCCTCCCACTAAACTGATTTGTTCAAAAAGTTGACGTTGATATTGGAATTGATTGCAACTTCACACTGATAATTTCCTTCTCTTTCTCTCACCAAGTATTTACATTAAAATAAAGCATTTTAGATTGCAGGAAAGAATGGCACTACTATCCCAAGACAAACCAACAGGTAACTTCCTCCTGACTTTTGTTGATGTGCAGCTGTAACCTTCTTCCTACCCTCAATTTTCTTTTTAAATCATTGGCCTCCCCTCTACAGCAGCAATTCCACTTGTTGCCAGACTCTCATTCTGACTGTCTCCACATTCTCATTCACTATTGCTTCAAGGGCACTTTTGGTCATCATTTGCACTTCAGAGTCACAGGTGGTTACAAATGTTTATTAACTTTAAAGGGACTCTTTCAAGTGAAGCTTTATATAAACAAAATATGTGGCATCCATAAGCAGGCCAGAGCTATAATGTATTCTAAACAGGTGCCTTAAGCCAGCAGCATGTATTTGCTCTTGAAACTTAAACAATCCAGATATAATTAATTACATCCTATTAAAAAATCTATTTTATTTTCAATGTGAAACACTTGTTTTTCCATCACATAAAAAAAAAAGTATAAAATTAGATCATCAACTTTCTTGCACAAGGCTAAAAGAATTTATAAAAGAACATAAATAGTACGTGAAGAAATCTATTACAAACCTCCCAGGACATACTGCAAGCCAGAATCTTTAAGATGATGTCAAAATTTAGAAGAGCACCTGATTCTCTGCTTGGAAAAAGTCAATAAGAATATGGAGCAGCCAGAGAAAGAAAAAACTGTCCCAAACAAGATCAGAATGTGAAGCAAGAAATCAGATTCATATTATGAAAGGATCACTGTAAAATTACCAGGTCTCTGATTCTGAAGTATCACATAAGAGTGTGTATAACAGGAAACATATTTTATATTTGCATATTGGCAATAGGAATTCAATGGTCTTACAAACAACTAAAAACACCCTGATAGTTAGTACAAGCTATTTAAAGTTTTCTGTTTCAAAAGTCTTTCCTGGCTTACATATGTAGTTGCTATCAACTAGTAAGGAAGAATGTTTTGCCATTAGGCAGAGGCAGACTCCAGTCTACTTTGCCTTTTCTGTATTCCTTATTACTGTGAAGGTATTCCATTTGGGATCACGAAAATTTTCCAAGGAAAAATTCTGGGAAAAATGTGAGAAAAACTACAGACTGGCTAGCTGGTCTACCAACTAGAAATCCTACCTCATTTTTTTAACTTGTTCACGGGTCTGGCTGTTTAGCTTGCTCCCTAAGTAGACATTATATGGTGCTTGAAAGTCTCAAATACCATGGTATATTCAAATACTGAAAAAATACCATTTTATTTTAATTGGTTATGAGGGAATATGTGCTGTACAGGTGATAACAGGTGATTTTTTTTAATTTTCATTCTCTCAAAATATGATGGAAATCCAAATAACTGCAGCAAAGACTGAGGGAAAATCCTGCTCTAGAAATACTAGGGATATATTATATTTTTGACCCTCACTTAACTTAGACTCATGAAACTGTAATATCATCAAAATACCTGTCAACTAAGGAGAAAAGACTAAAATGCATTAACCAGAACTGAAAAAATAAATTAAAAAGAGCATGTATATATGGGTAAGAAAAGCAACATCTCGTCCCACCCACACCACCAGTTCCATAGCTCAGTAAGAAAACAAATCAGAACAGGGGGAGGAAACTAGGCCACTATGCCAGGAATGTGTTTTTGATGAAAAAATTAGTCCTGTTTTATACAATGGCTGCATTCAAACACCTCTCAAAGCAGGCCAGATGTTGGTTGGAGCAAACTCATAACATTCTGTCTGCGCTTTTAGCCCACTCTGACTCTCATCCTATCAGCCATTTGTCCCAAAAGCCTCCACTCAGCTCCTGACTGGAAGAGATTCCTCACACAGCTGAGAGATCCATCTCCTGGAGCAGCTGCTGCTGCTACAGAGCTCCTGAGCCTTTCTCATCACTAACAGCACTTTGCACTGGCAGCAAAACAGCTTTAATTTAAGGGTAGGACCCATGTCCTCTGCTTGGAGACCTGTGGAACCATCTGAATGTACTCAGCTTGGCCATGCTTTCCCAGGAACAGCCGGCACCTTTTAAGCACTGAGGATCATTCATTTCAATTGTGCAGAAGTTGAAGGCAAAGGAAAGCCTGAGCTCCAGTGAGAGCAGCTTGCCAGCTCAACTTAGGCAGCCCCTCAGATGCTCTGAGCTGACAGAATGAGAGGTGCTGGGGAGGGAGCAAAGCAGCAAACAGAGCCTGGGGGAAGCTCACAGCATTCGAGATGTAGTTGCATCCTATTTTCAAAGTAAAATCTCAGGAAGTTGTGGTAGAATCACTGAAAAAATAACTAACATTGGAGAAAACACATTTGGTGCTGATTACAATATTTCTTTTCTACCAGGTTATACAGTCTTACATGAGCTTCAAGTTCTCTCCTCAGCATATTGTAGCGCAAATCAAGTATTTCAAAATGCTGACTAAAATAAAAATTTGGTATTTTGTCTCTCAAAGAACAAGTATCTAAGAACTAAGCTCAAAGTATTACAGCTTAGTAAGGAGAAGGAAAATAATTAATGAAACTAAGTCCACTTCTAATATGTGAAATTTACACAAAAAAAAAAAAAATTACCTTTCTCCCAGTAGCCTGCCCAATCTCTGCAATTCCGCCAGCAAGTCCTTTCTTTTTGGCACCTGTTACACTCCCCAAATTGCTCTTAGAGCCAGTGCAGCACCACTAATGAAGAGAAACATCTAGAGAGTTTCAACTACTACACTGCCCCTGAAATGTATTTCAGAAATAACAGCAGCTGTAATGATTTAAACTAAAACACTCCCCCATCGCAGAGATTTAAAAATATTCTAGAGCAGCTAAACAAAGTGCTGTGTATGTTACTAATTAAAGTACTACAGCATCAAGAAGTACTCCTACACTCTAGGATCTTCAATGCAATGACATAAATAAGGAATAAAAAGTATTTCTTGCTTTATATTGTGTAAGATCCGTCTGCAAGAGAGGACATTGCAGACTGATAGAAAAAGAAATCTTTAGGAGAACACCAGACATGTCCACTCTGTAAGTGCAGGTACACTCTAGTAAACTGCATCACCCTGGAAACTCTGGAAAGGTAAACCTTCTATCCCCAGGGAGTGAATCCTAGCCTCCAGCTGCCATATTTGCATGCTTTGCTGGTGCACAAGTACTAATCCACAGGTCAAAGCACAACAAGATGTAGAAGTATTGAGTCAGCCTCACTGGGATGGGGTTTCTACCTTGCCAAGGACAGCAGCTTTTGGGCAGGCATGGGACACTGACACGGGTCACTGGAGTAGACAACATTTGCTGCACATCAGCAGCACACTGAACATCGGGTTTACTTTACTGAGTGTAATGTTAGGCATTACACTCAACGTGTTTTAAGACTCAGGTCATACAGACTCTATAGCTTACTTGGCTTGCTAAGGAGGCAGTTTCCACTGTTAATATGATAAATATAAGAAAACACCAAATGGTTTACATCTTATTTTCTGCACAGTCCAAAAAGTCCTCCTTTTGGTCCATGTTGATTTTGGAAGGAGGCTACTTCATACCTATTTTGTTGGAACTTGAGTGTATAACATATTTCTAGCTAAGAGGCTTCTACTTACTTTTTTTTTCTATTTGTCACTAGAATTATCACCATGCATTCTTTAGCACATTAATCTTCTCAAATGACCTACCTAATGTAATTAATGTTTTGCCTCACTTCTCTTGGATTTTCAACTCTATTTAAACAATATTTTGCCCTTTTGAGAAAGACTGCCCAGATTTTTTACAGCCATGTTACTCATCTTTTGAAATTTCACTCTTCAGATTCTTATATCACATCACATGTGGCTTGGCACTGAAAGCAGTTTAATTATTATTTGAAAATATTGACAGCTGAAGCTAGAACAGGATTTGATTCACATTAGTATGTCATCTAATTAAAAATATATCTATTTTATAGTCTGTCACCAAAGAGTAACGTAATGGAATTCTGCTGAACACTCCATTGGTCCAATTTCACAAAGGCAAGGAGGAAAAGGCAAAACAACAACTGCAGTCCTTCTTAAAAAGTAAGCTTCCTGATAAAGAAACTTTTGAAATTTTTGCACTGAGAAAATCCTCCTCTTCCATAGCAGTGGTGCCTGTCCCAGATCTAAATGACCAGCTGGTACACCATCCAAGAAATCACTACCACTGAAGCTGTTTATCAACAACATGGGGAAAAAAAAAAAAGCCATCAACTCTTTCTTTCTTAAATGAATTATTAGGATGAATTATTTTGTGAATATGAGAGTTCAAATTGCCTGGAGAATGGCTGCCGGAAATTAACTGCTTTAGAAAGACCTAAATTCTTTCACAAATTTGTCCCCTAAAGTCCTCCCTTCTCTCCAAATCACCTGTTCATCCTTGTAGCCCTTCCATAGCTCTGAATTAAGAGACATGCTGTGACTGGTACTCTTGGCTTTCTGCCAATAGACAGAAAACTGTGAAAACTGGATCCTCTTACCCTCCAGCAGGTAGGAGGTGGGAAGGGGAGGTGGGGCCCTGGGCAATGAAGTGAGAGAAATGTGTGTAAAGAGCAGAAGAGTAAGAAAAATGCAAAGCAAGAAGAAAAATGAATCACACTCACTCTTCAGCAAGTGTTAGGCACCAGACAGTAGAAAAGGGCATTTAGAAAACAAAGTAAGAATAGGACAAAAACTGTGATTTAAATAGTCATAAGAGAGCTTTTATTTTTTTGCAACTCCACCCCTTTCCTTACAAGATATAATCCCAATGGTGTTTTATGCAGAGACAGCTCTGTGAGCTACTCTATTTTTACACACTTCTGAATCAGTACTATCTTCATGCAGATCCAAATGAATCCCAACAGGGGCCTCAAGATCCTCTTGCAAATGTACAGTTCACAAAAGAAAATGTTTGCAATATTCACACAGTGAATGAGGTTAATTGAAAGGCAAATTATCCATGACTTATGCACAAACATAAATGTAGTAGTCAAAATACTCTGCTGTGTAAAATCAACATCTACCTTTTCTGAGGGGAAAATAAACAAGTTCTACATTACAGCAAGATAGTAAAGAAAGTGTGCACATGTTCTGCTCTTATATTTGGCATTAGAGATTGGTCTCTGTAGCTGGATGTACTGACCATTCACAAGTGAAGGCAATTATTATGCAGAGGGGAAAAGTTTTATGATGTTTTGAGCACTGTGGATATGTGGCCAAACTGTGAAGCACTGGATAATTTAGTGCATTACTAGAGAAATAGCTAGGTGAACCAGAACTATAAATAATTAGGAAATAGTATCAAGACTATGCCTGACTTGGCCTGAAACCTCTGAAAAATTATCTGTACAATGATTTTTTTTAAGTGTGTTGTTTTCCGTCACAAATTTTAAAAGCAACATGACTAAGAAGAATCCTACAAAGCCTAGCTATGGCTTCAACCCAGTGCTCAGAAAAATCTCTGTGTCCCTCTTGTTCAATTGCAGAATGTTCTTACCACCTTAGCAGAGAAACTCCATTTAGAGTATAAAGGGTCCCGTGCGTGGCAGGTGAGGAGGGGAAACCCCCAGGAGCAGGGCAAGGAGCACTTCCCAGATCAACAGTGTCAGTTCAGCAATCTGGAAGACTTCTAAGTCCTGTGCTGCTCAGGTGACATAGCCAGGCACCATGGGGAGCCATAGTTAATGCATCTTTCCTGCCTCAGACTTCTTGTTTTTTACTGTTCAGTCTCCAGTTCAATAATAAGGATTCTTAGAAATTTCTTAATTTACTCAAATATCATTGCCTCTGAGGACATTTATTCTGCCAAATTAAGCTTCCCAAAACTTAGTTTTGACTGCTTCCTTTTCCACTCCTGGTATGGCCCTACTACAAAGGGCTAAGATCAACATTATAACTTAATTCTCACTGGTGGCACTCCTTCTGACTTCTCATCCAACTTTCAAGACTCCATTTTTTTTTCTCACTTGCCCATTTCTTTAGCCCCAGCTTTCTCATAAACTTAGTTTCTCTTCTCAACAGAGCTCTAAACTACAACCTCTTTATTATTTCATTGATGCTGTTTCCCCCAAACGCCAACCAGGCCTGAGGAAGATAAATCCTGTTGCTCAGGGCAGAGCCTTAATTTTCTCAGTGTCCATGTCCAATGTTACAGTGACCTCTGGCTGCTGGGAAAAGCAAGCCCAAGCACTGTAGTGTGTTCAGTACAAGTATAATTAAGGGTAGTTTATTTTCTAATCTCCAAGTTTAGAAAGCTTGTGTGAACTGAGACTTTCCAATGCTCACATCCTGCTCAAATTTCAGAAGATTTTTCACATGGAAGGAGTGAAAAGCATTTTGCTGACCCTCCAGCGTTCCCTTGCCAAATTTGAAGACTGCTTCAAAACAGAGTTGTCATGGCTTCTTAGTGACACAGTCCTCAGACTCTCCTCATTGTATCCAGCACCATAGTGCTGATCTCCATCTCATTTTCATTCTATTAAATAAATGAAATATCATTTGATTGCTGTTCTTCTAAAACTTCTGCTTAAAGCAAATACTTGCCTTAAAATTATTAGCCCATAAATTCAAACTTTTCAAAGCTATAAACAAGGCCTTGTGATGAACAGAGATGATCCATCATCCTTACATTTTTTAATATATCTGGTAGATTGGCACTGAATTTCATTGAGCTCTAGATGCTGGATCCCTAAATCACTCTGAAAATTAATAATTCTCAGAAGCATAACGTCAGCTTTATTTCTCTTGGGAGGGTTTATGGTATGTATGGGGAAGGTGGACTATCCCCTCCCTGGAAATAAAGAGAGAGATTTCAGGGTTCTTGTCTCCTTTCTGCAGTCTACTTCAAAGGGTGGATATCACTAAACTCTAAAGTCAGTGAGAGATTCTAGTCTTTCAGAAAGTCTCTCAGAAACCCCTCATCTCACCCTAGGACAGTTGTGTGCAGAACCTCAGTGAGCCTACATGATCAGATGTCTCACCTCCAGGGCCTGACTATTTTAACTGCAGCATCACCTGTTTGCAGTTACAAATCCTCTGCTGGAAAAAGACATGGGATAGAATTAAAATCCTAACCTATGAATGGTGTGATGTGCTAAGTAGCTGGAAGGAGGAACAATAATAAATAAGCCCTTGAGTCAGAAGCCAGATGTGGCAGAAGCACCCTGCAGCTGCTGGGAGGCCCCAGCCCAGCCCTCTGAGCTGGAGGCAACTGCACCCTCCTTTGCTATGGGATCTCTGGCATGGACTTTATAGCACTCAGAAATGGAGTAGCACAGTCCCAAAGTATAATACATAGTTCAGCAAGATTATTTTATTAATTGCTTTTCAAGCATTTAACGTGTAGGGTGGGCTGTTTTTTTCTATCCAAAATACAAGTTATAATTTTCTGTCAGTCCCAGCAGACCACAACCCATATTCTAAAAATAGCATTTCTTCAAGTTTCTCAAACAGCTATAAAATAGGCTTATAAATTAAACAATTGCCTTAGTAAAGTAACCTTCTCAGAAAGGCTCCTTTCTCAAAAGTATTTATTGTTTTCATAAAGAAAACACCCACAATAAAAGATGTTTTCTGCTTAAATGAAAGGCACTACAATTTCTGATTTTTCTACGAATATAGATTACCTGAGCATCAAACACTACCAGAAGTAAAAGAACATATTATGGGCAACTAAAATGTAAAGGGCTGCGTGGGAACTTCAGATGAACATATTGGCCTGAGGGGGTAAAATTCTCCCTTAAGGAAAAAAGGAATGAAGACCGGAAAAGGAAGCAGAACTGGGCAAGCATACACTTTTAAGTCTTGAAAGCACAAGGTGGCAAAAAGAACAGTTTGCAAAAGCCCAGTAAATATGTAGAAGAATTTGGTCATTTCTGGAGAAGTCATTAAAGCCATTTGTTATCTGATTTGAAGCCTGCTAGGATCTTAATGCACTGTTAGCTACTCTGTGCCGTTAACTGACTGACTCGGGGTGGGGAGAGTCTAACAACACTGGGGAGAAATTTTTTTCAGAGAAAAATATGCTGTCATTTCACTTCTGGCACCATTTGTTTTACAGTACTCACAGTAACCTCAGGGTTTAAACAATGCTTAAGCAGCAGCAGGCATGAGACTGTGGCCACAGGAAGGTTTGGGGTTTGTTTTTATTCAAATAGAGCCACCAACACTCAGGCTCAGAGTATTCGGATCTGTTTTCCTGTTACGCTTTTCCTTCGTAATAATTGCTTTTCAGTTTTTAAAAATACAGCAATAAACCCGGAAATTCCATAAAAGCCGTCTTCTTTTATATTAAAGTAAGGGGGGGAGGGGAACCACTAAACCATATGGAAGTCAGTGAAATGCTTTATTTGTTCAGCAGAAAAAGGAGGCTGTGTATTTCCTGAATTAAATTTGTTTTCATTGTCTTTTTGTGGCCAACTAGTTTAGGGAGATCATACACAATGTCACTCTTAATTTGTGATTTTTAAAAATAAGAGTACCTGTATTCTGCAGGTACATGATTTTGCAGATGAAGATAACTTCTTAAAATCTGTGCTCCATGTTGACAATGATGTAACCGGAAGAAGACTGGTGCTGTTGCAATTTTAGCAATGCAGCTCCATGTAATTCTCCACAGATGTATAATAAAAATATTAACAGCTGTATAATTTCTGTTAGTAATTAAAAACTAGTCCTTAAGGGAAAGGGTAAAACCAGTCTTCACACACATTTTTTTAATATCCACAAATACAATATGTGTAAGGTTATAATTTTGGACAGCATTAGATATAGGCCTCTGTTGAAGAAAATCTGTCAAGAAAATATTATGTACAGACTGATCCATTATTGCAAATTGCAGGTAATATTGGGATGAAAATTGAAAAAAATCTCAATGCCCAATGTTCTTTCCTTTAATTATTATTCACTGAATACTGGACATGCAGTGTTCCATTATTCACTATTTTTAATTTTAAGATGATTTAAGAGCAATGAGTCATCTTGTGGTTACTGTTTTGCCATCCTCCTTTCTAAACTATTACACTTTCTACTGCTCATTAAGATTTTTAAAATTGGCTCAAACAATAAAATTTCACATGCAATCACCAAGTACATCGTTAATTGCTATAAGAATAATATGAAAATCAACCAATACCTGCTGATATTTAGATATTCATTAGAAATTTCTCTCACAAATGAATGTATACCTTAGAAAGCAATATACTGTAACTGTATCCTATGATCTATAAAAAGTACCTGGGAGAAAGAGAAGAATGACAAATGTTTATATCAGGGAAAACACAAAAGGGGAAGAAGAAGAAGGGCTAGCAAGGAAGTTTTGGCATGCAGTTTTAATTTACCTGTATGGCCTTCAATTGGTATTTTGGTGACAGCACCTGTAGATACTATGTGGAAGCAGGAGCAGGACATAAAACATAGACTATAATAGATGGAAAATACGAGGAAGTGATAGAAAATGCTGTTTTGGAATGGAAAGACACATAGTCAGCTTTTTATACAGCATCTGAAGAGCAAAAGGACATGGCTTTTTATTCTGTACAAAAAAAGTTAGAGAAATCTGTGCTTAATTATTCTCTCTGAACAATACTCTGGCATAGTCTTAAAATGCAGAAATAACTGCTTATTAGTAATTTCAAAAGTTGGATTACTTAGTCATTAAATTGTCCAAATGAGCTCAGAGATAAGACTTGTGCATTACTCTAGTTTTCATGCAGAAAGAAACACAATGCAGAAAGAAATGTGAAAGTAGAGAATCCCTATGTTCTGTTAGTATCTCAAGAACATCCCAAACAAATGAAATAAAAACATTCAAAGCAGATCAAAAAATTGAGAGCAAATGAAAAGCAAATAAACAAATCCTGAGACATTGAATCCACTTTACAGATATACAAATACAAATATCTTAACTGATAACCTCTTCCCAGACATTATCTGTCTCTGGATACAATCATATAAAAACATATAATAGAGTCTTAAGGAAAAAGTTACAAAAGAAGAATACAAAGTTTGGAACTTCAGACAAGAAGCATGATTTACTTCACAAAATGGAATACTTTGAAAACTGAAATGTTTTAAACTCTTCTGAAATGTGAGGCAAGTGTGGAGTTTTGACATTAAAAAAATCCAAATTGAACCATTTGCCAACTTAAAGGGCTTACTTTAAGGCATCACAAGGAGATGAATTCTAACAGCTGCCATACATTTGCAATATCTGGGTGCACTAATCTCATGATGTGAATACAAGTATCAGCACAAGGGCACTTATTCTGTGAGTCACACACTTGTTTGAAGAATACTCCATTGCATGGGAAGATCAGCTGAGCAAGGAGGAGGAAAAGGAAAGGGAAGCACATTTAAAATTATTTATGGTCACAGTGAAACTTGTCAATTCAGACCTGATTTAGGAGCACTTCTGGGCTCCTTGGTGATGTTAAGCTTCCAGCAGTATCTATAGCTCCAGATACAAGTTCCCTTTGTATCACCTCCAAGTGATCAGCAAACCTACACCAGCGGAAAATGGCTTACTCACAGACATTCTTACCTCAATGTCTTCTCAGCTGCATCCTAGAAACACTGTTTTACTATGTGTGAACCGTTTTTCAACCATCATCAAACTCTACTTGGGAAAAATACTGCAGCACACTTGGTACTGCAAGTTGCCTATATAAGTTCATGCTGGGTGACTCATACTCACACCCCACTAATCTTTTCACTTTTTCAATCAAGCTGAAAGCTTACTTTAACTTAGTAAAATACTGATATTTTTTCAAATTCTCTTTGTCTTCTCTTAGAAAGATAACTCAACTCAATGCCACTATAATAGACTAATATTAAATACCTATATTGATGCACATAAAAACAGAAAATGAAAATAAGAATTACTAAAGAGATGGATAGGCAACTAACATCAAAAATTGATATGTGATGTATAGATGGAATTCTTCACATTTTTTAGCTAATATTGCAAATAAAGAACATTACATATAGGAAATTAAAGCCACATAGATGCACGAGGAAACATCAAGGCTTACGTTGTGTGATATGGTACAGAATTATGTCTTGTTCTACTAATCTCTGTCACCTGCTCCTATAAACCTATTGCCACCATGAGTCTTCTCCAAAACTGGATAGCCACCACCCACCTTGATGAATAAATGTAATTTAATACAGCAGAAACCAGCCTGATAACCAAAGAGAAACGATTACCAAAAAGGTGGGCAAGCTGAATTAAACCAGCTGTCTGGTAAGCATCAATGCTGGCCATAGGCAGAAGAAGAGAATATGTGGTCTTGAGCAGGAAGGGAGGCAGCAGATGAGGAGGGAGCAGGAAAATGCCCTCTTTATTAACCAACATTATTTCTGCTTAGCTTTAGTATTAAACACTATTTTGGGACAATGTTATTTATTTACTATTGGTCTTCCTAACTTCAGAAAACAGCAGAGTATAAACTGCTGGTGAATAAAAGCTTATGTCTTCAAAGAATTTTCAGAAAAGCAGCAGCAAATAATGTATTAGTAAGGTATTACTAATGTATTACATTAGTAATGTATAGCAAATAATGTATTATTAATGTATTAGTAAAATAAGTATTAATGTAGCAAACAGCATAAAACACTGTAAGTAGCAAAGAATCCTATGAATAAGATTTAAATAGTTAGACTTATACATGTGCTTAATCTTCATTGGCACATACTTAAATACAGGCTTTCACAATACAGTGATTATTACTTGTGAGTAAACTTTAAGCCCACACCTTCTTTCCAGTTAAACAGGGTGAAGATATTTGTTTGCTTTGCTCACATGTTGTTATTATCATTTTTTAAGAAGAGAAAAATCAAATCAAAACCAGCTAACAGTAGCAGTTAATGAAACGTCTGTAGACAGATTAGCATATGGAAGTGACAAAAATTTTACCTTTCCTGCCCTGATCCTTGCACGGTAACATGTAGTCAGCACACTTGAGTAAATGTTGTGAAGTGCATCATAATGAGTGCACGCTAGCAAGAGGGAACAGCATCTATGTGTATCCAAAATGCACACACCAATTAAATGGGGATGCCTCAGGGCCATCTCTAACTCTTTTGTTTATATCTCTTCCACCCAATTGTTCTCTCTCTGGCTACTCTGATGGAAAGGATGGGATGTAACCCAACAGATGACTAACTGTGTACAATCAAACCCATTTTGTAACTTAACCCCAGCAACTGCTGTATGTTCTTTCCGAATCTTAAGGACCCTTTAGCTATCGTGTTGTGGAGACCCAGAACATTAAAAAAAACAAAACTCCTCTCTTTTTTTAAGCGAATCAACAATTTGCATTGAAAGGTATAACTGCTTGCAACAATCTGCATGTCTCAGAAACACCATAGTAGAGTTTTGCCCAATGTTTAGTTTAATGTCACTATTTCCAAGCATGCTGAAGTCAATGAGAATTTTTTCAAGGATTTGAATGAGCTTTGGGTAAGACACAACTGATTTAAGTCACTGACTTCTGTTGATCCATGAGCTTGATTTGATATTCCAAAAGAAATACCAAAAGTTAGTTAATAAACATATGCCATGTAAACAGTGATATACCCTAAAACAAGATACTCAGATGGTTTCCATCTCAAAGCTCACATTATAATAACACAGAAGCCAGGTGTATGGCACTGACCCAGACTTAAAGTTTCAGATCTAACTTCAGGAAAATAGCCCAGCATGTATTGTATAACAAAGTTATAAAATCTGATATGAGAAGTAGTAATGGCAATCTGAAAATCAAAAATGTATTTTGCAGGGTTTTGAAAATAATAATTTTTTCCATTAGATGGCTTTAGAGATGGATCTATCATAAAACCAGCATTCTTGTACCCTTATATCCATAATTATAAGTTTTTGGTAAAGCATACTACTGCCATTTGAAATAAACTATTATTTTTGCACTGTTAAATATGATACAATATTCTGACTATATGTTTATTATAGCACGGATCTCACCCAAGGTTTATAATTTGACAAGCCTCCAGGGTCACAGATCTACTAAAATTTATTTCATTTTTATACACACACTTAAAAAAAGGAGCTTTAGGCATCTGTGAAAGCTTTAGGCTTCTGACTTCCTGATAGCTTACAACAGAAATAACAGCTGTAAGCACCCATGTGGAATGAATAGCTAAATCCATTTTATAATTTGGTTGAACCTTTAAACACAAAGAAAAGGTAATGCTTTTGTTCATATTACATCTTAAAATGCTTTTACTGTCATGATTTACATCAAAGAATTGCAGGAGGATTCCTGTGTTTATGGTTTTCTGCTTTTTCTGACAAATTAAATGGGTAAAGAAAGTGGTGCTACAAAAGCAATATTTAAAGATAAGATTGTCCGTTCATGGCTGTCCCAGTTTCTCTTGTTTGGCAAGAAAGTATTTCCAGCAGTATTTTAAAATGGTCCTGCACAAATGTGATTCAGGTCTTAACAGAGAAATTCACCACTTGAGAACTTTCTCCTTTCCCACTTACAGAGCATTAAAAAGGTTTTGCTATTTTCTGAAGTATTTTGTCAGAGAACCCAAAAGTCGCTGCTGATGACCAGCCAGGCCTGCACAAATTGTTAGGGCTTTACACAAGGACCTCAGGGTGGTTCACCAGTGGAAGTACTGGAGTCAGACTGCACTTTAAATTTATTTCTTTTCAATATTTACATGTATCTTCAGTCACTATCTATGTGAAAGGGCAAAGCATGTTCATACAGAGGTAAACAATTTTTCCCCAAACTGTAAAAAAAAAACCAAAACAATTAATATGCTAAGAAACACTCTTCCAATGGGCAAAAGGGGAGACTTGAGCCCTATTGTGTCTCATTACTGTCATGACTGAAGAAACATTTCAAGTAGGAGGAAATAAGGGTTTGCATATTTATAGATAAAATCAAATAATGCTAGAGATAGTAATTTTAGGGTTTTTTAGCATCATTTACATGCAATGACCACAATTTTCCAAATTTGTTTGAAAATCCTGTCCTCAAAACCCAGATTGTTCAGGAAGATTTCAGAAAGTCACTTTATAGTCCTGTTTTTAAAAATCTTCCACATTTACTTTATGCACACATACATCTGCTATCTTACAGCATTTAGAATTACATACTTTATTCTGACAACTCTGAGACAGGCAGTTATTAATCATCTTTGCTTAAGGCTGTCAATGGCCCAAGTGGGGAGAAGCCTGTAACTTCTGATCTAACACAGAAACAGCTTCTCTTCTATCACACATCTGCTTGCCACTGGCAGACAGCATCTCTCTGAACAAACACAAAATTGATCTAGACCTCCTAACCATCTTGAAAATGTCACAAATTACCTCTGATTCCAATGAGCAAGCTGAAATTTAATACACTGGCTGGAAAATTAGCTACTATTTATGTGGTACCCTATACATCTATTGCTTTTTGAAATTGGTCTAAAATTTGGAAGTAACTGTGTGGAACTGTACACAAATTATTTAGTCAAGGACCTTAATTTCTCCACATTGAAATCTTCCACAGGACTGTAAGCTTTTCCCTGAAAGAGCAGGTATTCCAGCCATATAATTTCAGCATTTAATGTCTCTGGATACAAAGGGATCTCTATTAAGGTGCTGCAGTTTCCACCTCTCTATATTCATATGGGGTTTGAAAAAGTAATGTAGATTTAAATTCAAGTAAAGTATCCATGGGACTTTCATTACCATCATTACAAATAAGGATTTATAATTAATTGGCTTTACAAGATCTGGCAGTACAACTTTAACTATGCAAATCATTAACATCAATACTGTTGCATGAAAACAAGACAAGGACACTGGAGTTTAACATTTTTACATACCCTATGTTATACAAGTTTAACAACCATTAAAGGCCTCTGGAATCTAAAAATGTGTATTTTCTGTTTACCTAAAGCATGCATATGATACAGATGATAGCAAGTTTCTCAATGATGACTATGTCAGCTGCCACAGGCAGTCATCTCTTGGGTCAGAGGACAGTTTAGTCTCCAAATTATCTCAGTCACTGGCTCCTCTATGTGTTCTCCAGCATGCTATTAATTAGTTGCAGTTGCAGTGTAGACTTCTGAAATATCAACATCTGTTCACATGCAAGACCACACACTTATCCTACAGAGGCCTAACACATCTAGTTATGACTGATCTGGACTTCAACTAAATCACAGTCTCCTAGAAGTAAAAGTCTCTACAATGTTCACATTAGTTACTGCTTCCCACTAAATCCATTTAAATTCCTAATTTTAGTTTCTAATTTTCTTTTTTTTAAGCTTTTTCTTTCCTCTTTCAGATATGTTTTGGAAAGTTCTTTCTTAACATGGTTTCTGAGAATCTTCTTCAAACAGGAAGAGAATTTAAAGCTTCAGACAAATAAGAAAGCTTTAAACTGAGGTAAGTCAGTAGTGTTCAAATACCTGATAAATGGTATGTGATTTTAAACCTAAAAAGTTTAAGACACTTTTGCATAAGAACTTTTTTGACTAGGAACGAAGAGGCTGTAGAAATCCAACGGCATGCCCTTTTGTGCTGATTTAACACTTTGATCTGCAGACAGAAATGAATGGATGTATGTACAGTAGATGTACAAATGAATGCTATCTTCAGAAATATGATTAGAATAGGACAGATGTTCCTAAAGGGGTGATTTGGAAGCTTCTGCAGGGGCACAGATTTCCTAAGTTTAGTGGACTCTTCCCACTCCTCTTATGAATCTTGTCTCACTGATGGCTTTTAGTTGGCTATGGTCTCAGGACTGTGTTTAGGGAGAAATAAATTTCATTCCTGAAAGACAAAAGAAGGTTTCACTGGTACAGAAGATATAACTTGAAACAATGGGATAATGTGATAAGTAAGAATCTAAGTAAACTGCATTTTCTTTTTTTTGAGGCTTTTAGAACAAAGAACATTATATTTTTCGCAAGCTTGTCTTTACATCATGTAAGAATCCTTAATGCTTTTTTTTAAAAAATGAGGTTGCAAGAAAACACAGCTAAACATTCTTATGAGAAATACTGTGCTCTTCCTCATTCTTCAGCAAAATTCATCAAAATGGATAGACTCCAAATGGAATTCCTACATTATGTGAAAATTCCACTTTGTCTACAAAATTATTACAGCTCTGTTTTAGTTGGCTTTTGCCAAACTTAGCGAGGTCTGAGGTCACTATTAGCTTGATTACAGAAGCATGAAGTCATTAATATGCATTAGTTGATATAACCTAGAACGCTAGGCATCAAATTATCCTTTTTTTTCCCCACAGTGGTCACAGCAACTAAATTCAACCCTGATAAATTGGAGTGAGGAGAAAAAGAGAACATGATACTAAAGACTCATTATCAAATAAAATGCTCTATTAGAACAGCCCAAGATGTTCTGCTCACAAGATTTTTGACTCATTAGGGAAGCTGGGTGGCCTCTAGCTGAAACTGATGCAGAATTTCTGGGAATCACCTCAACAGTTACAAAGGGAAAATCTGCTGCACCTATTTTTCCACATCATGTCCCACTACAGGCATCTGCTGTACGTCTCTTTCCACACCATATATAACCATAAATATTTTATGTTTGTCAATGACCTAGTTTTCTGGATTAAGCAGGAACATCGTGTCTCCTGGTCTCCTAAGCATTTTTCATAGAGTCAGCAACATGTACTGATTCATACGAGGAAATTTAATTATTTCCCATCTCATAAAAGAACATATTTGAAGTGATCAAGCTAAGACATAGAGCATCCTAACAAAGCAGAGCATTTATGTTAAATGAAAATGGTACAACAAATCAGATATTAAATTGACAAACTTTAAACATTTTGCTACAAAGAAGAATCCATAAATCTTTCCGAGTCATCTAGGCTACTTATATAGTGCTTGTGGAACAATAGGCATCAACAAAAAGCAGTCTAAGTGATCCACATACTGGAATTACAAATGCCTAAAGAAATACTTCAGTGTATAGCATGTTCAAAGACTGAGACTCAGATAAAAGGCTTGGAGAAGGCTCCATTTTCTTGAAGATTTTTCTCACAGGATTCATGAACTAAGTCAGGCTTACATTTCTTTGTCACATCTGAGGTGGCAAAGATGGTGTTTACTTCTGTACTTGGTATGTTGAAGTTATTTATATGTTCATTTTCCCATTATTTCTTTAACTTGTACATTAAACAGACACTAAGTAAACAGGCCTTAAAGCAAAACTGGAATTCAGGGCCCACCCCCTGCAAAAAAAAAAAGAAAAAAGAAAAAAAAGAACAAAAAAAACAAACTCAGTGAGATGTTCTTCCCAATTCTTCCATTATTGGCAATGAAGTAATTTAAAAGCAATAGATCATGCTACATTTGTCCATAGTCCAATGATTTCAGTTTTCCTGCATGAAGTAGGAAAGGTGGAGTTGACTCCCTAAGTAGAATTCAAAACCTCAGACTCTTGCTCTCAGTTATCTGTAACCATCAGACAAGAGGATGAGTGCCAGATTTCACACCTTTTTATTTAAAACAACCCTCACCAAAAGTGGTCAATCCACTTGCATTAAAATTGCAAAATGCGTGTTTAAGAGCTTTTGACTGGTGGGAATACTTTCTTGGGGCAGGACACAGGCTCTTCTGACCAGCTTTTAATCTTTGACTCATCTCAGGCAGGAGAGCTGGACAGCCTGGGCTTGCTCCAGAGCCAGAAGTCATGTTCATAGGGGGCTCTGACATTGCACTGAGAGACATCTGGTAAATTTAAGATACTGAAGGGTGAGGTATCAAGAGATGTTAGGCTGAAAGATTTCGATCACCCTGCTGAAGACACATACTTTATTTCTTCTAGCCTGACAAGCCTTTCCATTTTCTGTGGAAACAATTCTTTGCCTGACAAAACCTACCATTACTGAGAGCGAACTGAAGAATCTTTCCTCATGTTCACTAAGAATATGACTTTAGTGCTCTTTTTTGTGTACTCTTTCAATTTTCTCTTTTAGCTGATTTTTCAAGACAATCAGCCTGTGGATGTACTTATGAGTCTTGATTATGCATTCTGTTTCAGAAATGAATTAAAGTCTTACTTAAGGGTGAGATTAAGATAAAATTTCAATGAAATATTGCTTGGATAACCCACTTTTTCATATCGGATATATAAAAAAATTCTTGGGAATCTTTTCATCCAGTTCAGAGCAGAACTCATCTGTAATCCACAGTGCACTAAGAATGGCATAGAATTAATGAATAGAATTTCTTTACTCCAATTCACCTACCCTTTTAATTAAAACAAAGCTTTTACTCAAATGGAATAAAAAATTTAAAACCCAAAATCTTGTCCTATTAGTCTTTCTAATGTCTTTTTTAAAATGCTATTCTCACCACTTACAGAGAAGAATTTCAGCATTACTTCCTGATTTTGGCTGCATACTCATAACTGCAATTTGAACTGCAAATTTTTTGGCAAGTCTTAGCACTTACAAATGTTGTCTCATTTGAATAATTATCTAGCAGAACTCTACAAATAACCAACTTATTTTCAGTGTGAATAAGATCTATAACTTTTGCCTAGGATCAACTTCTCCACTGTGCAGTGGCCCAGCCAAAGTTTTATGAACTGTCCTTCCAATGCATTGCTGGGGGCTACCTTTATCTTCACGCATTTCCACTGCAAGAGAATAAAGTACAGGTCTAACTGCAAAAAGCCAGCAAATGGTGTCTAGGTTTCAAAATTCCTTATATGCTAATAATTTAAATTACCACAATAAATTGAATTATTATTTGAAGAAAAAATATAGTGGTTCAATGCACATCAGGATAACACCAGATATTATGGCTTGGACACAGCATTTTTATGTCCTCAAAGAAGGAGGTTTTGTAAAGTTTTTTACCAGTACAAACATTCTTCAGAATTTTTTGTGTCTATTTGATTGGACATTATTTTTTACCTATCTTATTTGCAACAATATGCCATTATAATGAATGACCAAAAAAAAAAGTATGCTTGATCTGAGGCAAGGCCAAACCAATGCATTTTTGCTGTACAAACCAGCTAAAGAGTAAAACTGTCCCCAGATGTAATGGACATTTCAAACAGCCATGCTGCATTCCTGCAAGTCTTGGCTTTGGTGAATAGTATGTGAAATAGCACATGCAGCTCAGACTCAAAACAGGGAGAAACAGCAGTGATCTACACTGGGGGTCTGTGTCTGCTGCAGTCATGCCACCAGAGCTGGCCAGTGTTTATCCCTTGCCCTGATAAAGACAGTAGGCATGAAGAGCAGAAAAAATATTCTTTGAAAAAACAGTAACAAATATTCTTGAAGAATATATATATATATTTTTTTTTTGATTGGACATGAATTCACATCTATATTGTCTGTTTCCAGCAAAATACTAACAACAGGTGTGGTCCATGTAGGGGCATTCCATTAGGCATCCAAAGTTCAAACGCTTTTTAAAACCAGGGGGTTATTAGCAAGGAGAGAGCTCTGTGGAAGAAAGACTGCAGTTAAAGACTTGTGGTTGTTATTTGCTATCTCTGTTCCAGTATCTTTGAAATGAATATTCAAAGCCTTTTCCATTCCAAGCCTCTGATCTTCCTTGCAAGTGTGCCAAGCACTCTTGAAATCCTGAAAGAACATTATGAATCATGTAGGAGTATCCACTGACCTATCAATTTTTTTTAAAATTCTGAATCATCAGTAGAAACCTACTCCCTTCCACTAGTCACTATCAAATATGACTTAAAATGTGGAGTGAGATGCATTGACTCAACTCTCAGAAAATAAATAAAGGTTAGCCTGATGAATGGGACTATAGCACTATAAGTTATGAGAGGAAATAAAAGAAAGAAATGCTAGGTTTTGCCAGCTCTATATGCCTGACTTGTAAAATAAAAATATTCAGGATTTCAGTGCATGCAACCAAGAGGAGGATTGATGTTGAGATCTGCTGGGCATTGAAATGGACAGAAAATCAACCTCTGGAGAAGCTCTCTCTCTTGTACAACTTTGGTTCAGTAAGAATTTGATCCAATATATAGGTATAACCATGAGAATTAATTACCATACTTTCATTGAAGGATTATAGAATATTTCTATTTCATATTTGATCTATGTTTTATGAAATGCATAAACTAATTAGAGTAAAACACAGAATGCTGAAGATACATATATTTGTGACCAGTTAGTTTTCATCATATCTTTAAAATATTAATTTCACTTTCTGTTGTTTTCAGAATGAGGTAATTTTAATATTGCTTGACAAGTCTGAAATTCTAAATTTGTGTATGCAAATTTACATATATTTACATTTAAAAGGAATCGAAGATTTATTGTAGAGCAGGACTGTTGTATTACAGTGAGAAAATCAAAAGATTACTAAACTTCCCAGAGACTAATGGAAAACTCCATTTTTGTATTTCTATTGAAAGCTCATTTAAACAGATGTATCTGTGCTTTTAAAGTAGAAGAATATTGACTTTCACAAGAATTGTACAGTGCAATTCTTTATAATCTGTTCTTTTTTGTTACCAGAAGTTAATGACAGCCACACAGAGTACTTAGTTAGCAAACATTACTCTGAAGTATCCAGTCTTTTTCTAGAAAGATGAACTATGATAATTTCCTCTTAGGACCACAAAAACATATTGCAAGATTTTATTCATCAACAGTCCTGCTCACATGACCCTTTTCCTGAACTTTTTCAAGTTAGCAGAGCTCATGACACCTTCCTCTCTTCATGTCTCCAGTACTTTGAACTGTCATGGAGATTTCTGCTAGAGGATCCACTTGTAAAAAGAGAAAACAGCTATTTATTTCATTTCAGCTCTCTTGTCTTGTGCATCTGCAGGTGGTGGAAGGAAGTGCAGTTCTGCCAACAGCTCTTACACCAGTTCCCCAGAGTTTGGTAATTATCAACACTGTGGACAAGAGGTTATTTATGGTGTTGTAAAGCACAACCAAACACAGCAGCTCCTTCTTGGTCTGAAATCACACAAGTGCAACATGAATTACAAAGATATGGCACTAAAAGGATTTCACCCTTTTTTTGATTCTGCCATCACAGCTCTTCATGGAAAAATTCACCCTTTTAAGCAAATCTAAATTTTGATAATTTAAATAAGAATTTATTGTAAAACTTATAAGTGAAATATAATTATAATGCATAATTTATATTAAAAAAACCAAAACAACAAAACCACACCAATACTTCAAAGGCAAATGACACATAACCTGGAAGAATTAAATTTAAAATATATGCCTCATGTAAATTTGCAGATAACCCATTAAGGTGCCTGCTATTGAATAGCAATAGTTTTTAGTTGCTGTTTTGTTTTCAGTAATTTCAGACAATCTCTAAAATTCAAACATGTGTTATTATAATAATCATGATGATTCTTATATATAGTTTTTATTTCTCAAGTCACTTCTTATGTCCCATGAGACAAATTCTATTCTTTGGATGTGCTTATGCTACCCCATTTTGACTCATTGAAAATCATGTATAATACAGAGCAGATTTTGTTGGGTTTTTTTTTTGAACTGCTCTAAATTATGGTGTTAAACATGCAAAGATTATTTTCTGTTTATCTCAATGGATATTTCTTTTTATTCTCCCTATTAATATGGAAAAATATTTCCCAGCAAGAAAGGAATTTTTTTTTCAAAAATCAGTAACAAAGATAACAGATTTACAGTAACCTTCATACTAACCAATTGAAAACTGGTAGTTATTCCCTCATAATGTGGCTTGCATTAAAAAAAAAAAAAAAAACAAAACTTTAATAACTGATTATAACTGAATTTTCTTCTCCCCCCACAGACATTCCATTCCTATATTTCCTAACTAAAACAGAGCACACAGGCAGGTGATATAGACATTGTCTGCACAAAATCCTGCACTCACTTAGCTAAAATATGTGTGTTTCAAGCCAATTTAGTTAAACTTATGCAGTCTGTCCTAGCACACATATTTTCATTTACAGATATATTAGAGGGAATTTTAAGAGCGGTCAGTTGGATTATAGATTCTTATTTAGAGAGTGTGGCCGAGATTGAAATTGGATCCAGAGAGAACATATTTCTAATATTAAATCCATTTTGCCCTTTTGGAAAATAAAACAGAAAACTAAGGGATTGGTTATGGAAATTTCTGTTCTCACAAAGAAAGTGGTTCATTTCTATATTTTCTTACAAAGTTTAGAGTATTATAAAAACTGTCACATCATCTAATCCAGCAGAAGTAATGTTTCCTATAAATCTATAAATTGAGTTGTTCGTTGGTGGTCTACCTCTTCACTTTTACTGTGCAAAGCCAGCTTTCACAAGGAGCAGTACTTAAGGGCCTTATCCTGTTATTACATGTATCTGGCTTTCAGGCACCTATTTCTCCATTTCTGCATAGACACATTATACTGGGGACCTATTTAATGTATTCAGTCCACATGAATATGTTTCATCCTCTGTAGAAATAAAGTAATAGGAACCTGAGGATCATATCACACTGAAATTCAAATAAATTGTTTTCCTTTCTACATATTGTAGGGAGCATATATGAAGGCAATGGGTTTTCTTTACCTTTCAATTAATCACCAGCTATACTTTGAGTAGTTCCCTGTGGTGAGAAGGAGCTATAAACTGTGTGGTCTATGCTCTGCAAGTTGCAGCAGCCATCTCACTCTCATTGCTCAGGCCATAGATGCAGCCTGGTGGGAGACTTGTCTCTTCCTTTTGTAAACCTTCTCATCAAATACTCTAATAACATCCAATTTACCTCAAATTTGATCCTACTGGCTGATACTATAAAAAAAATTATTTTTATTCACTTACAGAATAGAAACAGAATTTCTTTTTCTGAATGATGTCAGAAGGAAGTTCCAGTAACCTCTGCTCCTGGCTCCAATGAATTTCAACAGAATGACTGATGGATTCTCCCAGTAAAACCAACGTGGGTAGGGCACTCTTCAAGGAAAGGGGGGGCTGTGAATTCAGACTGAAAAAAAGGCCTAAAATTCACGTCTACTGTTTCTTGCTGGGGGTATAAAATTTAGGTATTATATTCAACTGTTAAGCACAAAGTAAACACATCCTCCTTCTGCAATATCTTGAAAGAAAAACAAGAGATGTGTTTGGAGTTTAGTCAAAGAACCAAAACCTTCTGGGGACTAGCAAATCCCTGAAAGCCCCATGAATAAATCAAGGACATAGGTTTTCAGTTTGACCACAAGGAGCCTCTCTGAGGCACCCAGACCAACAGAATTTTTCACTTAGGTACATCTTTGAGGTAAAACTAAAGTGTGCCTGCCACTGGCTAGAAAGCAAGGTAAATTGTTTGGTTCATTTTCCTAAATCCTTGGGGGTTGATCCAATTTGTGAATTTGTGATCTCACTATTAATACAGTACCTTTTAGCTTTAACTACTGTGTTCATTGTTTCTACCTCTAAACTATTTTCAAGACTGCTCTTAAGATCAAGTCCTTTATTTACAAGATTATAATCTCAAAGAGGTTGTAAACACACGCCTTGTTTCCACCTCCCTCATGTCAAGATGGATCAGCTCATATTGGATTAATGTATCAAGAATCATTGTTCCAGCAGCTAGAAATTTTGCCACTGTTAGTCAGAACTTCTAATACAGGACATTCTTCAAATGTCTTCTACCTGGGGCCCAGAGCATGGATCTTTATCTTACAACCAGAGTCTTGTTGAGTTTTCACTTTCACAACCACATGTCTACCTTTGAAAAAAAACTATATACTCTTTTCCCCTGTTCGTGTAGAATAAATTCATTCCTTAATATTTAATTCCACCACGGAATGTTATTTTTTTCCTAATTTGGCATCATCTTTCTATATGCAGATCAAAATTCATTGCAATCCTCAGTCTGTTCCATTCCAAAATATCATTTAAAATATGTTCCTCTGAGATGTTTAAAAAGTTTTCCTTCAGTTATCCCACTTCATCTCTTGCCAATCTATGTTCTACTTCATCAACAGATGTCTTCTTTTTCCAGTGCCTCTCTTTGTCTGGCCACTGAATGGGATTAATTCCCCTTCCATAGTGTATCTTTCACCTCCTGGAAAAAGAGTTCTGCATTTTACAGACTCTCTAATTTATTCTGCTCCTTTTCAAGCCTTTTCTTCTCTCCCTTCCATAACTTCTAATCAGAGCTGTAACAAAATAGAGTAACTACATTTATGCTCAAACCTCAAATACGACTTTTGCATTATTTTTACAGTCTAAACACACATATGAATTCAAAAATTATGTTGATACATAATTTAATGATATTTCCTCTTCACAGTGCATATTCTTTATATTTTTATGAGCATTAAACACCATAATTAGTATTTGGTGGTTCAGAACTCTTTTATCTTCATAAGAGTTACATGTTTAAGTGAAAAATGTTTTGTTTCATAAGGTATTTATTACGCAGTTACTGTCTGTGATGAAGAGTGCAATGGAATGGTTCAATTATTTGGACAAGAAGGACAAAAAGGACAAAAAGGATATGCCAACTCACAAGTCCACCCTCCAAATTAACTGAAAGAGGAAAAATCTGAACAAGCCAAAGTTCATAGTACTCTTTCTGTCTCTCTTGTATTTCTAAAATTACTTTCAAAATGGTACAATTCTCCTCCTATGACTGACATGCTGGGAAAATAACAAAGCTCTTACAGAATCAGAAATACCCTTTTCTCCTCAAGCATCCCATCAACACCCCTCCGTTTTTCTTCCACACTTAGGCACAACATGAAGGTGAAGGAGAAAGGTGTGACAAGACAAAAGGAATGCAAACAATAGAGAAGATGTGATAAAGAATGTAGCCAGAGAATATTTCAGATGCAACAGTGGATCTTAAGGGGGCAAAGAAGTATGGAGTGAAAGACAAACTGAAAGAAGCAAGTTTCTTGAGCAATTCATTATAGGGACAATAAAAAGTGAAACCTAGGGTAGAGCAGAAGAAAACAAGCTGACCTCTGGTCAGACAATACTAAAATATAATATTAACAATAATAATAATAATAGTAATAATAATATTGTCTTTGAAAATATCTCATCTTGATTTAGCAATAAAAACTCAAAAGGATTACTTGTTTCATAAACCTATTTAGTAACTCCCATTAAAAAAATAGTAAAAAAGAGAGATAAATTTGATTAGCTAAGGAAGTAGCTGACTTACTCTTAATGATCAGAAATAACTCCATGTTTCCAAAGCACATATACATATATACCTGTTTTTCATTGTTAGGCACTAATTTAAAAGAAATTTTCTGACAACTAAATGTTTCCTTTCTTCCAATTATGTGTGTTTCTCCTTTGAAGCATCATTATGTTTCTTATTTAAAGCAGGACTAACATTCCTTCTTTCTTTACAGATCTTAGTACAAAACTATATAGATGTACAAAACTGTATCAAAACTTTATGAATGCTAGTTTAAATATATCTGGTCCACAGAAAAATTTATTCTTAACTCCTAACACCTAGCATAGGTTCAACTACAGTTTGTTGTAATAGAAAAGGAGAAAAATTTAAAAAATTTAAAAAAGGAAATTTTTATATAGAAATATATAAAATTCCTGCCATCCCAGGAAAAATCATACAAAGGTAGTTTTGGTTGTGTAGTTCTAGATAAAGGTAACTCCAGATATTTTAAAGCTGCAATTTCATTTGGCAGCCATTTTATAAAAAACTTGCAATACTCAGTATCCTGCGTGATCTGTAGAATTCCTTTCTTATTTATTTCTTACATGAAACTTCCCAGTTCCATGGCCTTATTTTGTATAAATCTAATGCTTAGTTTTCAAACCAAGGATATTCAGGTTCAGATTGTCTTATTGGCAGATGATCTTCTAATGATTCTAGATAAATTTAGGAAATAAGACTAGACTGATTTTAAGTCTACCCACAGTACTTTCGTATAGTAGTTTCCTATCCATCAAAGACATAAATACAAATTTTAAAAAGCCTCCCCTATTTATCTTAGGTGCTTTTATTTTTAATCAGAGGCTACTGAGTCTTAGTCTAAGGAATGTTTTAAATTGATATAAACTGACAACTGCTTCAAAAGTCCTATCCACTTCCTACACCCACTGCTTACTTCTCCCGTCATCTCCTGTTCCAAGAGTCTGTGAACAGTACTAAAAAACAGATCCAGATTAAGTCATGCTTTTTATTTAACTTCTGGTAAAAGTCTATAAATTTTGATCTATTTATCTACATGACTACTCCAATACTTGTGTTAGCTCAAGACTGAGTGTAAGAGGAATCAAAAGGAGAATAACAGCCATACTTGAGTGTTTGCAAAAGCAGGACTAGAGAGACTCTAATCATTATCCAGAAAATGCAGGTGGAAAAGCACTAATGCCTTATGCATTGCACATGACTTCGGGAAATATTCAAAGTGATGTGTGGATGAGAGTTAGCCTTTGGGAGATGTGTAGTTCATAGGTTGATTATGAAACTATTTGGCCAACATGTACATTTGAAATAAATTTTACTGAAAACAACACCATGTAAATTTTAGGAATGAAATAGTTTTGCTCTTTCTTCATAAATTGACTATGCACAAGACATCCAGTAGGATCTGGTAGCTAAAAGCAAAATTGGCAACACTGTTTCAGTAATTTCCAGGGAATTTCCTAAACTCACATTTATAAAACCGTTTTGCCTAATATTAGGTAACTTTCTCAAAGAGGCACTGACCAATCTACAATAATATAAATGCATTTTCAAGGATGGCTCTTCAGAAAATTTTTTAACCTTTAGTACTTGCCTTTCTGATTTGCAACTGTGCTGATGAGAACCTGACATTAACTTCACTTAGACTTGAAAGGTATAAAACATATAAGGAAATAAAAATGGGTTTGGGAAATTGCTTGATAAAATGTCTTGGGTATCAGCAATGCCATGATAAAAATCAAACAGGCCTCTCAGTTTTAAAAATATCATACAGGAGTGGGTTTCCACATAATCCCCTACAACTAGCAGCAATGTCCCCAAATAAACAGATGAGACCATTTATCATCCTCTTTCTTTATCTACAGCAGCATGAAGAAGTGGTACGTATTACACAGGAAATGCCAGGTGATCAAAATGTCAAAATCATACATTTTTCAGATGTTAAATTTGAACAAATTCTGTAATGGTTAATGGAAGATTTCACAGAACCAGGTGGTGTCTATTACACTGTCTTTTTTACCTGCCCACTTATGAGGAGAATGAAGACCATTCAAGAGTAGGACTGTCCATAATTCAGTATCATTTGTGGCAAAAAAGAAAACTGAAATACAGGAACTTAAATCTAAATATCAATAATCACGTTTTGTGCATTTAATATCTAATATGTGCTTCAATTCTGCCACACTTTTAAAGGATCCTAATTTGATTGAATGACAACACTGAGTGTTTTCAGTGGGTTTTTGCAACTGTCAGTGTAATATCCTTTCCCATGTAAAGAAAAGTAAAATAAAACTGGATGAAAATGAAACATTATTTATCTAGGAGGAAATACTTAACATTAAGAGAGGCACCTAGACTCAACCCAAAACACACAATCTTTCTTGTTTTAAAACTCATCACCATGCTATTTACAATATATAATGATGCCTCATGCTGCCTTTCAGAAAGTCTGCTTTACAAAGTCTAAATTAGGATTAGTAACCCGGACAATTAGCTTCAACTCCAAGATCAATGTCAGCTTCCTCAGAGGGCCTAAGCAGGGGACAGACAAAAACAAATAAACAGTCAACACCTTTACTGGGGCCTCTTTTATTTGCTGTTGAATGGGGAGCAAGTCTAAGAGGTTCCAAAGCAACTCCTAGCTCACAAGACGTCGTGAAGGGAAGCTCTGAGTTGTCTCTGGAGTTGTGCTGATATATGAAATCATACCAAATTTTTAAACAGATGTGAGTGGGTGGTAGAGAGGAGGGAATCATGTCATAAGCACACAGGAACTCTGAAAGGACTGATGCCTGCTAAGATCATCCATCTTCCCATCTGCAGCAAGGTGAGGTGCACCATCTTTCAATTTGGCATGAAGTAATAAGAATCTGAATTACTGCTCCATCCCAAAGCTACTATGGGCATCAAAGACCATCAGCCCTTCTAATTTGCTGCAATGGCAATCTCTGTGAAATCTGCAGTTTTCCTTCTGTTCAAGAGGAAAGCATGCAGAAATTGTTAGGAATAAAGTTTTATTCTTTGGCTGAGGAATGGGAAAAGACTTAGCCCCAAAGTCTTTTAGGCAGAATTATGAGTTATAAAGCTTACAGGAGTTGCAGTACTTTGATCATGTTCACCAACTCCTTATAGAGCTGCTCAGTTTTTACATAGACCTGCATTTCCTGGCATCCTGACATACATGCAGAGGTCAGGCATGCCAAGATATGTCTTCTCACTCTCTTCATAAGATTGAAAGTAGAGAATCATGGAAATGTACAGATATCTGTGGCTCAGCAGTAAGTTGAATCATATCCTATCCTCAATGTGGATGGCATACACTGACAGCAAAGGAAGTGAAAATAAGAAGAAATGGTATAATTCAAAAGTATGTACTGAAGAATAATAGATATCATAAAGAATACATGTGGCTAATGAAAGCTGTGTGCTGATTAAAGGATCCTGCCCTTTTTGTTGACAAGAAACACCTGAGGAACAAAAATTTCAGTATTAGGCCCTGCTGAAGTGCAGAAAAACACGGGTTTCACCAAAAGACCCAGTGAAAGAAGTAGAGAGGAACAATACAAAGATTTTATCCAAATATTTATCAGGAAAGAATTCTTTGCCCAAAGCAGGGAAGAAGATTTTCCAAGATAATTAGGCTGCAAGGAAATTACATCTTATGAGTAGATCTGTAATATGTATCCTCATGCTCAACTCTATTATGTTAAGATGTTACAGGTTTTCAAATACAAATAGTAAACTTTTTTTTTAAAAAATGATGACTGGAAACAGACCTACACACAAGAATCAGTACAGTCAAATCAGGTTTCAAAAACTTTCCTTATACAATTGATACAGATTTATCTGCCATTTGAAAAAAAAAAAGAACATAGCCAACCAGATGGTGACCATGAGTATAATCTTTTTCTGTGCAGGAATTTCAGGAAAAAAACCCAACAGTTTGATGCCTGAGTGAGGCAAGGATACCTGCCAACCACCATAAGACTGCTGTTGTGCACATGTGCAGTCTTCTGAAGAAGAAAGACAACTCCTAATACATGTTATAAATAAATTTTCTAAGTGCTAGGATAGTTTCATTAGAATAAATAACAACCATGAGGCCAATGGGACTTTCAAATCCTTAACTTCTGGCAAAGAGTTAAAGGACTATATTCTGTCCTCGGATATGCATGGACCCCAGATGTACTCACAGATAAAATACTCAGCCCAAAGTGATGTCAGGTTTGGTGTGAATTTTGCCTCATCTCACATCTGCTTTAATCTGGGCCCCCCTGAAGTTGCTGCAAAAATGCCTTTGATATTAGTGACAGTTACACACAGTAACAATGGTTCCTGTCCTCCCGTGTGCCCTGTAAAACCAAAGTAATATTTGTAATTAAGGTTGGGAACAGGAACGGTTACTGTGAAGTAATCTGGTGGTTTTTATTCCTTGCATTTAGGTTAAAGAGAAAAACGTGCACATATTACCATGGGGTAGCAATGAAATATAAATCTCAATTCTTGGATTAGTGGGAATTAGCATTGTGGTAATTATTCATGTAGATAAATGTTTAGAAGTTTTCAGGGCTAATGAATACTGGCCTTATTTGTAGGGATGCCTTAAGAATCTGCCATAAATTTCACAGGGTAATGAAAAAACTTCCAGTAAACCATGAAAACAGGGTAAGCTATAGGAAAACTATTTTCAAAGCACATTTTCAATCTGAAAGCTAAATGTCTTAATTTTAGGTGCCTTTCCCATACTTTCTTTGTATATTATTTTAAGTATATATGTTTTCAGCTCAGTAATTTCTTTTCCTTCTGTCCATATTCCAACTATCTTTGTGCCATATAGGCCTTTAAAAGTGTCTTCAAATGCAGCCTGCAGTCAGCCAGCCAGAAGCATCTTATATATTTTTCATCAAGTGAATTTGTACTTTTTCCCAATAAGAAAATCTGAAGCTTCTCAATTCAGCGAAAGCAGGCCAAAAGTAAGAATATCTAACACAGTAAGATTTAGCATACTAAAATAATTAATGTATCAGATATGTTGAATTACACTATCCAGTTTACAATGGTTACAGTAATGGATGTGTTTGTAAAGTCAGTAAAGACATGTGAGCAGTCCTAGTTAAATTCATTTATCAGGCAAAAACTAAATCTTTCATTACCATTTGATGGCAACAGCTCTAACATGAACTGGATTTTTCTTTTGATGGCAGTAAACATTGAGATTAAAACAAAATTCATATGCAAATCAACAATCTGTAATTTCTGCAGGGGGAATACTTAAAACTGGTATTAAAACTACCTGAATATTAATTATGAATAACTCATGTTATCCTCTACACTCTAGAAACTTTTTTAGTGTGAAATGATTTAAAAGGAACAATTCCTTTGGCATTAAAACAATCTCATCAATATAATAAGAATAAATTTGTTTCAAAAGATGGAAAAAGTTAAAAGTAAAGCAGTTTACTGGGATAAACAATTTACTAACCCATAAATGACACACCTGAGCAACTCATGTGTGTTAAGTAAAAAATTAGGCTGCAGTTTGATTGCTAAAATAATTACCTTCCCTAGGAAAATAAAAAAGATATTTCCCCTATCAACTTCTCTAGTACAGTCTATTAAGTTACTATGTGCTAATATAAAAAGCAAAGGAAGTCAGATATAGCCTCTGTGTTCTTGAATTTACTTCCTTCCATTGTAGCGTGTTCTTACTTTACGTGGGATTACCCTGCTCTTAAAATGAATTTTAAAGTTGACTCTTGTTCTCTTTTTTCTTCTCCCAAACATAAAAACAAGCCAATCTAAACATGCTGAAATTACTCAGCAGACTCAGCAAAGTCTGGTCATGTTGTTGTTTCTAGCTTCTTTCACCAATGGCAGAAAACTCAATTTTGTCAGTGTGTATTTAAAAGCAATTCATCATTGGTGCATCAGATTCACACAACAATGATCAAAGGAAGCAAAAAGCATCCTTTACCACAAAAAAACCCCCC
>VXBI01001239.1:271437-310838 GCA_013397375.1 Toxostoma redivivum
CCTCCCTTACCCCAAAAAAAACCCCCAACCCCCCCCCCCCCCAAAAAAAAAACCCACAAAAAACACAACCTATAAGTCACTGCAATAGTACATAAAAGTCTTCTTTGGCCAAAAACACTGTTGAGAAATGAACTAACAGCTGCACATTTTTACTTGCTGAACTTAAGTCCGTGAAATGAACCCAACACTGGGTCTAATATGAGAGAATCAATGGACTGTTGCCTTACTCAGTTCTTCTCCAAAGGCTTTTGAACTGGAACAGAATTCATTTTAATGAGCATCCAACATCTGGAAAAGCCCCTTAAGAGTTACAGAAAGCTGAGTTACAGAAAGCCAAGTTTAAAAAACCTTGCAAGAATACCAAATCTCTACTGGGAAAACACCAAAAAGACTGGACAAGGAGAAAAGAAAAAAAAAAATCTTCAATTAATCTAAATACATTTTAGAAGCAAGAGTGAATTATATTATGATTTGGAGATTTACTTTAAAATCATTTCAGACACAGCCTATCCTTTTAGTATTTGATAAAAACTGATATACCTGTAATCAGCAGTAGATTTTTGGACTGAGTCCAAACAGCAATTTTTCTAGTGGCTTTGAGTAACATAGTTTTACTCTTTCTATAGAGCACAGCTATACCTTTGACAGTACCATAAACAACCATGAGGAAAAACACTCCATATCTCCAGAGGGTTTTTTTTATTGCCTCCTTTCTGTTTCCCGCTCAGTTTTCAAAAAATTGGCTGCAATAATTTGCTGTCTTGAAAGTAAAAAGAACAGAATACTTCTGCAACTCTATTTTATTAGTCCTATAGCTTATGCAACAGGTGGCTAATGTCAGAAGAGTTCAGGTCAAACAGTGTCTGTGCACTTGCAGACATCCCAAGTCCTTTCTAACTCAAAAGCACATTTATGTATGTGTACATATATTTGACTTTTGGCCTCTGTTCACCAGCAATTTAAATTAGGCCATAAAAAGCTAGAAAAGCTGGATCGACTAGGTAACATTCAGAGTATCTCCACATTTTACAGATGCAGCAAATGCTTTCTGAGGTATGGATTCTGAGGAAGGACAACTAAGCATATTACATATTATTAATTTTAATCTTCCAGAACTTGCCTTCATCACTATGACACAAATGAAAACAGTATGCTAGAGTGAACTTTTGATTTTTTGATGGCTGAAGAGCCTTATAAAGATGCAACATTTTAAGATTCTATTTTTTTTTCTCTTTGTATTTAAAATTAGAAAACAGTAGATAGTGATACATTAATATATATAGGAGAAAGGTTGGAAGGAGGAGAAATAAGATGAAATTTCTAAAGAGTTTTCCTTTTCTATTTGCTATGATTTTAATAAACTGTGATCCTATTAAAACCACCACTCCATACACTTTTGTAATCAGTTTCTTTTTTGTAATTGTGCCAGCGTTGCATCCACTGTATATGAATTAATGCCAGATAAATGTGGCTATGCTTCAAGAAGCACCATTTTTCATAGCATTACCCTGAACTTTCTGGCTCAAGTACACAAATTTGAGGGACAAATGTCTCAGAAAAGAACAGTCTACAGTGCTTCCAGCCCTTCTCTGCTACATGACTCTTCTGCAGTTGTAAAAAGGCCAATGAACATCAAATGAGACATGTAGACTGAAGCCAAATAATTCAGACTAAACTGATCAAGTTTACCCATTCAGTGCAAGATGTTTTCAGTTCATAAGATCTTTTTTCTTTTGTAGGCTAATTAGAACAGCTTGACAAAAACTTACTGAAATATTATGTTCCTTGCCATTCAAAAATTGTATGAGCCAATGCCAATGCTACACCCTGTTCCCTTTTAAAGCCATATTCACGTCTCTTAAAATTTTAAACCTGCTTAAGGTATCCACAGCTGCTTCTAATATTTTGACCATTAAGTTCTGTTCTTCCTCTCCAACTGAATTGCTATGAAGTACGCCAAACAGTTTATGTTGTTTTGTTTTTTTGTCTTCTTGCATAATGGTGCTGTATTCAAACGTGGGAACTGTACAGCTTAACAACTGAAGCTTGTATTTTTAGGTTCAAAATTGAATAGTTGCCCCTAAAAGCTGGAGTTTGCCTATTTCGCTCAGCATTGTTCTTGTTGGTATTACATACAGTTTTATCATGTATAGGCAGCATAATGAATACTCTAAAATATATCTCTGGGTTTGGAAAGCCAAAAAAAAGCCTAATTGATATTTAAGGTTTATCCTGGTAACAGTAAAGAGAAGCCATATGAATGAGACTTGTAGTTTAATGATTTAAACTTTGCATAAAAGAGTTTTCTCATGTTACTACTCTGGAAAATATCTCATTTTCCACAAGACAGACACTTTTATAACTTTAATGAATTCTAGGTAAATTTAAAATGTGAGTTTTATCTCAAAAAAGTCTGTGTTCTTCAAGATTCACACCAAAAATAAAAATCCCTCTATGACAAGTATATAAATAAGAAAATTGCAAAAATACTTAGAAACAAAGGTTCAGAAATTTAATAAATTGCAAAGCAGCTGAGAGGAAGAGAAAAAATCTGAACATTAAAATCTATAGAGGCTGTATGAATGTATAATATTATACAGATACATACACACCTCCATATATGCTGTGGATACTATATACAGACAAGACGGCCTATGATGAGAGAGAGGGAAAATAGTGGGGTTTTTTCCTTACATGTACTCTACTCTGACACTAGATTATAAATTTATTTCCTAGTGCAAATCAGATTGTTGTATTTTATTCCATTCATATCTATACCTAGCAATTGAACATGTTGGTTACTTTGAACAAAATCTGAAGGAAAGTGAGTATTCTCAAAGATTTTAAATATTTCTTTTCTTTTCTTTTCTTTTCTTTTCTTTTCTTTTCTTTTCTTTTCTTTTCTTTTCTTTTCTTTTTCCTTTCCTTTCCTTTCCTTTCCTTTCCTTTCCTTTCCTTTCCTTTCCTTTCCTTTTTTTTTCTATTTTCTTTTCTGTTTTCTCTTACAAACAGGAAGCCAAGAGAAAAAGAAAAAGGCTCTCAATGAAAACTACAGTGAGAGCTCACTCCTGGTTAGCTTTTTGCTCTGAGCAAGTAATTGCCAAAAGGGCTAAGTACTAAGAAACCAGACATCCCTACTGTTTTCATGGGTGACATTGTATATAATAATGTAATCAGTTGTATATAAAAATGTACCACTATTAGGGGAACTATGATAACTTGAAATAGTAAGAATGAATAATGGAGAAAAGACACTAGTTTTATAAGTATCATACTCTGTGATCTTTATAGAACCTCAAACTATTATTAGTCTTAATTAGCACTAGGCAAGTCCATAGATGCAAACTGTATGTTAAAAATGTACATGAAACCAAATCTAGTTTTGGAAGCAGCATGATGCTGCTACCGCAGTACCCAGCAGAGCACCAATGATTACTTACACACCAGTCAGGTATGACACAGACTTCAAACACTGCAGTCAGCCACTTTGCTGTATTTTAAGGACCTCACAGATACAAATTAGACTGCTAGAGAAATTTTCACTAGCTCCAGGAAGGGAAATCTGCTGTAACTGACATCATCCATAGTCATCTACAATCAGAGCTTCCTAGAGAGAAGCCCATGCTGGCAACGCCTCCCACAGCTCTACTCAGCAGGAACAACCTAACAAGAGCTGAAAGTGTTGGGTAAGGGAAATATTCAGTCCATGAAGGCATGGGTGGAGGGTGGCTCATCTGGCGCTCTTCCCAAGTTATCCTCTCCAATCAAACCAAGAGCTCACTGAGAAGCTTCAGGAACCAACCCATCTAATTTTTTTTACAGAGCAGTACAGATGGCACCACAATCTGGGTACTTTGTGCATGGGCAAATGAGGAATCAGAAAGGATATCCACCTACAAAGACTAGAGCAGCTGGGTTCAGTACTCTTTATAACCATTTTCATTACATTGCATTTTACAGCACCTGTCCTTTAATTTGGTAAAATTTACCGAGTTTTCTCCATTTCATATAAACACCATCCAATGTAAAGCCAAAGGAAAAAGTTGGTTTTTTTCTTTCTTTTAGTGGTAAATTTTGAAAGATGATTCATAGTATGTTCCTGAGACAACCTTAGATAAGAGGTTTTTAAGAAACAGGGGACGAGCATAATCAACAAAAGGTATTTACCTCACTCTTTAGTTAAATTGTGACTCCAGTTAGGTCAGCTATAGAAGTTTAAAACACTCCAGTAAATGGGTAGATTTTTCACAGAATCACAGAATAGGTCAGGTTGGAAGTGGGCCCACAGTAGGTCATCTGGTCCAACCTCCCTGCTCAAGCAAGGTCATCCTTAGAGCACATGGTGCAGGACTGCATCCACACAGTTCTTGAATATTTCCAGTGAGGGAAACTCCACAACCTCTCTGGACAACCTGTTCCAGTGCTTGGTGACTCACACAGTAAAGAAGTTCTTCCTCATATTCAGGTGGAACTTCCTGTGCATCAGTTTCTGCCCCTTGCCTCTTGTCCTATTGCTAGGCACTGCTGAGAAGAGCCTGGAAACCTCCTCTTGATACCCCTCCTCCTTCAGATACTGATAGACATTGATGAGGTCTCCTCTCAGCCATGTCCTCTGGAGGCTGAACAGGTCCAGCTCTCCCAGCCTTTCCTCATAAGAGAGATGCTTCAGTCCCTTCATCATCTTTTGCTGCTTTTTGCTGGACCCACTCCAGGAGCTCTGTGTCTCTCCTGTCCTGAGGAGACCAGAACTGCACACAGTGCTTCAGATGGGGCCTCACCAGGACTGAGCAGAGGAGCAGGATCAACTCCCTTGACCTGCTGGCAGTGCTCTTCCTAATGCACCCCAGGACACCACTGACCTTCTTGTCCATAAGGGCTGGCTCATGGGCAGCTTGTTGTGCACCAGAACCCCCAGATCTTTCTCTGCACAGCTGCTTCACAGCAAGGCAGCCCTCAGTCTGTGATGGTCCTTGGGGTTATTCTTCCCCAGGTGCAGAACCCTGCATTTGCTTTTGTTGAATTTCAGTTCTTGTAAACAATCAGATAAGGGTCAAGTTGTAACTTCCTTTTCAAATGCCTACATTTCAAATATCCTGCATTTTCCAGGATTAAGGTCATAAGGTCTCTAAGTAGTAATGTAGAAAGTGAGAGAACCTAAATGCACATGGAGTCAGCGCACATAGAAAACTTGCTGGACTGTGTCTATGAACCGTGTCATGGCAGAGACTGTCAGCCTTTTGTGTTGAGCACTGAGATCTACAAGCCTATCCTCTGTAGATGGTAATCCCATCCTGTCTCCTCAGGGTTCCCATCTCCTTCCCTGCTAACCCTTCCTAAAAATTCTTTTAATTAGTTTGAGCCTTGCAAGCAAAATATTTAGGAAGGACATGCTAGTTGTAAGCAGAGTGACACTCAGACACAGGACACATAAGACAGAAAAATCTATATTAGTTTTCTGCTTTCTTTGCTTCTACCCTCCTGTGGAGTTAAGAAAAAAAGCTCTCTTTCAATGAGAAAGTAAAGGCTGCCTGAACAAGCAAGTGAATGCAGTGACTGTGGCATTTGTGTTGCAGCCATTTTCATACAAACAGTTTCAGATAACTTTGCAGTATCAGCCTCAATGTGTACTTTGTTTAGAAAAGAGTCTCCTAATCATCAAAGCACTGCATAAAAAACAATCATAGCAATTAGGACATGCCAAACAGAAGAGACAGCTGTGAGGATTTTTTTTTTGTCCATTTCTCTGAACATCCTTCCTTTGATTCACTTGAGTTGAGTTCAATTTTCTAGTCTTTAACTTCAGGCTCTTTCAAACAGACACAGCCCTTACACATCTATCCAACTGCTAACACTGCTCCACTGTCTTCATAGTAATAGCAGAGTCTTGCTCCTCACTCATCTAGTCCTCACCGAAACATACAAGCTGCTTTCACCCCAGCCCCAGGGCACTGAAAGTCTCTAAGACTCTAACTGCCTCTTCCAAAGAGTGATTTCTGCTGAGGTATTTGACAAGAAATAAGTTAGCATACTACAGCAGGGCCAAAAGAAGTTCAATATTTAAACATTTATGTTCTAACATAAACATAGATAAAATTTTTATGTATCTGTGAGTTGCTTCCTTCTCTCCTCACTTATTTGAGATACTTTTTATATCACAAATGATGCAAATGGTATTAAGATCACTATTCCACTTCTATAGCATCTAGTATCACTGATCCTGCCATTTAAGTGCTTGGATTTAATAGTTTTTAAGTCATAAGTGGTAGAAGATAAAAGTTGTTTTTTTTTAAATTGAATTTTTGTCTACAGTATGCCATATTTTTTTTCTGATACACTGTCATATTTATTATCATGAAGCTAAAAAATATAGCTTCCTCAGCCTTAAAAAGATAGCTTGGAAGATCTATTAAGTAATATCCTGGAAGCAGGTACAATAGAAGAACACAAGGCAAGAACTGGAGCCCTTTGAATATAAGCACTGTAGTCCTTTAAGAATAAGCTGTGCTATGTAATAGTTGTACCCCACCTGCCACAATGGCAAATTGTAAAACATCACCAGTTTCCTTTAAGTAACCAAAAATTTTCTGAGAAATTGTAAAAAGGACTAAGTTCAGCCTGCTACAATTTAAAATTAGTTTGTTGTTGAAAACTCATTCCAAAGAACATGAAAATATTAACAACTTGATTATTTCCTCTTCTCTGAGTTAATCTGTTTTATTTTCACTTCTGACATAATGGAAGAAATATGAGAAAATTAGCACAGTATTAGGCATTTTCTTTAGCATGATCAGCAGTGTTTTAGATGAAGAGGAATGATTTTTAGATGTATCTATTGAACTTTATAGCCTGAAATATAAGATTGTCTAACTTGAAAATTTTGAAAGGAAATTAGTTTCTGTGCTTTGTAAAGACCCTCAGATGCAAAAGCCAGTCATCCCTTTCACATAACCATTTCCCATAGGCCTTTAACACTTACACATCAAAATGTTTATATTATTGAAATGGCAGGCATTTAGCTACACTTTGGTGTCTATTTTGCAAGATATCATTGTAATTTGACAGATGCCTTCTCTTTCTTACACTTGAATAAGGCTCTGCATCTGTGTTCTTGGGACTGCGTGGTTTGAAATATAAATGGCAGCAACCAAATTGTCAGGAGCAACACACACCTGCAGGGCACACTCAGACCAATCTGCATATTCCCTCTAGCGAAACACAAGCCAGCACAATGTCCAAAATGGAAATAAGCAGACTGGTTAGACAGGTGGCAGTTCCAATGCTTTCCAAACATCTCTACTTCATGACAGTTTGCCAGGCAAAGTAGCTTACAGCTCATGAGGGGTTTACCAGAGATTACAGCAACTACAGCCAGCGAGCAGCACCCTTGCAGAGCACGCATCCAACTTGATCAAGCCTGCATGTAGCCCTGTCACTTGCTATAAGCCTTCCTGCTTATTTCAAGTTGTTAAGCAGAAACCACATTTCCTTAATGATATCCTTTCCCATAAGCAATGGCTGTGGCAGTTACAGCAATGTCATTCAGTTCCTAACAAGAAGAAAAATAATTCATATGAGGGAGGTGGTAATCTTCAAGAAAAAATGCTTAAAATGATGTATGCAATACTCTGCAAGGCCGAGAACACATTCATGAACATCCCATTTTTATACTGGCTGAAATACTTGTCTTCACATTCTGTCTCTTTAATATATGAGTAGCTTCTAGATTAATGGCACCCTTCTCAGAAAGACCATGACAGCAAGTGAAGAAGAAGGGGTTCTAATGCTGGCAGATGAATGCAAATGCTGTGTACATTTGTATGGTATTCTGCAGATCTAGTAGAGAACTTTTGACATTTGTGCAAGTACACCCATGTGTACATCCACATGTGCAAGTTGATTGCCCACCAACTAATTAAATATTTCTCCTTGTGTGTGCACACGTAGGACTCGTGTTTATATACACAGTTGTGTTGCCATACATTCAGTAAACTAATTCATTATAGTATTTCTGGGTAACGATCCATTTCATTATCTCTACAATCTATGTAGCATTAAGCAGAAAGCTGTGAGAACATGTCAAAATGAAACCTATCTTCTTCATAGAGATGTCTCCATCTCCCATGCAATGGCTCATTTAGAATATTTTTTTTGCTTGCTTATTACTTCACCACTTCTCAGGGACTTTCCATATCTTCATATCCCTAATCTGTTTTAAGAATCAAAAAAAGGATGGCCCTCTGATAAAAGCATGCCCAGATCCATCACCCTTATGAGGGCTATGTCTCCACTAGCTTGCAAAGTAGCCTCAAAAGATTTAAATTATGTACATTGAAATGCAATTGTACAATCTGTTGCAATAATGATAACATTAGCAAGAAGTATCTGAAGAGGACTTCACAAATAGAAGTTCTGTACTACAGGTAAGATTCATCTCAGCTAATTTCAGACAATGAAAATCAAGTGTTTAACATAAATTAGATGGTTCATCTCCCTTTAATTAAGCAATAGATGCACATACTGCCAGAGGGTGAGTCATTCTACATTTACATAAACAACTCAGAAAAAATGAAGGAATTGCCCTCAAGAACTATTTATCTCTGCCATCTGCATAGAGTAGGAGCTCAGACTAGACATCAACCTTTTAAATGGCTTTAATGAGGTAAGATGAACTCCACTCTGATTGGAGCCTCATAGAATCACAGGATCATTGTGGAAAAGACCTCTGTGATCATTTAGTCATACCTTTGACCAAACACCACCATATCAACTAAATCACAGCACTAAGTGCCACACCGAGTTGTTTCCTGAACACCTCCAGAGATGGTAAATTCACCATCTACACTGTTTAACCATCCTTTCACTGGAGAAATACTTCCTGATGGCTATCCTGAACTTCCCCTGGTACAGCTTGAGACTGCTCTCTTGTCCTGTTGCTGGTTGCCTCGGAGAAGATGCTGACTCCCACCTGGCTACAGCCTCCTTTCAGGTATTTGTTCTCAGTTCTCAGAGAGTTCTCAGTTTTCAGCAGGACCTCCATCCATTCCTAAACTAACAAATTATATAATTAATAGGGTTCTAATTCTCAATAAATACAAAAATTGCAAGACAGAATTTGCAACTTTTCTTCAGAGAGTTTTTGTTCCGTGCTCCCCACTCTTTGTTGATTCTGAACTTCACTGATCTATGGTGCAGTAGAAAAGAGCTAGGACTCTCTTGAACTTTTCTAATATTTTCCATTGGTCCCAAACTATTTGCAGACAGGAAAAGGCAGTCCTAAAGAGCCTCTTGCCTGTGCTCCACATATTCTATTCATACTGACCGTTAATCATATACACTTTGTCCTGATTTAACAGCAACATTCAGCAATCGGGATCTAATATTACTGAACTCAGAAAGATTTCCTTAAAGAAATACAATATTTTAGGACAATGGTCCTAATAGACTGGAGTCTTTTGGTACATGGAATAAGACATAGAAATCTGACATGTATTGGCAGTAAAGATTGTGAGTGGATTTTTACTGACCACATTTCTACTGCCAAAAGTAATTTATGGGTGGGGCAGGAGGAGCCTCAATTTTAATCTTTAGACCCATGACTGTGAACAATTCTCTCTGCAGAATTTATGAGCTGTTTTACTTATCAGTATTTCCTCAGAGTTTTCACGTAGTCAGATTGATTACCCTTTCCTTATACTGTTTGTGCATACTCCAGTTTGGCTATACAGTGCATAAAATGGACATGAACTGCATACTGCACCATAGAAGGAAATTAAAGGCAGTGACATGCCAATCATAGTTCTTAAATTTTTGTTCAAAAACACAACAGGGTATCACTTATAAGAAATATCTAAATGTCCAAATACTTCAGCAACAAGGATAACCTAAATATTTGGGAATTTTTAATTAACCAAATTCCATAAGTTATCTAAACAGATACAGAATTTTAAAAAATAGTAAATGGACAGAGTTTTATTTCTTTTTGTGACAAGCCCAGGTTTCATAAAACAATTCATTCTGAATGTTTTCAGTGCACAAATAAGTAGAAGTTTTGTTTGCTTTTTTTTCTCTCTTTAAATGCATAATTTCCCTGAATAAAAAACTCAGATTAAATGATTATCAGAAAATACCTGTCAGCTGACATAAAACATCACAGGATACAAACATAGCACAACATTCCCAAAAAACGAGACACAAAAGCATGTCTTGAAAATCTTACCTTGTGAAAATGTAAGTGTTTATAACTTGTCTAACCACAATAAAATGGGATGATATTCCTCCTCCAGTGAGCAAACAGAAAAACCCCCACTGATTTAAAGAACACAGCAAGTTCTAATTTCAGAAGGATTATTTTGTCATGTATCTAGAATGAATTATTTAAAGTGATGGAGAAAACAATGGACATCTTCCTAGAAAACATCACAGAGATGGTGAAAGAAGAGAGCTGCAGAAGCATACAAATATAGGGTGAGAGAATCTAGTCTGTTTGGAAACTGACTCCCAATAAGTTAAAAAATTTATTTACCATCAGTCTCCTCATCATTGCAGAGGCAGAATCACATCTGTGAGGAACTGGAGGGGGTTATGCAGCCTGAGAGAGGAATAGTGGAGGGACAGAGGAGAGCACCACCTGCCAGACCCCGGCCTCTTGCTGGGAGTGTGGGCTGCTGAGCTGCTGCTGGATGTTGTGGGTGCACTGACTGAAACTCATGGTCTAAGCAGCACAGGGAATCAGTCCTTCTGCCGGGTTTGCTTGTTTCAGTATTTAACATATACTGATGCAATGCTACAATTAATGACAAGCAAAAAGATATGTTCTACATCTCATTTTTTTTTGCACATTACAATAATTCTGTCCTTTCTTTCAAAATTCTATCATTTCTTTACCAAAATGATAACACATATGATATGTGACATATATGTAGATATATGTGCACATGTATAACACCCATGTATGCATCTCTAAACCACCTTCAACATTAGTAAAAAAAAATTATTGACTACACTTTAAGCTTCTGTAAATACATAGATAAATGTTAACAGGTATCTGTATATGAGCACAAATATCCATCTCTGTATTTAATATGAACCACAGAAAAATATGTATACTGGTTTCACTCTATGTAGGATTCACTGCTGGTGCCAAAATGCTAAGGCTGCATTTATTATCTCTGTGCTATAAAATTAAATCTCATGGTGACTTTAGAAGAGCTGTACTAATCTATTCAATGAATTGCTGATTTTACACTTTGAGTCATATCCAAGCTGTATCCTGCTACTCCAAAATGTTGGGGCAAACTTGTCACACTGAAACACATTTGAAAGTATCCTAAAAGCATCTGCAGAACAAAATTAATCATATGAGCACTAAAATTATTAGTTAAATAGCTGTTTTAAAGAGCCTAACTGTTAAGGGCAAAACACCCAAACTGCACTCAAAGGAAGATAGCTTGTTGATCTCAAAGAAAAAGCATGTATAGTAATGTTGCCTTACACAGTTCTTAAGTATCCAGTTGGAATTGTATCAAATATTAGTTTAAATATCATCATTCCTAAAGTCTAAATAAGAAAACCAAAGGTAGATGTGGAAGACTGCTGTTGCATTTCGAATTTCTTATTTTTGTATCTAAGGCTCTACTTGAATATCTCTGTTAAAATGTTTCAGCATTTAAAAAAAATAGCTATATAATCACACACTGATAAATCCATGTCAATCTTACCAAGTAGCCCAGGAACTATCAATAAATTACACTTTGCCTCATAGTTGATCTATGTGAAGTAGTACCCTAGCCTTTTCCAAAATTATCCAAAATGTTTTGTTGCTTTGAAATAGTGGCAGTATTCATACATTGTAAAAATCCTCTACTCAACATTCAGTTCAGGTTAAATACTGCATCCATGCAGAATTTTATGAGAAATGAACTAAATTACAAATGCAGGCTTACGATATGGCAGGAACCAATATTCACCTAAACCTTCCAAAAGACCAATACTTGGATATGACACTGATTTATGGCTTGATAAAGATACATAATATTTCTCTCTAATTAATTAGGACAAAATAACTTGTTTATGTTGAAATGGTGCTGTGAATCTTGTGTTACTCTGTGTAAAGACTGCTGAAACCTTTATAGACAAATATACATCCTAGTAAAAATTATTTTTGAAAATACTGACTTTATTGCCATACAAAATAAAATTTTTAATGAGGAGTGTTGTCCGTTAGACTGAAATGTGACTACTATCACTCTGTCTTTGATGGAATTTATATAAGTATTTCAAAATTAAATCTTGCAACTTTGCTCAAATAAATTAGGCTATTAATTGTCCAGGAAAAAAGGGATAATAATTTCCATAGATGCAAATATTTCTATAATCCCTTTGCTTTTAGGAAGTCTGAGTTATGCAGTATCTATTTTGCTGATCTGAATCTCCTGTATAATAATATTTTTATTTTGCCAAATCATCTTTAAATAATTTTTCAATTACACTATTCAGTTCAACACACTGGTACTCAGTATGCTGAGATTTGTATGCTCCCTTTTCTGAAACTTTTCTTAATCAGCTCCCCTCAGTACTCTACATCTCTGCATCATGTCCACAAATAAGGCTGAATAACTCAGAAAAAATCTTGCACTGACTTGGTGGGGCCCTGGGAAGAAAGCCTTGTTTTCATTTCCACACATTTTTCTTTTATTCCCCACTCCCTTGTGCTAATAGCTTATCTTATAAACCAAAACTCTTTAAGGCTGTGACTGACATAGCTGTCACAGATGGGGAGGGTTGCTTTGGTCTCGTTCATCAGTGACACAAACACCAACCCATTCCCAACACCCAGCTGGAGAAACCTTGTTCTTGCATAAGAGAAGTCTGGATGTGAAAGTTCTGCAAATTAGAATATATTAACACTCCCCCACATCTGGAGATGGCATCACCTATGAACAGAGTACTTGACTGTCAATCATTACAATAGATTCTTCGTGGAGCAACCTTTCTTAGGTTTCAGCTAATAATACAGAACCATACCAGTCTTCAGAGGGATACTGCAGCAAAGTAAAGGAAACAGCAAAGAAGCTGTTACTCTCTTCTTATTTTTTCAGGATCACAAGGTTATACAGGAAAAGAATGCATGTTGTATATAAAATGCCTTCTACCTGTATCTTCTTATTACAAGCAGGAAAAAAGAATGGATGCATTATTAGCCTGACAGACAGGAAGCTGAAAACATTAGGAACAGATTAAAAAAAAAAGTTGTTCTATTATAATAAAAGTAACTTCAATAACACTTTAAAAAGTAGCTAATTAGATTATTTCTTCAGTATTTAAAGAAATAATAATCAAGTAATAATTAGCCAGGAAACTGCTCTCTAAAAAATCCATTCATCATTGCCATTTCACATATGAGCTGATTTCAAGGAAGTACTTGATAGTAACCAGAAATGAAACTAGATTGTGAATTCCCATGTGAGCTGCTCAGCCTTACTCCCTCTCAGAAACATTTCAAAAGAAAATCTGAACCTGCAGCTCTCAAGCTTTCAGATTTGTGCTGCTCCTTCATGAGAAACAGATTCCTTCAGCTCTTCCTTCCAGCACTCTGTCTGTGGCTGGTGATCTGGCCAGCAATGACGAAAGCAGGCAGACTGCTCAGCTGAGGAAATTTCTAAACTCCTTTTGAACTTTTATTTGTTATTTCACATTCTTATTTAATGCCTATTTATTTCCACTACAGAGACAGCTTACAAAAAAAGAGTCTGAAAAACAAAAACAAACCAAAACAAAAATACTCCCCCCCCCAAAAAAAAAAGAAAGAAAAGAAAAAAAAAGAAACCAACTTGTTTACTGCATAGATGTGTTGCCAGGAAATCTCATTGTTGTAGTGGTGAGTAAAAATCCTGCACTCTGACTTATGTCTTACTCACCCCTAAATCACATATGAGCCATGCAGCCTTTCCTGATTAATGAAAGTGGTCAAATATTTTACAGCACTTGTTAGGAAATCATCTTTCTGTGCATGGCCATGCTCATTACTAAGCTGTGATGGTTCTACTCATGCCCTGTAATTTAAATCCTGATGCATAACAGGAAGTTCTCATTGCCAAAAGTTTTTGGAGCTTAACATCAACAAGATACAAAGCCAGGTGTTAAAACTGTCACAGAGAGATAATTTGAAATAGAAAACACAAGAGAGAGCTCAACAACTATTTTTGCTCCAGTTTGTTTTCAAATTTGCTTCAATCAGAAAGTTTCACCTGAAAAAAATATTTTGATCAACTGTTGAGAGATATATTGAAGGATGAAATTCTTTCTGCTGAATTAAGATCAGAAGGGCAGAGCAGCAAAGGAGGGTTTACCAGGAATAAGTATAACTAAAAAGATAAGTCAGAACAAATGTCATACTGAAAGTAGGTTAGGACAATACTAATATTATACTTGGTGAAATTCTCTCATGTTTTATGCAGAGTTAGTACATTTAGTGGCTGGCACCTTCTCAATTTATATATCCAGAAATATTATGATCCAGCTCTAACCACTTCAAAATTATGCTTCCCTTCGATTTGCTTATTTTCCAAGTTCTTTCAGCTTGATTTACACAGAACATACACAAGAGCCATCAGAAATCTGCACATCTTACATGAGGGAATTATCCCTTCACATTTAGCAGACAAAACACTCTGCATTCCTTTTCTGAATTTTAAAGAAGTTATGCTATCTTTCAGCCAACATCCTCCTGCCAGCAAAAACAAAAAGGAAGGTTTGTGACCTTAAAAACATCATGGGCAAGTGAAGATTCGCACAAAATAGTCCACTGCTAGGTTTGAAAATAGATATATGCTTCCTCCTCTTCCAGCTTAATCCCCAAACACCCTCACTTGTCAAAAGGCTATTGTTAAGGCATGGGCTTCCTCCAAGACCACATCCTGTGAATCAGGTCAGAGTGAAACACAGAGCTGATTTAAATGAACTACTCTTTGCGTGCCCTGTTTGTAAGTGCAAGGAAAACTGTGTGACTCAAAAACCAGTCCAGCATAGTAGAGAAAAAGGGACAGTGGACCTAGACCAGAATGAACTGTTAGTCAAAAAAATTAGCAGGTCTCATTTGTAATTCAAGCCATTAGTGGATTTATTTACTAAATACAAGTTTCTGCTACAAAGAAGCTAGGCAGTGTACTCAAAGGCACAAAATAGTACCCAAAAAACCCCATTTTTCTTCAAAAAAGGCCTGCTTCACAAATACTTAGATTTTCCACATCATATTTAGCAAGCCAACAGCCTATCAACAGCATTACACACAGGATCATTGATGAGTGTTATACTGCCTCAAAAAGGGCAAAAAATATTCTGCATCTTTAATAAATTGTGCTAGTCTATGCTGGTTGGATATGTCAAAATCAAGAGACTATGTCTCCTGGAGTAAAATTCTACCTCCAGCTCAGCGCTGGGCCCACACTTAGGCTAGCTATTGACATAAAAATGATGACAAAGCCAAACTGTCCTTATGAGGCAAGCAGGAAAATAACTCATTATTTGGATGTTTCATTCTTAACTGATCCATAAGAAAAGACAAAGGATAAGCTTGTGGTTATGATGTGAAGATTGGGACTTGAGATATATATGACTTGAAATTCCTTGTCCTGCCACAAAGTCCCAGCCTGAGTGTGGGAAAATCATCCATTTTCCCTTTAATCTTTGCCATCCCTCTGCACTATGGGGTTTATGTTTTTCCCTTTCTCCCACAGTCCTTGCAATACAGCCGTATGTTCTACAGGGCTGGACTGACTTTTGCACATATGCACACTACCTGTCATAGTAGGACATCAATCTAGTAAAAGTATCTAGGATCAAAGCATGGTTGAAATAAACAGAAAAATCCACAGAAAGAACATTATTTTTACTTGAGAAATGTTTTTCAGTGCAACCAAACTTCCTGATCTTAATGGCACCCCTCACTCTGATGGGTACTTTGGGATGCTCCTGTCTTCTAGGGACTCCCTGTAAAATGCAGCTGGAAGAAATATTCATTGCAGTGCTCCTGAAGGGATTTTAAATAAAGGATTTTTAAGTTCATAGGGCCTCTATGTTCCTTGCTATAAAGCACTGAGTCCCCAAGAGTCACTCCACTGTCTCACAGGCTCTTGAGGCATGAGGACACTCCAATACTGGTATGCCAGGGAAATTAGTGTTTCCAAGCAAGCCACTAGCTTTCTGGGCTTCAAGAACACCCTACCAGTGCTTTTGGGAAACTTAACAGGAACGGCAATATTTCAGTGCAACGCCTCTGGAAACACCCATACTGCACAATGGCACTTTTTCTAAGGAAGCAAATCTGTCTCCAAAGTGAGTTCTTACATATCTATATCAATGTGGGCCATGGTGCTCTCAGCTCATGTTCCCAGGGAAGCATGGTTTCATTTCCATGTGCCTGAAGTCAGCTGAACCAAGGAATGACAAAACAGAATGAGAAGACCATCAAGGCTGTCACTGATTCCTTTGCACAACGAAGGATCACTGCTAATACTATGACTGGAAATTGTACACATTGGGTTTTCCAGTGATGGAGATACTATATTTTCCATGAGTTCCTCTATTTGACTACTGTTATGGCTGGGAAGTTTTACTAAAGCCTAATTAAAACCTCCTGGGGTACAATATAAGCCCATTATTTTTGTCTGAAGATGGAGACCACTTATCTCCATTTGTTGTTATGAAGAACAGATTATCCCAGGGGGCTGCAAGAGTGTTGCACCAACCAAATGTTGCTGGGTTGCTTCAATTCTGCTGGTGCATTCACAGTGCATCCTCCTACAGACACACTCCCATTTTTGAGGAAAAGATTTTTTACTGAATAGTTGTTTGGTCAGAAAACCCCCAAGCAGGCACAAATGCAATGTGAAAGAGTGTGATTGTTTCCTGATGATGTATAATACCAGCTCACAACACACCAATTAATGTGGAATAAATTGAGTTCTATGTTCTTATTTTGTAAGAGAAATAACATGAAAGCAGTAGAAATTTAGGCAGAGGCCTTAAGCTCAGGATGCTGAATACCCTCCTATCCACAATCCCAATTACAAAAAATGAGCAACATCATTCAATCTACATTCAATACAATTTGTTCACAAATACACAAGATGTAAGAGTTGATATTTTGTTACTTTACATTTATCTCAACTCTATGAAAATGTGCTTGACATAGATGATTAGACAATAAACATGTAACAGTGAAATTTACTCCAAGCTCATACAGAATGAAGCTCTTAAATCAGTAATAATATAGCATAGACAGATGGTACTGGATACTTAAAGCACATTAAAGACACTGTTATCTGTTTGATAAAGAAATAATTCAGAGTACTAGACAAGAAGCTGAAATTGCTGACAATCTGAACTCCTGCCAACTGTCCTGGCTTCACTGGGGCTGTGTGAATTTTAAACTCACATAGTCCCAGGTGTCCACAGTGCTGACTGAAATTTCTGGCAGCTAGTTCAATGCTTTTGAAACACTGCTGGCTTCCCATCACTAGCAGTCACTATGGGGAGAAGATAGGCGGTTTCTGGCTGCTTCTGCTGCCCTTTCTGCTGCCTTGGCTGTAGTGCTGTAAACGAAACACTCGGCACAATGAGCAGCCTCTTTTCTTGCCAACCCACAAGGCAGATACCTCCAGGGCACTAGTGCTGAGAAAAGGAAGGGTATGACAAAATGGGGAAAGAAACTCATTTATTTTTGTTCCCTAGAGTCAGTGCATCAGGAAACTCAGTGGAGCTTGGCCCTCAGAGACCAGACAAAATCGTATCCAAGAAATTGAAAAGTCAAAGAGATGTGTGACTGCAACAGATGCCTTGCTTTGGAGAGGTTTGGGGAATGGTGGGAAAGGGTCACATGAAACCTAAGTAAGTGATGTGGAAGGGTTAGCTGAGGAAAGACAGAGATATGGAAGTCATTTATGGCACACATCTGGTATTCCAATGTGCACAGCACTCCCGTTGACGTGACCAGGAGCTCCACCCATGTATGGAAAACAAAAATATTTGTCTTGAGATCTGTCTTTATAAAAGAGCCTAGCTGTTTTCCAAGTTTGGTGTCTTGTGACAGGCAGGATTTACCACATCACTGACAAACTACTTAAAATTGATGAAGGAAAAATGAAAGGTTTCCATGCACATCTTAATGACCTAGTGCAAAAGGGCTTCTTGAATGACACTAGAAGCCCTCAGAATAAAACTGAGATGCAATGGTATGATGCCAAATGAAATGGCCCTTAAGAGTCCTTTTAACAGCTCCAGCACATGCTTTTGCCTAATCAGATCAAAGTATTTAGCTTGGTTTTTTGAAACTGATATTCATCTTAGATTACTTTAACAACATTCACTTGGTACAACTAAGTGTTTTGGATCCCATTCTCTGTTGGACATGCTCCCCAGGTAGCACAATCTGTTCTGCTCTGTCCTGCTGATTTACTGGGGACTGCCTCCCCAGCTTAATTGTTCAGATTTCTGTGCTCTAGACAAGTTAGTTGTGTCTCTTTACTCAGGTGGACACATATTACTCTTTATCGTTTCTTCCAGAGGGCCTTGCAGCAGATCAATTTCATGAGCTCCCCTAAGATCTCCCTGTACAAAAATGGAATTGTTTAATGAACTTAGTGGGGCTAGACCCTGTAAGAGAGATCACAAACAACTGCCTATTCATCCTCTGGATACCAGTATCTCCATACTACTTGGATCTTACTACAAGCCCCCAAAACTGAGGTATCTAGAAAAATTTTGGGTTTACATATGTGTACTGGATCAGCTGGGGAGGCTGACTAGAACTTTTGGATAATGAACAGTGATATGAAAAATGCTGCAGGCAAGATAGGAAGACTTGATTAGGGGATACAGAGAAAAATCAGTCATACTCAGTAGCCTATAAAGATGTCTGCCAACAGGAAGGAAGAAGCAGATAAAGCAGACTGCAGCAGAGAGATAGCATGAACAAAGAGAAACTGAAAACAAGAAAAACCCAAAAGAAATAAGATAATACAACACTAAAGGAATTAATTAAATCAGGAAAGAAGGCTAAAATCTTATCATCCAAGTCATACAATAAAAACACTACAATTAATATATCAGATTAATCTCAGAGAAAATTCACAGTAGAAGCATAAATAATGTTGCAGGGCTCTTGAAAGAAGGAAGTCTAATGATGGGAGGAGAACTTTGGGAACATAGAGCAGTGCTCTCGCTGCAAGGAGCAGCCCCAAGAAGCCAGACCAGAAGACCAGTGTGCCTAGCAGGGGTTGCTGGCTGCCAGCAGCTGCACAGCTTTGTGCTGGAGAGGATCGATGGCAACGCCCTTGTGACTACACCATCAAATGGCTGAGGGTCGATGAAGTCAAGCATGCTTTCAGGTGACCTGGAGTAAAACATTACTGCCACTGGCATTTTGCTGCAGGTCAATATTACAGACTCACTGAAGGGAGATCCTGTTGTCCACCCCCCTACTAAAGCAGGTTCACCTAGAACAGGTTGCACAGGATTGCATCTAGACAGGTTTTGAAGGTCTCCAGAGAAGAGGACTCCCCAGCTTCTCTGGATATCCTGTTCCAGTGCTCTGTCACCCTCAAAGTAAAGAATTTTTTCCCTGAAATTCAATGGAAATTCCCGTGCTTCTGTTTGTGCACTTTGATCCTTGCCCTGTTTCTAGGCACAACTGAACAGTCTGGCCCCAGCCTCTCAACATCCACCCTTAAAATAATACAGTGCAGAGCTAGGATTTAGTGACCAAAAAGTTGGTCTTGCAAATAATTTCCTTCTTCATTCCTATAGTTTTAATTAATTGTTAATTTACCTTTCTACAATATCAATGGATATTTTTTTTTACTTTGTTACTGTAGAGTGGCTCATTTTACAACTAGAACAGTATCAAAAAAGCAATCTTCCATGATCTGCTGATTTATTTTGCAAGCATTATAAATAATACTATATCCACAATTAGAAAAGTATTAGAAAATATAGTGGTGTTTACAGACATGGTTATGCATGGTCCAGCTGAACAGCAAAACTCCATCTGCTTCAAAGACAGCCAGCATTTCACCTCATGAATCCAGCAGCTGGATTCTGTTCCTGTGTACATATATAGGAATAAACTTTTGTCTATATGATACTCAGAGAAAAAGAATGTGCTCTGAATACTTGTGTTCAAATATTTTGCATGACTATTCACATCATAAAGTGTTCATGCAGTCAGCCTAAACATTAGTGGGTTTAGCAAGAAAGCGGATGGACCTGTTGTATGAGACTGAGGTACCAAAGCACAAATTATGAAAATCTTGAACAAAAGTGCATTTTAATAAACTACACACAGAATAATTTAAATCATTAGCAACTTACTATTTGCTTTCATAAGCTTAACTAAGTTCTATATAATTAAGAAAAAAGGTAAACATAATCACCTCAAACTTTTTCTTCCATAGTTTTCAAGACAATATCACTTTTATTAAATCTCAAACTTCATCATCTCTGCAAACAACAAAACAATCAAGACTACATGTGCAAGTGCAACAAAATGGTGTGAGATGAGAGAAACAGCAAGGGAAAAGAGAACTGATGCTTGTTGCTGTATCCCCAGCCAGTCTTGGCCTTGTGAGAAAGACAGCACAAGTGACAAAAGTCTCAAACCATCAGGTTTGGTGAGAGTGAAGTTCATAGAGGAAACAGCTGGATGGCAATGGCCTACTGTATTGACACACATGACCCAAATTTATTTTAGAATTATTAGCACTTAAGAAATAGCAACAGGATATGTCACAGTGACTACATGTGTCAATCTAAGTGCCTTGCAGACAGGATGAGAAAACTTGTGACCCACAGTGCAGCAAATGTAAAACACCAAAGCAAGCAATGCAAAAGGCACTGTTTTCAGCAGACAAGAGCCAAAGTTAACTAGATGATGAATTCATATGTTCCATAGTCTCCAGCAGATAGAGATCCATACTTTTTCCCTCTAAAATCAGTGCTGTTTTATATGCAATGATATATATAACATAAGCATACAAGAAATATGTTAGATTTTATGCTCAGTTGGAAACTCAGATTAGGTGTTCACTACATTTTGATTGAAAAACCTTTTATCTGACCACTTTTATAGTTACAGAGTCCCAATGTACAGCATTGCATACAACAGTCACACAGAGATACCACATGGATTAATATGTTTGCTAACAAAAGGTCTATTGGAACCAGCAGTCACAAATGGTCAAGGTTTGGGATGACACAGCCTGTAGTGAAGAATTTGAAAAACCTGAAGAGACATTAACTCTAACAGCTCCATCAGATCTGTGCTTAGAGCTACTGTTTAAATAACCTACACATATTTCTGAGGCTACCCAGCTGGCGTGAATCTCCATCATTGATAAAGAAAAAAGCATCATTACTTTGAGGCTGCTCCTTTGAAGCTTACTAGTAAGAAAAGCATTAAAATAATGTCATAATCATAAATACCCATCAACCTTACAGTCCAAACCTCTTTGGCAAAAAGATTTCATGAAACTTGTTTAAAAAGTTGAATAAAAGAGAATCTTTCAAAAAATGCCAGGAAAAAGATTGAGTAAAGGGCTGCCACTTAGTATTACTGGGAATGTCAGATTTATAAGGGGCTAATACAGAAAGGCTTCAGAAATTAGTAACTTTTTGAATGTTCAGCACTTCTATGAATCCAGGTGGCTGGGGGAAGTTTTCAGACCATCATGTGCACAGCCTGGTCTTACTCTTTATGGATCATCTTTTAAAACTGCTCAGCAGCCTCCCTTGAGAACATGTACAGAGAAGGATGTCATGGCTGGCAGGTTGTTTTTGGGAAGTTGGCTTGCTTTTTGTTCTTTAAAAACAGTCTCTGAGATGACAGGTCTTGTCAAACCAATGAAATGGCAAATTTGTGTCCATCCAGGCTGTTACTTTACTCACTAGACCTTCAGCAGAGTACAGGGCCAGATGCCTTGGAAGGTTATGAGTCCCAGCTGATCTCACACTAATTACTAATAGGTCCCAAGTGGTTTAAATACTGAAGACAAGATGCTTCATATCTTTCTCCACACTTTTACAAGTAAACAAGAAACACTTCTCAGCAGCCAATGTAACCTTTTGCTTTTTTCATGGAAAGTAGTATTTGCAAATCTAATTTACTTTTCATGGAAGAGCCATTAAGGGAGACCATTAAAAACAAAGAATATTTTCTATTAAAAATAAGTAAACAAGCAGGAATTGCATTGTGTTTAAAACTTATTTTCTTCAAACTTATATTATCTTCATACTCATGTTATAGAAATGGGCTGTTCATCACTTGTTGTAATCAAGAGATGAACAGTTTGCTCCTTTTTTTATATTTCTGTATAGGATATCTGACTCCACCAATGTATCATCTCTGGGAGACAGGGAGATGTGACACAGAAAACTCCAAGGGAAAAGTTAAGTAGCATGACTAAAATCTCATGTGTAAATATGTGGCAAGGTTTAAGAAGGAAACCAAATGTTCAGAATCCCAACCCTATGCTTTAACCACAAAACCAACTTTCTTCACTCAAACTGAATTAACCCACTAACTAAAAACAAAGAAAAACCAAGTTCATATATTATGCGCATCTTGCCACTGTAACAGCTCTAATGACATTTAAGTATTTTCAAACTAAGATACAAATAAAAATATATGTTTAATTCCAGTGTGGTAATCAGTTCCACAAACCAAGAGTAATAGAAAAACAAGAGAAAGGAGCCTCACAGCTTGCTGAAGCTGTGTAAACCACATATGCAGCCGTAATATAGTGACTGAAAGACCAACAGAAATATATGCTGCTGACAAGAAGGGACTCAATTCTCATGTACAAACCATGAAAAATGTTTTCAACTACAACAGAAAGCCTAGTTGAAAATCAAGCAGAAGTTTTTTTAAAAGTAAATCACGACTCAAAAATTATCCCATTACAAAAGAAAAGAACTCTAAGCAGGCTAAAAAATATTGTGGCATCTTACTTCAGATAATCCTTTTTTTTTTTTTTAATCACAATGAATTGGGGCTAGATAGGGGCTAGGAAGAAGCTATTTTGCAGAAGAGAAAAGCACAAGTACTTTTCACTGAGAAGCTGTTTTTCTGGTTCAGCAGTTCTGCAGCAAGAATAGCCAGATCATTTGAAAATTGAAAAGAAAATCAATTGCATGTTTTTATTTCAAAAGAGCCTCCCTGTGGGAATAGGTGTGGGTGTGAGATCTCTTTTTAAATTTCATAATATAGCATAAAGCTGCCAAGATTTTTTTTTAAATACTCTGTTTACTGGGTGCCAGAATGGTTTTTCTCTCCTTATGATTCTACTGATTCTTATCAGAATTAACCTATGAAGTGAATAACATTAACATTTAAAACCAGAATATTTATTCAGACAGCAGCACTGAGCAAAACAAATTTTCAAGGCTGCTGTGGGAGTTCAGTGATGACAGCAAAAGTCTATTTACTCATTTACCCCCAAGTTCTGCATGCAGAAAGTTTGTATCAAAGATTTTTTAAAGCAAATCAACATTTTCTTTAAAATTGAGTTCCACAGGTAAAGTTGACAACTAACCTTGCTATCTTCGATCTCCTGGGTTTTTCCTTGAAGCGTTTTCCTCTCTCCAAAATCACAGGCTGACTTTAATGTAAGCTGACAAGAAAGCATCGAGCTCTCTGCCCCTGTAAGCTCCAAAGACTTGGGTGAGTACTTCTGTGAGCCAGCAGAGCCAAGGTTGGGTATCGGGAGGGCAGTGTGGACAGGCTTTGACCCTACAGCTGGCTGTCTCAGCTTGGAGGCAACCCCAAGCACAGGCATGGCTTCTATAAAAGTATCTTCTTTCTGCCAAAGAAAATGCTCCTGACCTCAGTCTGGTAGACTCCAGCTTCAGCAATTTCAGAACAAATGCTTTAAACAAAAGTAGCAGTCATCTTTTCAAAAAGTCTTAAAACAATAATATTACGAGTTTCACAAGGAAGCAGAATTTTTCCTTCATCTCTCCCCTTCTGCCTCGCAGCCACTCACACGCACTGCTCAGTGAGTCAGTGGCTCTGTAAGACTAAACGCTCCTTTGGGGCGTGAACTTTTCTTGAAGGTAACTGCCACAGAGCTGCCTGTCTGGGATTAAAGAACTCATAAATTCGCTTTCTCTTCTTCCTACAGCATTCCAGGTCTGTGCATTAAGTGAATGAAGGATGGTAGAAAAGGAGAGAGAGAAGAGAGGAAACCTCCCTGTACACCAACTGTCAAAACAGCTCAGAGACCACAACACTGGAAGCAGAGACCTCTTCCTGACTACATAAATAACCAGCCCACATCTTAAAAAAAAAAAAAAAAACAAACCTCTTTTTTTTTCTGTTAAAAAAAAAAAGGACCTGAGTAGTGGCCAAAGCAAACAGCTGTTGGACGAGTTTTCATCCCGGAAATAATCTCAGCAATGAAGCTGTTTGTCTGATTCCTGGCTATTTTTCACTGCTGACAACCATGAGCTACGGTGTTTCATTCTCTGTTCCTCCCATGAAATCAGGTTAAAATCGTGCAAGAGCGTGGCTAGAAACTGACACTGAATCACACTGTGGGCAGTGTCTGTCTGTGCTATGAAAAATCCATACAAAAACACAGAATAGGATATAGAATTGCAAGCATTGTTAGAAGATCTAGTCAATACAGCTTTCAGAAATCTCTTTTTTCTTTTTTTTTCTTTTTTTTTTTTTTCTTTCTTGGTGGTGGTGTAAACGTCATCTATTCAGTGTTAACACTTCCCTTTCTAAAAAACATTGAAGGCTCCATGAAGTCCATGTCCAATGCATAATTTTTGCTTGTTGCTCACAGAAATAGTCTTTCTGGCAACCTCAAATCCTTGCACACAGAAATACAAGTCAGGCAGGCAGAGCAGGCTCCAAAATGAGTCATGATGGACAGTCCAAATTGTTAAGCAGCATAAACACTTACTTAAAAGAACAACTGTAAATTCCTTTGAGATCCTGTACCCTTTAAAACTGACATGAGGAAAAAACCTGTGCAGAAACATGAGACCATTCAACTCCTGCTGGATTTTAACACCCAGCATTATAGACATGGGGCTTTTTGTTATGTCTTCCAAAACAAAACATAAGATAACTTGACTTATTCTGCCACAATATACTATATGATATTAACTATGCCTTCCTTGAACAGTATGTACTATTACTACCATAGATAAAAGCACAAGAGAAATTAGGAGTCCTCTGGACTTTCATGTTCTCAAAACAAGGATGGCAAAAGTTAAAAAATAAAAGTAAAGAAACGAATAATTGAAAGGAATAATTGAAATAGTAATTGAAAAGAAAGTAAAGGAGAAGCAGATTGAAAAGATCTTAAATTGTGCTTTAAAAATATTTTGCAGAATAAACCTATGCTACCTGCAGTATTGTCCTCTTTCACTCATTTACAAAGATCACACTGACGTAGTACATAAATTCAGGTCTCTATATTGACTTACAAATTATCCCATTCTTGTTTGTGGTTTTTAGGAGTGAATTTGACCCATTGCAGTAATCTCCTGAGTTTTGAGGTGAGAATACAAAGAATCAGCAAACTTTCACGTCCTCTGCTTATCTGCCATTTGGTTTTGGCACCATTAGCAATAGATGCAATGAGTTTTGTGCAAGAATGCACAGAGGTAGCTGCTCTGTGCAGCTTTGCAGCTTGCATTTTAGACAATTCAGCCCACAGGATCCATCTATTTGCTCCAATGATTGGAATATTCTAATTCAGTGTAATATTTCAGATCTTCTGCAGAGCAAAGGGAAGAAAGCTCCTTGTGCAGTCTGCATTCATTCTCCAGCATTATAAAGCTCTGAGGATGTGTAAGGAATTTAGATTTCTTAGGCACAACTGTTAACAGTTAACGCTTCAGAAAATACACATATGCAAAGACTGAAGTGGACCACAGGAAAAGAGGGATTTCTCTCTTTCAAGGTTTGAGAAGATGAAAAATCCTCATGAGAACTGTTACCCAATGATCAAGACAAAGAATAAACTACAGCCATGAGACAGATACTTTCTTTAAAAGAACTTTGCCAAAAAAATGTAATTGAATCTTATTACTTCCCGGGGTTATAATTTTACAAAGTAATGCACTTTGGTAATCTTGCTGATCTTCTTTTGAATATGAATGATGAGGTCATGATACCCACAGTCTCTTTTGCAACCCATTTTCCCAGCACAGAAACCCTGAAAGTAATAAGTAAGCAAACTTACTAGGAGAGAGTCATCTGTAATACATAACCAACCAGGATTTGGAAACAATAATCTGAGGCTGGTGTTACTGCTACTCTTTTGAAACAATTCTTCATTATATGTTGACTTTAAAGCTACCAAGTCAGGGCCTTGGTACTACTTTCAGAACCCCATCTACCTAGAATTTGTACAATGATAAATCACAGAGGTGCTTCCAGTCTAGTGAAGATGCAAAGAAAAGTATGCAAGATTCTTTGCAGGAAACGTGAAAAATAATGGAGGAAAACAATTATACTCTGTAAATAAGAATGCAGCTACAAACCTAGTCTTCCTTATCTTTTTTTCTCTGATTCTAAGCAAAAGGTAAACAAATAAGCATTTGCTATTCTTAGAAATCACTTAGCTACAATTTTTGCTTGAAAGGCCCTTGTGTACCTCATAGTGAATGTGGGTTTTACAAAGCCTGTTTTGGAGGAAAGAATATTTAACAACTAAGCTTCAGTATACTGTTTTCCACAAAAATAGGAAAGTACAGGATAAAGCATCTGTGGACAACATACACAAACTATCACGAGATGCAGGTGGTGGTGGGATGACCCTGCAGGCAGAAGGGATCTGAACATTCTGTAAGGGAAGGAATTGTGGGAAAAGGGGAAAGTTGGAAGCTGCAAAGACGGGCACATTGTCAGGCATCTAGCTGAACATGTGAGTTTGGTGAGATTTTCCTCAGTATGTGTGGAGTGGAAAGCTAAGTGACTGTCAACCAGGGCAGACAGGGAGAACCTAAAGTCAAAATGAGGATGATTTAGAAATGTGTAAATAATGTCCAAACAGAAAAAAAATGGCATATCTGTGAGAAAATAAGGGTGGAGAAAGTATGAACTGTATCTTTAACCTGGAGTTACATGAAATCAAACACAGCACCAGACTGGCTAGCATGAGGCACAAAAGTATTACAGTCAAGATAGAGAAAGCAGTGAGTAAATGTATGACTGACTGAAATAAGGGACACACACATTCACTCAGTTACATGAAACTGATATATCTAGAAAGCAACTGCAGAGAAACAAGTCAGGCTAAGCATTGTTAAGAGAGGAACTGTAGGTTTATAATTTATCCTCTTGGACTTTAGAATAGACATCCTCCAGCCAGGCAGGGGGACATCATCTGAATTCACAATTCAGGAGGATAAACAGAGATCATGACTGAAGTCCTGACACAAGGGAAGTGATGTGCAGGAAAGCTTGGAGAGTTATGAGGATGCTAGAAGAAAACTGAGGTGTGAGAAAAAATAGAGGCTAACATTTCAAGTGGGATATTAGACAAGAAGATCAAAGTGTAAAGAACTAAAAAATGGGAAAACAGAGAAAAGATCAAAACACAATCTTTAGTAGTTTTGTCAATGGTAGTGGCAGTTCCAGTGATATGCTGAAGGTAGACCTGCTGCTTTAGCTGATAAAATAGTGCCAATCTGGCTGTAAAGCATGACTGCGAAAGTGTCACACAATCAACATTTTTACAAAAATTACAGATTATATTAATGATCTGCACTTCAAATTAAGACAGCATAATAGTCCCCACATCCTAAAAAGAGCTGTAATATTTATTTCAAATAGCAGAAGCAAACATACCTGAAGTCTAAACCACTTCATGAAAGAAGGTATCAGTCACTTGTATTGTTATGGTGAATTTTTGTTCTCAGGACTCAACAGCAATAACAGTTCACAGCACAACAGCTCAGCATACATTTCCTTTCCTTCATTGAGTCTGATACCAGTACAAGTCCCATGAAGGTTGCTCCCCTTCTGCACCTCAAGCTCTCAGACAAACTGCTTGCATGAACTGAACAGACAGCTGGCAGAGTCTCCCAGAGCACAGGAAATATCAAGAGAGGGGACACCTGCCTCAAAAGTGGAGCCAAGATATTTGTTTGCTCCTTCTGCTCTATGATCTTCAACAAGGAAGCTGTTGCATGTGTACAGGGTCAAACAGGAAATGTCAGGGGTCCAGAGACTGCAGAGCTCTGTTCTGAGCTGTTTCCCCACTTCATCCCACTGGTGTAGCAGCTGTGTATAGAGTTTACATGAGCCAGGCCAACTTCAGAATGAGCTTGAATGTGCTGATACAATCACATGAATTTGTGCTCACTGATGTCAACTAGAGCAGAAACTTTTCCCAAGCTGGGGATGGACAACTCTTGAAAAAGCAACCAATGGTTCTAAAATACTGAAAGTACCTGAACCAATATGATTTATTTATTTACTCCAGATTAGAGAGGTTTAAACTTTAATAATGCAAGTAAGATGCACACCACATTTCTGTTTGGTGTAACAAAATAGGTTCAACTGGTCAGATACTGATGATGTAAATCCTTCAGCTCTGACTCATGTTCACAGTATAATTCTATGGTCATTATTTTTCTACTACTAAAAATCAGCTGAATCCATGAGTCACAAGGCAAGATACATTTAACAAGTTTTTACTCCTATCTGCAAGTATGTAATGCTACTGAGTAAGCTGCTGTTGTTTTTCTTAGCAGTTTTGTATTCCAAAAGATATAGAATCCAAAGCCCAGTTACAGTCACAGAAAAAGGTGCATCCGGCTTCCTAAGGAAATCCTTCTGCTTTGGCTGAATGTTTGGGGAAGTTTTTCAAAGAGGACAACTTTTAAATAAGGATATAGTTTTATTGTCTGAACAATCTGGCCTTTCAAAATTCAGGAGTTCAAGGGTTTGAATGCACTATGCACCAATAAAGTGACCAGTTTATAATTTTCATTCATGCTGTATGTTTGCAGCATCTTCCATCAGATGGTTTCAAACCTTTATGTGTAATTTAGTACCATACCACCTTGTAAAGTATGAAAGGTATATTAAAATATTTTAAAGTGGAACCATGAGGCTAAATGACCTTCCCAGGTCTATATGGGGCTTCAGTACTTTCTTTCTTAACTAGTGATTTTTTTTTTAAATTTTACATCTGTGTGGGTTAAAAATTAGTTATTTCTCTTTGTTGTTCACTCTATTTAATCATGAAGTATTTGGCTTAAAGGAATTGATCTTAAATACTATAGGATTGGAAAACATAAACTAAAATTTTATAAGGATAAGAAAAAACTGATGGCAACTGAGCACACTATGTAAGTATTTACATACTGATCTATTGGTTAGACCACACAGCCAGCGGGTGAAGCTTAGTGAAAGGATCAGCTTTTCTCTTTGGGAAAAGGAAAGAAAAGAAAAGGAAAGAAAAGAAAAAGAAAAGGGAAAAAAAGGAAAGAAAAGGAAAGGAAAGGAAAGGAAAGAAAAGAAAAGAAAAGAAAAGAAAAGAAAAGAAAAGAAAAGAAAAGAAAAGAAAAGAAAAGAAAAGAAAAGAAAAGAAAAGAAAAGAAAATTTATTTGTTCATTTCCAAGCAAATGACCCAAAAAACAAATGCTGGAGACTCAAAGCTGATGTTAACTGCAGCTAACAAGGAAATGCCCACAATCAAAATAAACTGGTCGGAAAGCTAACAGTCATCCTAAGGATTGGAGCGACAACTTTTCTATCCTTTTTTCCTTGTCTCCTTGGTTTCTCATTTACAAACTCTCTCCAGGACACAGACATAGCAGACTTCTCCAGTATCATTCTGGACACTGGCAGGTATCTTTGCCTTTTTCCAGTTCTGCTCTCCTCCCAGTTTGTCCTTCTTCTGAAAGGATTTCTGGCTTTGCATCACTTTTGGTGGGCCCTTGTGAATTATGATTTCTACTGCTTGCCCTACATTTTTCTATCTTAGAACACATGACAGATACATGACTTCAGTGCTGCATTGTCAAAGACCATTTCTCCCACTTATCAGGGTAATTAAGAGCTTCAGCTCTTTGTAGAACTGCTGGAGGAATGTCTAAGGTAGACATAACAAAACCAGACATTTATAGAATGCATGATTAAGCTCTTAAGTGATAACATTACTTTCAGTGGAAGTAGTAAGAAACAGAATTCCTAGCTTGTTTTTAAGAATGTTATTGATGGAAGAAGTTTTGTTCTATTTGAAATTTTGACCAAAGCTCAAATTATCTTGTGTTCCCCTTGAAAAATGGTCCTCATAAATTCTCAGCAATCACTACTTCTTTCAATATGGATTCCCCTGGAAAAAAATTTTCCCAGTGCACATACACCCCAACATTTTGATGGAATATTTCATGATGCTATGGATACATTTACAAGTCATAATTAGATGAGAAGGAAATTGGCAATATTTGTGGTTAATCAAAGCTGTTCTAACTCTTGATACTAAGTGTGAACTGTCCAGAACTTTCATCCAAAATTTCTTCAGAAAAATTTACTTGATTTACGTACTATGAAATATCCTAACAAACTGTAAAAAAATAACCCATAAAAGGAAACTGAGACTAAGCAGGAAGGAATCTGCTGATTATCTGCCATCAGGTGGCTGGCAGAGTGGCAAACCTATGCTTTCATCTGCAGGAAACTTCCCTCTTACGAGTACTGTGGATCTGATAGAGGGTTTCAAAATCACAGTTATATTGGCATTCACTTCAGCATTGCAGTAAAAAACTTGTACATAAGGTTCCCACTAGCCTATTAAAAAAAAAAAAAGTTACTCTAGAAGAATAGGTTAGAAACATCTGCTACAGTCATGATCAGACTCTTGGCCAAGAGCAGCAACAACAGTAAGAGACTTTGAAGTCAATCAGCTTTGCTATCACCAGCAGATACCCCTGTCAGTGGAAATTACTGCACAGAGAGTTTAGGAGATATAAAGAAAACTTGCTCTGCCAAAAGTGTATATAGACAGAAATGAAGAAAAGAACAGTTTTTTTACAATCATGAAAACTGTTAGGAGTGCAAGGTTAGCAATAGGTGTTAAAAAATATTAAGTATATTAATACTTAGAGAATACTTCATGAAAACAAAGATGGATATATTTTAAGGGATTAGCTTTGATATTTGACCTTAAACAAGTGCAAGCTGCACTGCAGCTGGAGGAGCACTTCTGACTCATGAATACTGTCTGCTTCATTCTTGCTTTGAGACTGTAATCATTCAATGCCAGCTTGCATCCCCCACAGTTTATACCTACTATGGCTATAGCTATACCACCTCTACCCATCTGCTACCCCAGACCTTGGTCTGAGTATTAATTATTGCATAATATTTCCTGTTATTCCTCATTGCTTATCAGTATAGTGGAATTATCCCAACAATATTTTTGGTTGCCTGTTGGCTTTTGCAGATAGTCATCATGATTAATTTAGTTATCAAGTAACCCTTCCTACAATGTCCATATTATTTTCATCTTCTTTAACCACATAAATATTTTATTTTTATCCTAGATTTCCTGTGATTTGCACTCATTCAGGAAATACTGATACGCATTTTAAAGGCAAGATTTCCCATGGCAAACATAACATGTCAATATAAAGTATGAAAAAGTATTGTAGATCTTGGTGAAGCGTTAAAAGATCGACATTATATCCCCTTCCCTGCCACAATTTGCATCGGAAAATCTGGTTTACAGTGCTCTCATGCTGGATGGATGTACTGGTGAAGCATTACTCCCCATGGCAGTGCTAGGTTAGCAGCTTGACTGTATGATCTCACAGGTCTTTTCCAACCTAAATAATTTCATGATTCTATAGGCCCCATTGCTGCACACCTCCCTTGTATATCACCTCCTACTAATGGTCAGAGGCACCATCCTGAGTGTTGGATCTTTTCTGTGACCAGCACTTTCATTTTGGATCTCAGGTTGTTACATGAACAGGTACTGTGCCTTGAAGTCACTCTGGGGTTTTTGTTTTGTTTTGATAAACAGACATGCTCTTTTAACCATGTATTTGTGCCATTTTCTTGCTCTTATTGAGGAGTTATGATAACACTATATAGAATCCACATTTTTCAACAGTGTTCCCTCACCAGGGCATATCACTACACTCACTGTGGTTTTCCTGCTCTTGTCTTGTGCTTGACCAGCTTGGAACTCTGGCAGAGATGGTCATTCACTTCTACCTGTGAAATATTAAGCAGATAGGCCTTGTGTGTCAATGACTGAAAAAACCTTGACCATGTGCAGTTGAGCTGTAAGTGGGTGCTCTTTTCTTTTAAATAAGAATTGGCCTAATGCACATACTAAAAATCTCAACCATCTGCCTCTATCTCCTGTTGGCCATATGTGAACATTTGCTACAGTGAGCCTTGAAAGCTTGTGCCTTTCTCCTTTCTGCTGTGATCAGAGCGTGCTCCAGGCCAACTTCTGAAATGGGTTCTGTATGTCACTAGACTAAACCTTCCCATTTTTTGATCAATAAGTGTCAAGGAACTGCTGTTTTTCATTACCAAACATCTCCCATCTATGCTAAACCATATACCTTGTGTCATCCCAACAAAAATCTAAGAGTAAATTACAGTAACAGCTTTTCTGGTCAGCAAACTGTATTTCCTCACCACTACTCTGTCAATAGATGCATGATTTTATCTTTTGTGTACATCTTTATGTACACATGAGTACACATGTTTAACATGTCAGACAGACATTAATGCGCTTTGAGCAATTCACCTGGGTTGTTTTATCTTTCACAAAAAAAAAAAATAGAAACCATCAAACCCTCAATAGCACACAGCTGTCAAAAATAACTTCAAATCCTGCAGATGTTAGATGCTTCCTTCCTGCTTCTCTGCATACTGGGGAGAAATATTACCTTACAGATGTAGCATGTTATTTAAAAAAAAAAAAAAAAAAAAGGGAAGCTATGGTTATATATTGGTTTTACCTTCAAGTGCAAGAAAAGTGCTAGATGGGAGACAAATGATATAACTACTCTCCCAGCTTTCATCCATCACTTGGGCTTTTAGAACTGACATATGTAACAAGCATTTGGCAGCCATAAAAGCAACATCAGCATTCACAAATTAAAAAAATAAAACAGAAAGCCAAAATAATTTTTTTCCACCTACAATAACCCTAGGATGAGCTACAAAGAAAGCACAGTTTTATCAAAACCAGAAGGGAGACTAATCTGGTTATTTAGCTGCAGCATTCAGCTAAACAGACACTGCTAGGTATACATCAGCAAGAACTAAGTTAACAGCCGCTAGTGAAAATGTCACTGGTGGCATGTGCACCTTCAATGGTGACAAAGACAGAAACTATTATCTTCAGATAGCTATGTCTTCAGACAGAAAATGTCTTCATTACATGCTCATGCAGAATCACAGCCAACAGTACAGTAACTTTCCTGATAGATCCAGGAAGATTTTCTATTGCTACAAAACCATGTGATTTCCACTTCTTCTCTAGGCCAAGTACAAGACATCAAGTCTCTCCGTTTAGAAAAGATGTAATTAGATTCCACACATAACTCCTTTCTATTCCTTTATTTTTTTTTCTTATATTCTCTTTGAAAGTTTTATTTTTCATTCCATTCCCTTCTCTGCACCCAGTGAGGGAATATTCTCCAGAATAAGAACAAGATGTGCGGGCAGTATTTTTATTTTCCTTTCAGAAACCATTACAGCACAGCATTACAATTTCTACCGTACAAACCACCTGAGCAACACTGAGATCTGTAACTAGCAGACTATTCAAAAATCTCCTCCAATAACCTGTCAAAAGATTCTGGTCTTCTCTGAAACCTACTTCAATTTAGGAAATTTCCCAATATCCTATTATTTTGGTTTTATATTTTATATTTTTTTATTTTATTTGCCTAAACTATAATCCAGCCACTTTTGCTTATATTGCACGACTTCTTTTTAGCCTTCTATGGAATTTCTTGACTCCAACAAAAGTGCTCCAACCTGAGCACTTTTATTCTGCCTTACATAATAAAGCTGAAGAAGTCCAATGCCTAATGCCATGGGATGCTAATGCAAGGACCAGGAGTCTGTACTTGCTTGAATTTATTAGCAAAAGATGGTGGAGGAGGAGGGGAAGAATAAAAGAGAGATACACAATGTGCAGTCTGCTTTCTGACCTGGAAAAGGTTTCCTTCTGTGATTAGAGTTTGCGTTCCAGGCTAGTTACATTCTGGCCAGATTGATTTTCCCACCCTTACATAACTGAACTCTGTTCTTCATTATATGGGTGTAAATCTGCAGCAAAAACTTTGAACTTCCAATGAGTAATTCTAGATTTATGCCAGAGTAATTGAGAGCAGAATGTAGACTCTTGGTTGCTCGTAGATATTATACTATTTAAGATTTCTGTCCTCCAACACACTTGTGACTACTCAACTCTACCCTAGCCCCCTCTTCTTTCCTTTAAGCTATTCTACAAGTTGACACAATATTTGGAATTTTTAATACAAATCATATTTGGAAATGTATTACTTCAAAATCAAGGGAAAATGTAACTACTGAGAATGTATGTATCAAGAGGAGCATTTTTTTCCTTAGAGAAATTCTTTAAGAACAATACAGAAGCATTCTTCTGTGCTGACACAGGCTGCATGCATGACTGTCCAGCTCTTTTTCAAGTCTGAAGAACTGTTATTATTTATTAATCTCTAGATTGCTAATATTATTCAAATAGCAGGTAGCTCAAAAGGCTCACTAAATATGTATCTTTAAAACTGTTATACAACTATTTTGTAACCACTAAACTAATTAAAAATAAAAATTATTTCAATGGAGTACACTCTCTATGTGTTGGGCAAACTTTAGCCCTGGTATAAGTTTAATTAATTCCAGTGAGTTTTCCTCCAGCAGGAAAGAATTTATTGTTTATGTTACATGCCAACAATTTTCTAGATTTAACAAAAGATGAATCCTTCTTATGCTATAACTTCTGTTTAAAAATTTATCCCAGTAGGGTTTTTTTGGAAACAATTTTGCTGATAATGTCACCCTTCCTTTGCACTTCATAGAAGCCAGCAGGGTCTCAGAGATATTCTTGTGCGTGCTAGTGGCTTCAACCCACCCTGTTTGTTCACATAACACCAAAGTACCTGGAGTTCAGAAATTCTGACATTGTCCAACTGTGACTAGAGAATTGCTGTCCTTTGATCTTTGCCTTCAAGAATCCTACACTTTCCCCCCTCTATGAGGAAAGACAGTTGGTTTTAATTAAAAAAAAAAAATTTAAATAGGAGAATTTCCCAACAGGAAGCAGAGTTAAAGTGAGGCAAACCTTAGCACTGTACCTATTGGATCATGCCCTCAGCAGGGTGTAAATATCCAGTCTTTTAAGCTTCATTTTAGGCCACCTCAGTTCTCACTTATATCTGGATTTACAGTGTACAAATGAAATAAAAATCTTACAGAACAACTATTTCTCAAACATGGCTTCAAGCTAGGCTGTTGAAAAGCTAGAGTTTTAAAGGCCTCTACTTTAAAGATCTCTGAGTAAGCAATTCTCACTGATTTCAATGAAAGGGAGAGGAAAAATCCATTCCTAATCATAGTGGTCTCAGGGAACCCAAGAACCAAGCCCAATTTCCACAAAAATCTTTCCACAGACAGAAATCTTTCCACAGACTTTGGTGGCCACATGTGCTAAAGAGTTCTCACTCAAGGACTCTGAGGCTGGGATTATATTATTCACTTATGTAAATGAGTTCAAAGAAAATGTAGAAATTAGTGGGACTGGTAGAAACTTTAGGACCACTATGAGATTTGCTTAAATTGGCAGGCTAAACTATTCGGCATCACTTCTATAAACTCCTTGAAACAAATTTGGCTTAAGCAGAAGCTCTTCTGAACTGATTAAAAAACTTATCAAGGCTGGTTTTAAAGATTTATTTATTCAAATTCTCTTACACTACTGGCAGCCAAGTTGAAGTCAAAACTCAACTGTGATTGGAAAAAATCATTTGAATGTCGGCGGGTTATGTAAAAGCTAAGACTCTTTGCCCAGAAGTAAATCTGTGAATGTTATATTGATAGTGCTAGTCTGAAAAGTCAGAAAAGGATTTAGAATCTGAAAGCCTCAGATGCTTTTTAAATTATTTTGGATCCATATAAATATTTTGATTTTTCCTTTCTGGAGAGAGGTCATGGAGATAAACCATTGCTTTTTTGCCATGATATAAGAATAAAACATCTATTCCCAAATGCCTTCCAAATTCCAAGTCTCATGCCCCAGAGTTTTGACCCTAAAGGCAGGGCTACCAGAGTCTTTTTGAAGTCTGTTAGAAACCTTCCTATGACTATTAATTTTATACAGATGAGACTGTATAGCAATGGAAAGCAGTATCAAATCTCAGAAGTTTTTTCTATTTGTTTCAAGACAAGAATCATAACCACAGGACCCCAAGATCTGTACAGAGAACAAAAAAAGTCTGTCCTCCCTTAGGGAATATAATGGGTGAGAGACATCATCCAGATTTTGCTGGTAATACCTCAACATGTGTTTGAAGAGATCTGAACTGTCAGATCAGGAAACCATCACAACTGTGATGCTAATAAAAATATTGTAAGATCTTAAAGTCAGTAGAATTCAGATGGAGCAGAGTAGATACTCAAAAAAAGTGTCTGCTTGCAGGAAAATCAAGGTGATATTCTATCACCATCATCATCCATTCATCCATTCGTGCATCTATCTATGTCCAAAATATTATGGGAACCTGGCCACTCATTCTCATGTTCATTTTATTCGTATACCTAGCTACTGAAAAAGAAAACACTACTTCTGTATCCTTATGCTCACAGTAATGGGTGTTTATGAGTCATGACCTGGATTCTACAGTAATTTCATCATTACCCATTCTACTGTCCTTCAGCTGATCAATGTAGGAAAAAATACCACATTATTATGCATAGCCCATGACTGCATTTCAGTAAAAAATCCTATGATTTAAGCTTCCTTCTAATCCTTCTAGAGCCCTTAATTATATAGATTTGAAAATGTACCCTATAACTATTATGGGTCCAGTTTGAAATTAATACTTGTTTTCCCCCCCCCCCNACTTACCATAATTTTTTTACTTTAAAGATTCTATACTAAATCCAAGTTATGTTAGCTCTTAAAGCTCTTAAAGAGGAGAACTAAGAGTCACCATTTTTTCTGCTTGCAGCTGATCCTGTTTTAAAACAATTTGTGTCTATAGAGTTTGTTAGAGGTACGCAGAAATAGCTGTAGTTAATGAGCAAATTTTAAATTTTCTTTTTCACATTAAGTCAAATATGCTGAGGTACAGATTAAAATACATGAGTTCAATAGTAGTGAAAAAACCTAAGGAATTCTACAAGCCTTCAGCTGTACAATAGGGTAATGTACTTCCTAAAGGTTTGATCCTGCAGCTCTAGCACATACTCATTTCTCATCACCATCACAAGTTCAATCATCACATGCAGACTATAAAGCCATATCCATTTCAAGTCATTAAGCAGAGCTTGCAAGTTGAAGCAGGTGGGAGTTGTGCAGATATAGGACAGTAGCTGGCTCTGAGGTTTTTGCTAATTTATTCACCATCCTTTGAAGCATAAAAGAAGGAAAGAAAACAACATGAAATATTAAATCATCCCACATTTCCAGGAAGGTTCTGAAACAATTAAAAGCTACTACCCTAATGTCAGATGTTAGACAGTTCTCTAAGAAAGCCAGAAACATTGTAATAGGAGTAATAAACTTTCCACTTACAAGTACAACAGCAGAGTTTATGTTTGGTTGTTATCCACAGAACAATAAAATATCTATTGAGAACTAAATAAATAACTATAAAAGTACAGGCTTTTATATTTCAGGCAATAGTGATTTTATTAGGAAATTGATTTAGATATTCCTCCAACTTTGAAGACATACAAGCATCATAGATTTAGATCTGGACTGGGACTTGACAAAGAAAATTTATAAAAACATGAGGAGACAGAAGACAAAAAACCAAAAGTTTCAACAAAAACTAGATAAAATATATTAAGAAAATCTAAATTCCAGACTGAAAATTACTAACAGCAAATTATTCCTTCTTTACTTTTAAAAGTAGTCCTGTTTCTTGTCTGAAAACTACTTTGTTCTTTTGCAAAATTCTTCTTTCAAATTGACCTGTTTAAGTTACATTTTAAATCAGGTAGTGATAATATTCAGTGCCTAATTACATTTTTTAAAAGTATTGAAAAGCAGTTCTTTGCCACATTTCTTTCAAATATTTTACTCTTAATTTTGAAAGTGTTTAATTTCAAAACATTCTAGATGTTTTATTTATAAAAAGCATTTAAAACATGTTAGACCAAACAAAATACTTTTCTCTCTCTGAAACAATTTAAAAATTTTAAAATAGAGTTGCACAGCTGTAAGGCAAAAGAAGAATAGCTGATGTTGGCAGGCAGCTGTTGTGCAACACGCCTGTTTCACAAATGAATCATAATTGTGTCTCTTGAAACTTGTGCTCCCCCATCTGTCTGTTGTATCTGTTACAGAGAGGAACATGTCTCTATGAAATTATGAACTACATTTTGTATTATGTTAGAACACATGTCTAATCTTGCCCAAAGCAAACCTATCGAATTCCTTGCCAGACAGCTGCCCTTCCTGCAAAAGATGCTTGACATCTTAGTGGAAGAACAACACTGAAAAACCATTGAAACTGCAATTGGAAGCCTACTTCCTCAACTGTTAAGTCTACTTCATCTGTTTGAGTAAAGCTATCCCTTGGAATAGCTATGTAATGCCAGGCAGTGAGTCACTAAAATTGAGGGGGCAACTTAGTGTTGGAAGGGAAAGTTTGAGAAGACCAGCAGAAGTCATAGTTAAGACCTGGTCTGTACTGAAAGAAAGGAATCACACAAGAGAGTAAGAGGATTCAAGAGGGTTTTGCCAGTTCTAGAAACAAGCAAGAATTCACCTCATGCATCTTCCTAGATCTATGTCCAAGCAAGCCAGCTCCAGCTGTAATTATGTTCAACAGAGAGAAACTAGAGGCTGCTTTGACTATGATGCTAACCAATCTCCTGTTTCCTTCCACTGACCACTGTGAGTCTCCTGTAGGTATGACTGGATTGGTATGACAAGGCTACAGTTTCAAGTTACAAAAAATGAGGCAAAACCACTGAACTACTCAATTAGACTATTCTTACCTTTGTCCTCCTGACCCCAACATTACTCCCAATTCTATGCCAAAGGTCTCTCCTCCTTGGAAGTGCCAATCATGTCTATTAATTTAAAGGATCCACTTTTAAACAAACCTTCCTCCCTTTTTTTCCCCTGAGGACTTTTTTCGTCCTTTTTTT